>OY282641.1:134995515-135452581 GCA_958299015.1 Tetanocera ferruginea
AAAAGAGGGAAATTTTAATAGAATTAAAATCACATTCAAATCAATATAATTATTAATATTACAGTTAAATAGAGACAGTGTTTTAAATATCAACATTAAGATATGAATATAAGATAGTCGGCACCTTATCATCCTGTGAGTATGATGTTTGCTAGCATACTATCGCGTTTGTTATATTCTACCGAAGTTATCCAAAAATACCAAAGTCTTTTTCACAAAAAAAAATACCATCATTTCATTCTCTTCTAAAATTTTGTTTTAAAAAGTTTTGATAAGCTATTTTGTCCATAGAAAACAGGTTTCTCACATCGCACCTCAAATATCCTTATTACGGCTAATTTTGGCAACGTCCTTAACCGTTCGTTCGTTTTTTCTATCCAAATACTCTTCAAATAGTTTTTTGAGAATCTTCGCGTTATATTGCACATTTCGGTAATTTGAAAGTTTTAAATAATGATTTGATGATCGCTCATTTTCGATATTTCTCTCAACATGACCTAGTCTAGAATCACAGGAAATTGAAATGTTTACAATTAGGTATGTATTTATTTTATATCAAAACCAAAATGTCTTCAAAAAATGGGTATCATCCGCCCTCGGACACGCCCACCTTCAATGAAAAACTCAAATAAATAAGCTTACGTCGTCTAACCTACAGAGAAAATTTGGTACGTTTGTTTTTTATACCAAAACTTAGATGTGTTCAAAACTTGGGCGTAATCCATCACGAACACGCCCACCACCCATATAACCCACAATAGCAAAAAGTTTATTAAGACATTAACATGTAAGCTACAGGAATAGAACATGGTATGTGTAAAATTCTTGATCAAAATTGAAATGTATTTAAAATATGGTCTTTATCCGCCCACGGATACGCCCGTTTTCAGCACTTTTATTGTATTTTGTAAAAGGCGGTTTAGTGTATTTCATAGTCGGCCTAGGCCCAACATTCCAACATACTTACCCTCTATTTCCAACCCTTAAAGGGGCTCCTATACAAATTTTGTATTTTTTAAAAAAATTTTCTATAAAACCGGCTAACATCAGCTTCCAGAGTACCTTCCAAAAGACTGACATGAGGTACCGATCCACATTAACTTTTCTTCTCCAAATTTAAGTTAGCAAGTATCTGGCCGAGAAGTGTATCCCGCTTGAAAAATAAAATCTGATATTTATTTTTTTTATGTAATTCTGCTAAATTGTCATGTAGGACAAGTAAAAACAAAAAAAAAAAACGCAACTTGATGTTTCACAATCAACATATTCTATTGGAAGGTGGACTGTCTGGTATTTGAAAAAATTTAATTTCGAGAAGAACACGTTTAAATTCTTTCTTTATAATGCAAATCATCCAAATCTAAGCCAAAATCATTTTAAATATCAGTTTAAATTATTGATTTGCGCAGAATCCTTTTATATAGTGACTTTTAAAGCTATAAAGAATCGAATACAAAAATATAAAATTATGTTTTTTGAAAATACCAAAGTTTAATAGTACCTTAAGTTATTGTTTGATAGTTTTAGTATTATCTGATATCTAATTTCAATATGAGCTTTAAATTAATAAGGAGATGATGATGGCATAGGAGGAACTTTTTAAAGTGCTTGTTTGTATAGAGACAAAACCGGTTTAATCTATATATTAATTTGTCTTTATTTAAATCATATGGCCGTAGTAATTCTAGTATATTTATTTATATGCAATTTACCGAAAAATATTACCTAAAGCTTTATATAAAAAAAATAATTTTTTTAGTTCTATAATTATATTTGAAAAAAAAATTAATTGCAAAATATTTTCATATGATTTGAAAGTTATTTTTTCTTTTTGCAAAAGCTTTTAGTTAACTCGAAAGTGCTTGCAAACCATTTAGTTAAACCGAAAATACTATCAAAACCTAAAAACATATCTTTAAACAACATTTACATAAAACACATCAGCCACAACATTAGACAATATTTTCTAAACAAAACAATGTTCGATGCAAAGTTAAGTTGATATAAATGCACAAATTTAAGTTTTACAAATTTTCGTTTAATTTAAATTAAAAGCTTGCTACAATATAAATGGCATGAAAGCAAGTTTTGCCAAAAAAGCTTAAAATTGAGGCATAAGTTAACTTTACTTTGTAGCGCTTACATATAACATATAATCCAACTTAGATTTCTTAGAAAAAAATAATGTAGATAAAATTTTTAAACTATGCTCAGTTCATACAAATTAATTGATTTTTCCTTTTCATCAACAGCTGCAACTGACATCATCGAATATAAATAGGAAGAACGATGGCAATAGATAGCATAACTGCATGGACTGCATACAATGCTGTGGCGAGAATAACAATCCATGAAGTTTTACAAACACTTACCTTAACAACAAGAACAACAACAAAAGACAAAAATCAAAATAAAGCAAAAAAAAAAAAAAAAAAACAAACTTACAAATTTACAATAGCTGCAATTAGTTTTTAAACAAAAAAAAAAAAGTAGCGGGCTACTAAGATTCTGCTAAAATCAGCGAGAACAGTTAGTTTGTCATAAATTTTTTAAACTAAAAATTCTCAAAAAAATTTGTCACTTTCTTTTAGTGTTTTTTGTTTTCTGTTCAAATTTTTGCAGTACTTAAAGTTCTACTACTTTGCCAAAAAATCTTGCAATCAAAACCAATATGTTTAAATATGCAACAAAATTCTACAAACTTATTCAATTCAACTGCACTTATATGCAAGCCACTTTTAAATAGTCTATAAAAAAACAATATTTTGTAAATAATTTCTTAAAGCGTATGTTTGTTTTTGTTTAGTTATAAAAAGACTGAAAGCCATTTATATGAAATGTACTTTTGAATCTTTATGTTTTGCAATAACTTTAAACTGTTATAAAAAAAATTATATAAATAAACCAATTTAATTTAGTATTAAAAAAACAAAAAACTAAAAAGCAAGGGATTTATAAGTTTTCACTAAATATAAAATGAAAAATATGTAACACTTATATTAGGTGTCACAAAAAAGCTGTTTGCTTACATCAAAATTGACATCAGCTGAGCTTGTAAATGTAAATGAAAAGCTAACATTTAGGCTTTTTTGAATTGTATAAAAAAAAGTTGTGATTGAATGTTTATCATATCAGTATAAATTGAATTTGCTCTAAATTTTTATAAAAAAACATATTCATTCCTATAACTAAAATTTTGTTGTGCTTTACTAAAAACTTTACTAAAAACAAATTTGATAATTATTATACATAATAAGTAGAACTGTAACCTTTGCGTCAATTTTCTTATTTCTTCAATTTAATATGATTGATAAATTTTGATTTTTTTTTTCTCTCTAAATTACTCAAGTATGGAAGTTTTAGTATAATGAAGTCTATTAATTTAAGTGTTGTGATAAAAAATATGTCCATATATAGTTTATATATTATATTAAAAAAAATTAAGTAAATGATATAGTTAAAATGCTTTGTAACAAGAACGGAATTGAAAGGGTAAATGCCAAAATGACGTCAGTCACAAAAAAAAAATTATTGTAAACAAATATGTTCACTATTGTTAAAAGTTGAAAAGCTACGCTGGCAATAGCTTAAAGTTTAATGTTATGCATTTCAAAAACATATAAAGAGAAGAACTCCAAAATTTATAGTGCTTTTTTTGTGTGCCAGAGAGAGGTGCTTCAGCACTTGTTTCGTACTAAAATACGAAGCACGTTTCACCTCTAGCTGGCACGACGAAAAGAGATTTTTCAAAATTGTTGAGGTGTTATTGTATCCCAGCAGTTATTTTGGAGACAATTGGAAAAACCAACTAGTTTATTTCTAGTGAAATTGGAGTTAGTTTCGAACTAGTACAAAAGATGCTCAGAATAGAACAGTTTGAATTTATTTCTATATTCTTTGTTTTTCTTGTCAGCAGGCACAAACAAAATTAAAAAAATAAAGTTGTGGCTCATTTCTTCATTTAGATTCCACACTTCTTTGAACTTTTTCAAACATTTTCGATGAAAATGGTTAAGTGGTAAATATACAGGTAAAACTATATACCAATATACCATAATTTAATTAGTTCTATTGTATGAACCCGTATTCGATATAAGGCTAATAATAGGGCTTACAACTGACCACTTTTTGACTATATCAAAACGGACCAGTTTAGAACTATTCATAACGGAACTAGGTCAGATATGGGGAAAAAGGGATGTTTATGGGGACAATTATCTTTTCCTATGACATCAACCCGTAAAAAGCGTCAGTTTGTTCAATGTAAAAGGGTATTGAAGTGGGACCAGTACTGGCCCCTTTTGGAACTAGTTTAGAACTATTCTAAATCTGGTCCATTTATCTGCAGGGATGTTTTTGAATAACTAACAATTAAACATTGGTTCTTATAATTTTCTATTCATAAGTTTTCTTGCTGACATTTTATTTTGCTTTAGCAGAAAGCTCTGGCTAAAAGGTTTTAAGTCTTAAAGTTTTTTGGAACTAAAAGAATCTTAATTTTGAATTTAATTGTTGTTTCCCAATAAAAAATATGGAAGTACTTGCTTTAAAAACTCCTTTATTCTATAACAACTTGATTTAAAAAACATGGAACTGCTTCTATCGATTTAAATGTTGAACAGGTTCCGTTCTCGCTTCTATCGTCGCTCATTTGTAATATGTTGTTGAAATAAACTTGTTTGCAATTTATATTAAAAAAATTTCATGTTCATATGTTTTAATGTTCTAAAAAGTAAAAAAATATTGATATTTTTCTTTTAACATTTTTCTTATAATGTATATTTTGTGTAAATGAATGGTTACAAAATTATTAACAACATTGTTCTAGGTTACATCCCATTTACATCTGCTTTTTGTTCAGCAGCTATTGATTGACTTTGAGAGAAGCAAAAGTAGAAATACTTTGACCTTCCTTAGAAGTATTTTTATATTAACTTCGGTAGAAGTGAGAACAGAAGTTCATTACCTCTTGACACCCATTTCAGCTGTGTAAGAAGTAGTTATAGATTGACTCCAACAGATGCGAGTGTAGAACTACTTTCCGTTTCACTGATTTTTCAGTTGGATAAGAAGTTGTTATAGTTTGGCACCGATAGAAGCGAGAGCATAAGTCCTTTGTCTATAGACATCGCCTGGAAAAAGCTTCCTTCTAAAGATTTTTTAAAATTTAGTTTGATAAAGTTCAAGTTAAACTTTTGGCTGAGAGCTTATTTTCAAAACCTCAAAGAAAACCTTTTTTCGCAATTTTTTAAAATTGATTTTTTTTTAGTTTGATATAGTTCAACTCAACCTCCGGCTTATTTTCTTATACCCAAAAACGAAAAAGCTTTTTTTAAAGTTTTTTAAAATTTATTTGTTTTAATTGTAGTAATTCAACTTAATTTTTTTTGCTGAGAGTTTCTAATTTTCAAGCTGTTTTTGAGGTAAAAAAAATATAACAATGAAATTATTTAACTATATTTTCTTAAATTTTAAAAATTTCATTTCCTGCTTAGATTTTCTTTGAACTAACATTTTTCTGATATAGTTAAAGATAAAAGCGTCTTAATTTAAAATAATATTTCAACATTGCATTAATTTTTTTGCTCTCAAAATTCTCAAATAAGCATTAATTAGTTTTGGTTCAGAGCTATGAAGCTTTTTGAAGGTATTCGAATTTCTGAATAGAAGACTCTTAAATTAGTTATTTATATGTTTTGACAGTAATGAAAAAATTGTACAATAATTTTATTGTATTAATTTTTATAAAATTTTATATTTAAATCCTAACTTAACATTAACATGCATTCTTTTAGAGTAAATAAGCTTTGAAAGCTAAGCTACATTAATCATATACTTTTTATTTTTGTAATAATGAAAGGTTTTTATTTATTTATTTTATTTTTAAATTATACCAAATATTTTTGGTTGAGAACTTTCAAAAACTTTAAAATCGTAAAGCTGGCAACCAAAAGCATTGAATAAAATTTCCTTAAAGCTCTTAATATTTACCAAGAACAAAGAAATAGTTTGATGAGCTTAACTTCAAGAGCTTTTTATCCATAAAAGCTTCAATGGCTTGAAGCACTCAACTAAAATTGTGTATAATAATGTTATAAAGCTTTTATTATATTAAAAGTACCAAAAATATTTTGATTATCAGAAAATATTGTTTTGCCATAAATAATTTTTTACGTATTAATTTTTAATTTTTTCTATGTTAGATTTGAATGCTTTTTGCCTACTTAACATTTTAAACTTTAACGTTAAAAAGCTTTTGCAGTTGTGATGATCAAATTATTTTTTGTCATGTTTAAATAATGAAAGTTTTTTATAATTTTTAATTAAACTATACCATTATTTTAATTATACTATATATATAGTATATATATTATACCATATATATACTATAGTATATATATATATACTATATATATACTATGTACTTTGGTTATATTATACCAAATATGTTTGGTTGATAGCTTTTAAAAGCATTCAAATTCGTAAAACTGTCAACAAAAAGATTATAGTAGAGTACAAAGAATAATTTGAAGAAACGCCTTTTTTCACTAAATTTTCTGAGCTTTCATAAATTCATCAAAAGCTCTTATTTTTCAAAAAGTACAGAAATTTGAAGAGCTCAACTACTAAAGCTTTTTCTCAAATAATTTTTCCCTTTTAAATAATGAATGCTTTATATAAATAGCATAAAATGTTTTTGTTTGAAAGCTTTTAAAAATTTTCAAAGTCGTAAAGCTCTTATCAAAAGCATTTTGTAGAATTTTTTATAAACTATAAGGAAAAACTTTGGTGAGCTCCACTGCAAAAGCTTTTTGTTTAAAAGTTTTCAATGCCTTAAAACTCTCAACTAAAAGTATTTATTATAATTTATAAACATCTTTTATAAGTTAAAAAGATAAAAAAATAAATTGAAGAGCTTAAGAGCAAACAATTTTTCCCACAAAAGTTTCTAAGCTTTAAAAAATTTATAAAAAGCGGTTATTATTTAAAAACTACACAAATTTAAAGAGCTCAACTTCATAAGCTTTTTATCAAATAATTTTTCCTTTTTATGTAATGAAAGCTTTTTATAAATTATGTCAAAAAGTTTTGTTTGTATTAAAAAGCTTGTATTAACTTTAAAGTTTAAAGGAAATATTTTGATGAGCTCATTGCTTTAAAGCTCTCAGCTTAAAGAATTAATAATAATATTTAAAAAGATTTGATTGCTAAAAAATTAAAAAGAATAATTTTAAGAGCTTAACTGCAAACTGATAACTGATTTTTATGCATAAAAGCTTCTAAAATTTTAATAATTCACAAAAAGCTTTTGTTATTTAAAATATAAAAAATTTGCAATTTGTAAAAGTATTTATAAAAATTTATAAAAAAGCTTTTATTCTTTAAAAAGAAACAAAAAAGAATTGGCAGAGCTTAACTGTAAAATATTTTTTCCACAAAAGCTTCGTGGCTTTTAACAGTTTAGAAAAAGCTTTTTTATTTAAAAGGGTTACAAAATTGAAAAGATCAACGGCAAAAGCTTTTTATCCATAAAAGATTATAAACTTAAAAGCTTTTAACCAGAAATATTGAGTTGAATTTAAAAAAGCCACATAAACAGCTTAACACGTAATTGACCAGATGTTATTTGTTGAAAAAGGTTTTTAAACACTTTTTAAACTTTAGCCTTTTTATTTATTTTACTGTTATTTACCAAAGCTTTCGGCTACTTTGCTGAATGTTGTGATTAAGAACTAAAAAGTTTAAGGGTATACAAATGCCTTGAAGAGCTTAACTACAAAAGCTCTTTAGTCTTTAGAAACTTCAGCTCTCGGTGAGAAATATTGAGTTTAATTTACGCAAGGCTTCTATTTTTTAAAAAGTTCAACAAATAATACGACGAGCTTTAAATCCTTTTCAGGATAAAGATTTCTAGATAAAAGCTGTTGTTATATCTTAAAGTTGTAAAAAAATTGATATTCAGTTGTTTTTATACGTATTTATAAAAGTCTGCCACACAAAAAATTCGACACTGAATTGTCAAAATTGTATTGTTTTAAAGCTTACATTACTTAAGCTTATTTTTTATAACTTTTCTGTTATTTTCCCAAGCTTTCGGCTATCATACTAAATGTTTTCATTAAGAACTTAAGAGTTGCAAAGCTTTTTCGTTCTAAAGAGCAACACTTTTTAGTTTAATTTGTAAAAGTATCTTACCAACAAAGCATTGAACACCAATCAAATTAAAATTAGTGTTTATACTAGACTTTCAAAAAGCTCGTTAGTTCCACAAGTGCATATCTGAGACATACATAATATCTGAACTCGTTTTTAGTGTGCCAGAATTTATTTTTTATTATATTGAAAACCACCGCAGTCAGTAAAGCTTTTTACAAACATGTAATAATAAAAACTCTGGCTTTTTTATAAATATTTTAGGAAATTAGTTAAGCAAAAAGCTTTTTATATATCAATAGCAATATATATTGTATAGTTTGAAGAAATAAAATGAAATTGCATACCTTCTTCTAAATTTAAAAATGAAACTTTCTTGTAGCTCAGAAACAATAGAAAAAACCTACCAGCCAAAAATATCATAACAAAATCAAACGTTCGAAATCAACAAACAAAGCTTTTACTTAGAAAACCAAACCAACTAATCAAATTGAACTGGAAATCAAAACGCATAATTAAGACGTCTTCATATACATCATAACATTTACTAAAAAATAAAAAAAAAAAATATAAAATCAAACAGACTCTTTCAACTACTTCAGAAATTTCATTGTATAAAAGCTTTTCTAACGCTGTAAATACTGAGTGTCAGCAAAAACTATTCAATATATCAAAAGCTGATACAAACTCTTACATTGTAAATTGTAAGCATTTTCATGCAAAATTTTTAAAAATTGTAGCTAGATAAAATATGATATTAAAATTGAAATTAAAACTAAAAGAGTGTTAAATTTATTTATTAAATATATACATAAATTCATA
Organism: Tetanocera ferruginea; assembly: GCA_958299015.1. Classification (NCBI taxonomy): domain Eukaryota; kingdom Metazoa; phylum Arthropoda; class Insecta; order Diptera; family Sciomyzidae; genus Tetanocera; species Tetanocera ferruginea. The sequence continues at coordinate 135,004,492 of OY282641.1, forward strand.
TAAGCATATTTAAAAAAAAAAATTAGCAAATTTTGATGTTAAAAAAAAATACACAAATAAAAAATGCCATTTCAGAAATACTTACTGCATTATTATATAAGAATTAAACTTATTTCAAACATAATAAAATCTTTTAAAAATATATTTTAAACTATACGACAGTCATTAAAAATTTTAAGCAAAATAAATAAAAATTGTAATAAATTGTAATTCATTATAAAAACATTTTTAAACTAAAATTAATTTATTAATTAATAATAATATAACATGTAACTAAATATAAAATCATAGACATAATTAAAAAAAAAACAAACAAATATTTAACAAATTTAAAAAAAAAAATAATGTTTAAATTTTATTGCTGTTGTTGCGTTTAGAAGTGTACTAAAGCAAGTTATTAGGAGTCATTATATTATTATAAATATTTAAAAAGAAATAAAATAAAGAAATAAATAAAGAAAATAAAAATTACAAAACCAAAAACTTTGACTTAATTAGAAAACAAATTCAGCTTTTTTGTATTATACATTTATTTTTTTATTAAAATTAAGCTAATCAAGTTTTCAAATTTTTATAAATATTATTTATATAATTTGCATTGTTTATTTAAAAAAAAATAATACACATGTATATGTATTGATAGCACTACTTTGTCATTTACAAAATTTATCTATTTAATGTGTAACTAGTTAATGTGTGGTGAGTATTCTACATTAATCACGACTCAGCGCCAGCTGTATGAGCGGCAATACTTTGATGGATGATAAATCTGCCAGTATGGATTCAATGCTGTCCAAGGCGGAGACTTGCATCAGACTCTCTTTGCGAAAGCTTAAAATTATGATGGCAAATAGCGATAGAACTTCCAAACTATCGTAACCCAACATCTAGAAGTAAAGAAATGAGAAAATTTGGTGTGGTGAGTTTGTGGATTTCATATACATTTAATAATTAGAGCAGTACAGTTAAGATGTGGCGATGCCATGACAAAGGAAGGCCTGGTTTATGCTGCTAACGAGCAATAAAGACAGAAGTAAAGGAAAGTTAAACAACTCTTCAGGCGCAAAAAACTAGAGGCAGACAAATGTGAATGCAAAAAAGTTGAGATGCATTAAAAATTCGACCCGAACCCGAACTTTTTTGAAAAGATAAGATATATTTTCCTGACGCCTTTTCAGGAATCTAGTAATAGATATTCAGAGTATACTGATGAGTACTTACACTGATGTAAAGCTCACCAGCAATTCGCACCAAAAATATGATATCCCGAAAACCCCCAATATGGATGATAGTGTTTATATTATTAGGGCTTAGTTGAGAATCACTTATAAATGGAGTTGGTTTGAAATTGTTTTGAACTCAAGGTTATAATCGCAGTTTTATTGAAATTGTACTGAAATTATGGTTGGTTTTCATAAAAATTTTGATCACTAGTATTATCCGTAGGTTAGGGTAGGTAAGGTAGACGGGGCTGCCTCTTATGAGACACACATAGGCCAATTAGGCCCATTGTGATACCAGGGAGGTATTTATTTACCTACTCTATCTGAAACAGGTGGAGATATTAAAAAAGCTTAGTAGTCTGTAGACTGAACATTCTGAGAGTCCGTACTTATCTTACGTACTTATGTTACGTACTTATCTAGTTGGGGCTTACAACTGTAGTTCGGTTTTGGTCTCGACTAAGAATTTACGCCAATCTCTTTTGTTGGCGCCATTTGGACACTCCAAGAGTCGTCAGGTTATCCAAACTCTGGTCTTTCCAACGGAGATGCAGTCTTCCTCGTCTACGTTGGCCGCCGCTGGGTACCGAATCGAATAATTTTTTCGTTGGAGAGTGGTCGTTCATTCTCTCGACATGACCGTCTATCCAGCGAAGCCTTTCAATTTTAAAACGCTTGACTATATCGATGTCGGCATATAGGTCATACAACTCATGGTTGCCTCGTATTCGGTACTCGCCATTGGAGCATATTGGACCATAGATCTTGCGAAGGATTTTTTCTCGAACGCTCCCAAAGTCCTTTCATCAGACTGCTTAACGTCCAGTTTTGTGATGCGTATAGTAGAACGGGCATGGTTATTGACTTATCGAGCGTCAGTTTTGTTCGTCAATAGAGAGAGAGTTCTGCTTCTCAATTGGCTTCTGAGCCCAAAGTTTCACCTGTTGGCAAGAGTTATACTTCATTTAATCTCATTACTGATATCGTTGGAGGAGTTAATGCTGGATCCCAGGTAAACAAAGTACTTCACAACCTCAAAGGAGGTGTTGTCAACAGTGAAGTGGTTTCACAGACGCTGTGACTGTTTGTTTGTTGACTCAAGATGCTGCGTCTCAGGGCAGCAGCTCAGATGATATTCTCCAAAACTATATTAAAGAAGTAGCACGATAAGGAATCAACTTGTCTGAAACAGCTCTTGGTATCGAACGAAAGGGAGAGGTCCTTCCCGATTTTCACTGCGCTGCTGGTGTTGTTCAGTGTTATCCTGGAAAGTCGTATCAGCTTCGCAGGAATAATAAATTCAGACATAAGGTGACTCCTTATTTGGCTGTCGAAGGCGGCTTTGAAATCGACAAAAAGATGGTGTGTGTCTATTTGTTTTTCAAGGGTCTTTTCCAAAATTTGTCGGAGCGTGAAGATCTGGTCAATCCAGGTATAAAGCCACACTGATAAGGTCCAATCAGTTGGTTAACGTTGGGCTTCAGTCTTTCACACAATACGCTCGACAGAACCTTATATGCGACATTAATAAGGCTAATCCCACGGTAGTTGGCGCAAGTGGTGGAATCGCCTTCTTGTGGATTGGGGAGAGCACACTGAGGTTCAAATCATCTAAAATGCATTCTTCTTACCATATTCTGCAAAAAAGCATGTGAATGCATTCAAACATAGTTTCTCCTCCGATATTAAGCAGCTCAGCTCGCAAGCCATCGACTTCTACGGTTTTGTTGTTTTTAAGCCGAGCTATAGCTGGTCATGGTCGTGGTCGAGCCTCTGGTTTCGGTGAGGGAGGTGATAGCCTATCACCTCTTCGGCAGTCGTATGCATAGAGTGGGATATGTGCGTCCACAGCGCGCATATATCGTTGATCGGAGGAGTGCTTTCTTGAAGCAAGAGTGAGAGTCGAGTAGCGAAGGCTTCGGCTGTCTGTTTCGACTGCAGCTTATCGATGTCTAGCTTTCTCTATGTAGCAGACCTGTGCGGATCTTGGCTGCGACAAGATAATGATCCGAGTCTATGTTTGCACCACGGATCGTGCGTACGTCTAGTACACTGGAAGAGTGCCTTCCGTAAATCAAAACGTTATAAATTTGGTTGCATGTTTTTTGATCAGGGGATAGCCAGGTGGCCTTATGAATATTGAGATGATTGAATCTAGTGCTACTAACGACCATGTTTCGTGCTGCGGCGTAGTCAATCATATGTTGTCGTGGAGGCTCAACTTTCCAACTGTTGGACCACATATGTTTTCCTTACCCACGGCGTTGAAGTCACGGTGGTATGCGTCTTCAAGGCGCTCGTAAAAGCTTTCTTTGGTCTCGTCATATTTATACCCCCACGCGTACTGCGTAAGGGGTATATTAATTTTGTCACGAAGTGTGTAACGCCCAAAAGGAGGCGTGGTAGGTATAGAAAAGTATATATATTCTTGATCAGCATCATCACCCGAGTTGATTTAGCCATGTCCGTCTGTCTGTCCGTCTGTCCGTCTGTCCGTCTGTCTGTCTGTCGACACGATTACAGCCGTAATTTTCAAGCTATCGTAATGAAACTTTATAATTAAGTTTTTTTTAAAAAATTGAAGATCAAGTTTGAGAATGGGCTAGATCGGATGAAAACCACGCCCACTTCCCATACAACCCCAATAATGAAAACTCTATAAAGAGGCGAATATTTAAGCTACAATACTGAAATTCGGTATTTGTGTATTCTATGTCAAAACTGAGGTGTGTAAGAAAAATGGGAGTTATCTACCAACTAACACGCCCACCTCCCATACAACCCCAAAATTGAAAACTACATAAAAAGACTTCTGTGGAAGCTAAATACACAAAATTAGGTATTTATTTATTTTATATTAAAACTAAGGTGTGTTAGAAAAATAAGTGTCATCCACCAACGAACACGCCCACCTACCATATAACCCCAAAATTGAAAACTATATAAATAGGGTTTTATCAAAGCTACAAAAGTAAAATTTGATATTTATTCATTTTATGTCAAAACTAAAGTGTCTAAAGGCGTCATCCACCCACTAACACGCCCTCCTCCTATACAAACCTAAAATTGAAATCTATATAAAGAGGCTTCTGTCGAAGCTACAAAAATAAAATTAGGTATTAATTCATTTTATATCAAAAATAAGACGTGTTAGAAAAATGGGCGTCATCCATTCAGGAACACTCCCACCTCCCATACAACCCCAGATTGAAAACTTTATAAAAAGGCACATCTTTAAGATTGTTTTACACTTACGAATCAGCCGTGGGGGTATTTCAACTTCGGCCAAGTCGAAGATATACCTTACTAGTTTTCTTTTATCGGAGCGTGCGCACATATTAGGCTGATGTTGAAAAATGTAGCCTCGAAGCGAATTACGGCAAGTCGTTCATTCACAGGAGTGAATCGCAGGACATGATACAGTATTCTCTTGCCAACTACAAATCTGCATCCAAACTCGTGCTTCTCCGCATAGCCGCTGTAGTAGATATCACAGGATGCTTGCCGTAAGCAACCCTGTCCCTTCCATTGCATTCCTTGAATTGCAGTGATTTAGCTTTATAACTTTCAAAAATATCAATGCATGTGTGGCATGTGCTTCCTGTAGACCACCTGTTGTTGGACCAGACTTATGTTGGTTTTTTGAAGGGATAATTCATTTGTGAGTAATTGTCATGTGGTTAGGGGTTTACAAGTTATTTCCTTTTCTCTTAGTAAATTTTTGGGAGTACCAGTTCCACTGAGTACAGCTACTTTGAAGTTTCCTGGAAAGTCTTTATTTCCGGGCATTCAGCATAAGAATATGTTGAGATGGTGAATTGGCATCAATGATGCTTTCAAAGAGAAACGTCCTCATTTGGCGAGGAAAAAGTGCTTTGCCATCAAGACAATGCGCGTGTTCACACATGCTCAGCTTCCATGGCAAAGTTCCATGAATTAAAGTACGAATTGCTTCCTCATCCAGCATATTCTCTAAATTTGGCCCCAGCGACCACTTTATGTTTGCAAACTTGAAGAAATGGCTCGACGGAAAAAGATACACCACTAGCTCATCACTAAAACTGAGGCTTATTTTGAGGACCTTCCGAAAACGTATTTTTCGGATGGGAACAAAAATTCGCAAAAAAGTTGGATGAAGTGTATCAAGCTAAAAAGAGGCTATATTGATATAGTAGATTTAAAGGAGACTCAATAAAATGTTTTTTTATCGTAAAATCATAGCTTGTTTCATTTTTCTCGTATATTGAGGTATGTTTGTTAATTCAGTGCAGGTCACCAGACTATGTACCATATAGCAATATCGGCCTTGTTAAAGCTGTATAGAGCCAGTGTGTAATAATTGGCTGTAGTCTCTACTTATAATCCATGGCTTTATTGAGTTTTTAAGCTCTCTCGAGCAGGTTGGGCTTCCACTTTAGTTTCCTATCTACGATGAGACCCTGGTAGTTTACTTGACCCGAGAAATTAAGTCTTGTATTCCCCAGTTTTGGAGGACTGATTGTGGATAAGTTGTGTAGTGGTCTTGTAATGACCACTAATTCAGTTTTATGTGTGTTTACGCTGAGTCCACAACTGGAAACCAAATTTACGAGGGTGTTAAAGAGGCGAGGGAGCTCCTTTTTGAGGGATTCCCCTACTTTTATCCATAACTTATTTTTAAATTGTTTGGTTTGCCTGTTCCTATGTTCCTACTTTATGTTTTTAACTTACCAAATCCCAGAGTATCAAAAGCTGATCTGGTGGTAAATGACCGCTAAAAGCTCGCATGAGCCATTTGAAAACAACTCGTATGCTGTGTAGAAAAAGCTTGTTGAAATCAAAAGTAATGCATCAAGACATAAAACTTACGGCTGTATTTGTAGTTCACGAAAATGCGACCAAAGCTGTGGCTCATGTGTCTGCAAAAGCTTCTCAAACAGCAGGCAGAGGCTGACAATGCCCTAGAAGACCCCAAATAAGTCCAGAAGATAGAAAAAGGTCAAGTTATAGCTCTCTTAATAGCTCTTTCAAAACTTACCTGTGGATGGGTATTAATAGTGGTCAAACGATGACAGTAGCGTATGTAAAAAGCTCTAAATGTGGTATATAAATGCATGGGCGAGTCGTATAAATAGCAAAATGGTGCGGCTATAAAGATTTCAAAGAAAGAACTTTTAAAGAAAGCATTATTTAAATAAATATAATTAGAAGATCCCCAAAATATTAATTGAGCTTAATTTCGTGTACCAGTGAGTTGTGCTTCTGGTAGTTCTTACTTGAATTTAAGGTCAATAAATATTTTGAAGGTATTCATTCTAATTCTATGTTTTTTATGACAATAATTAAAGCTCATACCGAACATGCAAATGCCATGAAATGGCACCACACCCGAAGGTGGTCCTTCGTAACTCTTGCCCTTAACCGGATACGTTTCGAACTGTATCATGCCAGCGATTTCGGTGTCACGTGAAAAGCACAGCATGATCTGATACAGCACATCTTCGAATACAAAATACTGATCGTCATTCGAAGCGGTTAGCTGAATGTCCTTGAAGACCAGTTTGTCCACAATGTGATCGGCAAGTAGCACATTTTTCTTCAACTGATTCCAGTGTTCAATATCCTGGCCATAAAATGAAAAATGTGTAAAATTGGTGAACGAAAAACTCAGCTCAACTTTAAGCTTACATGTGTGCTGATGTGACTGCCTAAAACATAAGCCCACAAAGCGCCGCGATAAGGTGCTGGTGTATTGCCCTTCTTGAGTATCTGTTGACAGAGCGGCGCATGTTTGGAGCCCAAAACATGCTGACACTGCAGCTTCATATCGGCGACAATGTTGCAGTTGTCATTGCGCAAAAGCTCGCTAAAGTGGGTGCGCTAAGGTTAAAAATGATTGTGAGCTTTGAAGCTTTGATATACATATCTTACACAAAATATATGACAATAAGAGCTCCAAAATTTTAAAAGAGCTTTATTTGGCGAGACAGCGGGAGGTGATCGGTACACGTATCGTACTCTAAATAAAGCTTTAAAGAGCCAAATAAAGCTCTTTAAAATTGCGGAGGTCTTCTAATTATATGTTTTTATATCTTACCAGCTCAAATAGATTTTTAACTTGCAGCGATATGTGTGAGAACTCCCATTTTGGCATTTGGCTGGAAGAAAAAAAGAAAAAGCTTTTATCAAAGTTTATTAGAAGGCTGAAAAAAGAAACAAATTCTAGCAACAAAAAATATAAACAAAAAGAATAAAAACTACATTGTACACAAACTCAGAATTTTCAGCAGCTTTTGTGGTTGGACCTTTAAGCGATAGCAACACGTCCAACAGATCCTTGGGCGCATAAACTGGACGATAGTTTTCCAAATCTATATAAAAACGATAAAGAAATAATTAATAACAATGAAAATTAAAAAACGGAATGAAATATTCAAAGTTTTGCACATTTTTAAAAGTTTTATAAAAGCTTTAAAAGTTAATTAAAGCTTTTCAAAGCTGAAAAGATCTTTTAAAATCATTAATACTTCATCTAAATTTTAAAAGTTTACAGCATTTTTTAAAATTTTCAAAGTTAAAAAAAGCGCAGCCAAAGCTTTGAAGTTTTTTAAAAGTTTTATTAAACTGTCAAAGCTTTGAAGAGTACTAAAAGCTTAATATAAGTTTTAAGTTTTAAGATATGAAGACTTAAAAATCGATAGGAGAGCTTATAGAAGGTTTTGAGCTTTTATGTTTGAAGTGTTTTCAAAATTGTATTGTAAAGCTTACAACATGAAGAGAGTTTTAAAAAATTTCAGATATATTTAGAATACTATATAAAGCTTTTCAAGTAAGGCAGAAATTTAAAAACATTTAAGAAACGGCTGTGAAAGCTTTGAAGGAATTTAAAAGCTGTTTATAGCTGTAGAAATTTAAAAACTAAGCTTTCAAATACTTAAAAAAAGCTCAAAAGGCTTTGAATACTCTTTAGAGATTTTTAAATTTTCAAAATTTTCAACAGTTTTAAAACCTTTGTATATTTTGCATAACTTTATAAAGCTTTCAAAAATTACTTAAATAAATTTTAACACTTTGAAGAACATTGAGGGCTTTGTATACCGATCAAGGCTTTGAAAAGCTTTAACATTTAAAAGATTTTTCAATGCGTTGAAGAGCTTTGGCAGCTATTAAGAACTTTCAAAGCTGTAAATAACTAGAAATGTTTTCTTTCAATTTTGTCAAAAATAAATAGAGCTTTTAAAAATAATTTCAAGAAATTTTGACACTTTTCAGACCTTTGAAGCTTTATGTACTTTTAATAACTTAATTTTACTTTAAATCCATTTAAAGCTTTAAAGAGCTTACAAATTTTTGAATAGCTTTAATTGCTTGAGCTTAAAAGAGCTCTAAAAGAGGCTTTAAGAATTTTGGATAAATGTGGAAAGCTTTTTAAAGCTTTCAAAACTTGAACAATTTTTCAACCTATTAAAGAGCTTTAATAGCCTTTAAAGTCCTTAAACTTTAAAGGCTTATACAATTGTCAAGTCTTTATGCGGCGAAAGCTTTGAAAAAATTTTAAAGTAGTATGTATACAGCTTTCAAAACTTAACAGTATTAAAAGCAATAAAAAAAGTTATTAAGAATTTTAAAAGATTTATGCAGCTTTAAAAAATTTTGACAAAACTTTGAACAATTCTAATTGTTTTGATGATCTTTCAAGATTTTTTAAAGCTTTCAAAAATAATTTCAAGAAATTTCAACTCTTTGAAAGCTTTGTGGGTTTTAGAACCTTTCTTTTAAGAGCTTTAAAAACTTTATTTGATCTTAAATTCGTTCAAAGTCTTTAAGAGTTTTCATAGCTGTCAAGAGATTCTAAAGCTTCAAAGAGTTTTCGAAGCTTTTAAGAACTTAAACAGTTTTACAAAGCTTTAAAAAGTTCTTAAGTACCTTACAATTTTTATAAAATTTGTAAGCTTTTCAGAGCTCGAAAAGCTTTCGAAGCTTTAGCTAATTTTAAAAGCATAAGGTGAATTTCAAAGCTTGAGAAGGCTTTATAGAACTTTCAAACCTATTAAAAGCTTTTCACGATTTTTGCAAATTTTACACAAACCCATTGTATAGTTGCTCAACTCCTCCCATTTTATATAAAACTCTTCACGATCTTGCATGGCACGCGGTATTCCTTGCAGCGGCATTTTAAGCTCACTACACATGGCATTTAAGCTTTTGCGCACACGTCGATCCCACTGCACACCAGCACGTCTCAAATATGCCAATGGATCGTTCTGTAAGTAGGAAGAAGGAATTTTGAAAATAACTTCGAAGCAAAGTTTTTATAATAAAGGCCAAAAGCACATAAGAACAAATCAATATCAGACCTAGAACAATGCTTTAAGGTTAAATGAAATGTTTTAAATATGTAGTTACAGTATTTAAAAATAAACTTCAAAAAGCTTTTCTTATAATCATTTGAAATTAGATTATTATTTTAAAAGCTTCTTTTAGGGTTTACGCAGCTTTTTTTGTGAGAAAATGCTTAAAGCTTGTTATTTATAACGGTTTTTTTTCTTGTTATATTCGCTCTTGAGGTATTTTGAAACCTTACATACCAACGGCGTTGGAACTGCTGTCTTCTTTGTGCAACGCACTAGGTTATATACAATATTGCGTAACTCCGTATCCAGGCCAACATTTTTGATTGCATCCTCCAGAGTAATGCTCATGTTGTTCTTGTCAACATTTGGACTGCAAACAAGTGTCTAAATTGTTTGTAAACAAAAAAATTTGTTTAAAAATTCTAATCCAAAATCACAAAATTTCATAGCACCTGCACTGTCCTCAATAAAGCATCGTAACTCTTCATCGATTTGATAGCCGTTACCAGCTTAAGCGCCGTGTGATGTATACTTGCATCCTTCAGCTCCTCCATTACTTTAATTTAAATTGTTATTGACCAAAGCAAAATAAAAAATTTTGTTAAGCTTTTGCAAAGCAGTAAGTCGGCGAAAATTGTTGCACCTATAATTTATTTGCAAATATTTAATAATTTTTCTTTTTAACCGACTTTTCATTAACGTCACACACACAGAACAATAACAAGCGTAAAATTTACAAATTTTGATTATCGATCAAACGTTAGAAAAATAAACAAACAAATAGAAATAAAAATTAAAAAAAATAACAAAACTTTGACAAAAGCTTTTAGTGCGTTATGTTCGCATGTGACTTGAATTTTGCCGACTTGTTGCCGGTGTTGTTGTGGATTTGTTGATGATACGAGCTTTTGTGAGATTTTTCATTTTTATTTATATTTGTTTTTGTTTGTTGTTGCTGTTGTAATGTAGAATGGCTTAAGTTGCCTGGTGGTGAGTTTGAGTGCCAGGTCAGATCAGAATAAAGAAAAATGTCAGTTTCTTTGCTTAAAGTTAATTTTTTACAGCCGTTGAAAACTGACTTCTAGAGCTTCTTGGAAAAAAATTATAAATCGAAAATATTCCATTAAAGTGGGACATAACATTCGCGGCAGAGAAAAAAAAGACCTTTTTTAAAAATTCATAACTCAGTCAAAAACAAACATTTTTCCAAAATTACAAGAAAAAAAAAATTCAAAAAAATATCTTTTTTACTCCAACATGGTTTAAAAAAAATTTAAAAAAAGCTTATGTCATACGATAGCGAATCATAGCCTAGACACATTGACTGCGGCTGCAGCATTGCGTCAAACGTCCAATTTTTATACCCCCACGCGTACTGCGTAAGGGGTATATTAATTTTGTCACGATGTGTGTAACACCCAGAAGGAGGCGTGGTAGGTATGGAAAAGTATATATATTCTTGCTCAGCATCACCACCTGAGTTGATTTAGCCATGTCCGTCTGTCTGTCCGTCTGTCCGTCTGTCCGTCTGTCCGTCTGTCCGTCTGTCTGTCGACACGATTACAGCCGTAATTTTGAAGCTATCATAATGAAATTCGATATTTAAGCTTTTTTTAAAAAAACTAAGGTCAAGTTCGAGAATGGGCTAAATCGGATGAAAACCACGCCTACCTCCCATACAACCCCAAAATTGAAAACTCTACAAAGAAGCTAATATTAAAGCTACAATACTGAAATTTGGCACATGTGTGTTCTATGTCAAAACTGAGATGTGTTAGAAAAATGGGCGTCATCCACCTACTAACACGCCCACTTCCCATACAACCCCAAAATTGAAAAATCTATAAAGAGGCTAATATTAAAGTTAAAAGACGGAAACTCGGTATTTGTGTATTCAATGTCAAAACTAAGGTGTGTTAGAAAACTGAGCGTCATCCACCTATTAACACGCCCACCTCCCATACAACCCCAAAATTGAAAAATCTATAAAGAGGCTAATATTAAAGTTACAAGATGGAAACTCGGTATTTGTGTATTTAATGTCAAAACTGAGGTGTGTTATAAAATTGGGCGTCATCCACCCATTAACACGCCCACCTCCCATACAACCCCAAAATTTAAAAATCTATAAAGAGGCTAATATTAAAGTTACAAGACAGAAACTCGGTATTTGTGTATTCTATGTAAAAACTGAGGTATGTTAGAAAAATGGGCGTCATACACAATCTAAGACGCCCACCTCCCATACAACCTCAAAATTTAAAACTTTATAAAAAGGCTTATATTTAAGCTGCAAGAAAACAATTTGATATGTATGTATTTTAGACACATAAAAATAATAAAATCTTTCAAAATCTCTTACAAAAAGCTCTCCAATTTAAGATTCTTCTACCCATAAGAATCGGCCGTGGGGGTATTTTAACTTCGGCCAAGTCGAAGATATACCTTACTAGTTTTTACATGCTTTTCTTATGGAGGTGGATGTGGTGAAAATGTTGCAACGACAATGCGTCATTGCAGCAATGTTGCTGTCGTCGATTTAGAACTTTTTCTATTTTGACGTGCGACAAGAGTTAGAACATCGGCATTTGTTAATGTTTTCGCTTAATTTCGTGCTTCTTTTGTGTTTTTTATTGTTCATTCTCATTGTGTTGTGTTAAATGTTTGCTTTTTTAATGATAATTCGATGTTTTATAATAAAAATATATGAAAAAACGGCTTATCGCGCTGCATCCAAATTAATCAAGTCGTAGACAACATGCCAACATTTTCGTTTTCACCTCGTGTTGTTGTGTTGCAGTCGCAGTCAATGTGTCTAGGCTATCAAGTTTAAAAAAATAAAAGAAAAAAATCGTCAAAAAATTAACCCGCTTGTGTCGCAACCAGTAAGAAAAACATGATTTCGAGATAAACGCGAAAATTAAAAATGCTCTCTCACTAATCCGGCTGCAACTTTTGAACCCGTAGAAATTTTTCCATGAAGAAATTTTTGTTTTTCTTAAAATCTTAATAATATTTACTAAAATACAAAATTATAAAAAAAGTCGATTTAAAAAGACGGCCAATGTCATGTCCCCCCTTAAGCCAACGAATTTTTAAAGTGTACACGATGGAAGACCTGAAAGCTTACATTCTATGTGAACAAACTTTTTTCTAGCTTTTGTCGTTTTTAATTTAAAACCAGTTTCATGTGGTATTTAACGTTACATTTATTGTCTTTAATGTTACATTTTTTTTTTGGAAGTGAGTTTCAGGGTAGTTCTGCATTGAATAAAAAAAATTATAAATAAAACAACGTTTATCAAAGAACTATTTATATAGAAAAAGACGAATCAAATAAACGAAAATAATCGAAATAATGAAAACAAAATGCTGTCTTGCACTTCTGGAGCCAAAATGTTTGGTCTTTAACGTTACACATTCTAGTGTCAAAGAACCATTTATTTGATTTGATTTTGATTTAATTTAGCATTAGTACAAATAAGAACCATGTTCTTTTACAGTACAACATACAGGGTGTCCCGCAACTGAGTGCAACTATTTACGGAGGTGAAGGGTAATGTCGAGTTGAGCAAAAAAATCGTATGGGAGGGGGGGGTGGTGGGTCTATTTTCACATTCTTAAGAGCTACAGGGTTAATAAGTGTTTCACGATTTTGATTCAAATTATTGCTTCTAGAACAAAAACTAACTCTCAGAAAACGAACTTATTTTAAGAACTCATTGTAACTAATGATTGACTAATGAATGACTAATGAGAACATTCTTTAATTATGTAGGATATAATAAACTTTCTGGACACTTTCTGGATACAAGAATTCATACAGAAACCGAGATTTACAATTCTCGAAACGACACTCAGCTTTTTTGTACCAATGTATAGGTCAGAATATCATCGAGATCCAATTTATTCTTAGAGATAAGGAGTACATATGATTTGGCAGCATTAAGTTGGAGTCCATTGCTTATTGCCCATTGATAAATGCCAAATGATAAATAGATCATAATTAAGTCTGTAGCAAAGGTCTTCTCGAAGTCCTGTACTACTGTAATCTATCTACTATCCTGTAGATAGATTTGAATATCGTCTGCATAGGCATGCACAGAAGAATGTTAACAGACTGCAAATATGTCATTTATAAAAATGGAGAATAGAAGAGGGCCAAGAATTGAACCTTGTGGTACACCACTCAGTAACGATTCACATTTTGAGAACGCCTGATCGACTTTAACCTTTTGATCTATTTGACAAAAATAACTTGATATGAGACTCACTGAACCCAAAGAGATTTCTAAGTTTCAGACATAGGTACTTGTGACATACACAGTAAAAAGTTTGAGGATAAATTTTATCTTTTTTATAACATTTCTGTTGTATAAACTCGTTTTATTCCAAATTTATTTTAAATTTTATCCCACTCAATATTATAAAACTAGCATTTCCATTCAAACCGCTATTTTACTCCAAAATAGTATAAATTTTATACCATAAATTTATAAAAATCATATATATATATTCCAGTTGTACACACGAAAACAGTTTGCGTTTGTTCTTCAGTCAGTAATCATGTTATGCGCAAATAGTTCCGTTGAATATTTTTTTGTTCACACACATTTAGACAAAAATAGTGCGCTTGAATTGGAAGCTCTGCCAACATGATTAAACATGTAAATTTCTGAGTACAATTTTTACTCTTTATTTTTCCTGTCAAATTGTTTTTGAAAATATAAAAAAATAATATATCATGAAATATATCAATTGAAATCTAAATATTATTCCTGATTTATAACTTAAAATGTTACACATATTAACATATTTAATGTTTGTTTGCATATGTGCCACATATTTTTATACAATATTGCTATAAAAAGTAACCAAATGTGGTATAAAAAGATTTTATACTTTTGCCTATAAAAATGTATACCATCCTGATGTAAACACATTTTATACACTTTTCGGATAAAATCTATACCAACTTTGTATAAATTTTGTTTATGCGATGTTATGGTATACATTTTATAACATATTTGGAATTGATTTATATTTATACCAAATAGTATAAAATTTATCCTTATATTTTTTACTGTGTACATTGTCAAATGCTTTAGAAAAACAAAGAAAGCAAAGTAAAGACAAAGAGCCAGTATCATATTCAGGTCGTAGATCATCCATAACCTTAACTAGTGCTGAGGCACAGCCGTGCCCTACCCGGAAACCCGATTGAAATGGCGACATTAGATTATTTACTTGTAGAAATGTATTTATTTGTTGACTCGGTACTTTTTCTCAGACTTTAGAGAGAGGGGACAAAATACTTATTGGCCTGAAATCATTAAGGCCAGAAGGGTTCGATTTTTTAGCTACAGATAACACAATTACTGTTTCCAGATACTCGAGAATGATGAAGATACAAGGCAGTGATTTATTATATGAGTTAATGGTGTGATTATATGTGGTAGTACAAGTTTGACAAATTTTATAGAAATGCCATCTTCGCCTATTGCATTTGATGTTCTTTGCAATACACAATTACCAATATCAAATTCAGTTACGGGTATAAATTGAAATGACTGTGGAACATTTTAACTTGTACAGAAAAATGAGCTATTATGGTTTAAGGGGGCTGAGTTATTTATGACATTGAGTGTTTGCCTTTTTGCTTACTCCTAGTCTCTTTATGTTATTACATAGAGTTTTAGTAGAACTGACTTGTAATAAGAACCGCTTGATTTCTGGCCGTTCTAAAAATTTCCCAATTAGTAGATGTATGATTTCTCTTAAAAAGCTTGTATAGTTTGTTCCTCTTCCAAATAGAGTAAAGAAAATTTTGAGAGAACCACGAACAGGATGAGTTTATTTATGTGGCTGAACGTAAAGAAACATATTTTTCATATAAGTACTTGATAGGGTTAAGAAGAGAGCTAAGTTTATCATCAATTGAGCTGTGATTCCAACAATCATTGAAATAAATCATAAACAAATCATGAAACAAGGACGGATAATTAACATTTTTAAAATCACGATAAGAATACGATGAAGAAGTCACATTACAAGTTAAGTTAACATTTAACGAACAAAAGATTAAATCGTGATCAGATACGAAAAATATCTGGTGAAATAGAGAAACGAGAGAATGATCAGACAATGAAATAATCCAGACAATGAAATAATCCAGAAGACTTGGGGTTGTATTATTAAAAAACGTGTGGGTTCAGTAATGTTAACTATAGAAAGATCAACAGAAGAAATCTTATCACACATTGATTGCTGCACAGAATCGCTATTCAAGAGATTCATGTTAAAATCACCGCACACCAAAATTTAGTCATGACACAAGACGTAGTTTGACAAATCCGAGAACAATGAATCAATAGAACAACATTTGTTAGGATTATAGACGCAAGATATAAAGATTTTATTGCAATTATCATTTATTATTTATAAACTCAATTCCCGGACCACTTGATTTACTCAGAACCTTGGTATTAAGGTGAGACTTACAGTAAACTGCTACTCCAGCACCTTTTTTTTATCAGATCTATCATTTCAAAAAACATTGAAACTATTTATAGCACAAATTCCCACATTTTTGTTCCGATTTGAAATGGATTGATTTCCATTTCTGAAACCAAAATGGTACGTTAGGATGGTAGAAACTGAGGTCTGGTGGGTCAGTACTATAAGGGGTCAACTGAGGTCAATGAGTTCTTGATACAAAAAATAGGTCTTTTTGAGACAAAACCAAAAACAAACAATTCTTTAAGATCGGACGGTAAATACCGAAGATATAAAGAAATATGTCGATGCGCGACCCCTACGTTCAGTCAAAAAAAAAAATATAAATTTTTTTTTCGAAACCTCGTTTCAATAATGCTTCAGATTAGCTGGTGTGCGGCGACATTAATTTTTTTCGCCTGTAAGGCGAGACGGTCTAATGACCACCTATGAGTTTGAAGGAAACATATTTTTTGTAAATTTAATTTAAAATCATCTTTTTTGTATTGCATTAAATATATTCTTACAATTATATACAATATTAATAAGGATTTATTATTATAGGGTATTTCAGTGCCATTGTGTTAATAGTTTTTTGATATCAATTGCACAACAACAAAATGACGAATAACCTGACGAAAATATGGCTTATGACTAATCACACCATATTGCATATGACTATATTTTTCCCAATACAAAAACAAATTCAAGGTATAAATGTCAACATTTATATTATATTGGTAGTATCTAGGTACAATGCAAGTACTTTGTGACAGTCACAAGAAAGCAAAGATAAACATTAGATAAAGAGTCAAATTTGCAAATATTGATTTTTTGTTTAGGAGCGAAATTAAAAATTCCGCACATGGCAAAAGCCAAAAAAAAAAAAATTAAAAGCAAAAAAAAACATGTAACTACAGAGCCAAGATAGCAAACTATGATATATGGTCATAAAGGAAAAAAAAAAAAAAACTACATAAGTAAACAAAAGCTATTTATTGCACTATAATAGCGGTCAATAAAAGTGCTCAAACAAATGAGTCACACACAGAGGAACAAGGTTTGGGATTTGCGGTAAAAAAAAACAAAATTATATAAATCAAAATTTACAATTAATATTGTTTATAAATAAATAAAATTGATAAAAACCAACAAGATCTATGAGATTGTTGGCAGAGGGTAAAGTTTTCTTAGAGCCTACTAAATAAAACATGATATATACAGGTGCTCAGTAATGTTGGCTAAAATTAATGATAACAAAAAAACAAAACAGACCTGATATTATAACTCGTGCAAAAAGAAGGGCAAAGAAGGAGCTGCGGAAGGAATTGTAGTGTTAATTAGAATCTGATAAGAAAAAAATGCCAAATAAATTGAAGCACACAAAATAACTGCTGTGTAAACGTAGATAATTTATGAAATGCTGTTTTGAAATTTTTTTTCTAACCGAAATATTAGAGCTTTTATATACTTATACATTAGTTATGGTAATGAGTGTTTGTTTTATTTCATAAAGCTGTACTCTATTGTTTTGCAATGTTTCAAGAAATTTCGCAGTACTTATTTAGAATATTGTTGTATGAAATTAAGCAAATTAAGCTTAGAGAGTGATTGGACAGAATAGTGAGTTTTCCCTATAGCAACCGAACTATGCTCACGCATTCGAACATTCAAGAGCTTTTCCGGCATGCTCAAAATTTGGGATTACACTCGAAAAAAACTCAAAGTTTTTCAAGATTTATTTTTATTATATCTTTTTTTTTAAATAATAATGAACAATTTAAAGTTTTCAAAAAATTGTCTTCCATATTAAAGACCAGTTAGGATGACGTATTAAGGTCTGAAAACTTTTTAGCTCAGTGTCAAAATTTATTTGAAAAATTTGTTTTTAACTTTTAGAATAATGTCGATAATGCGTACCTTAGTATGCTATATAGTGCTTTTGTCCCTTTCTACAACTTTTTAGTGCATTGCATTACGGTGTTAATGAATTACCAGAGTGTATTAAAGTTTTTGAATTTGTTTTTCATATTGAATACTAAGTTGGTCTTAATAAATGTCAATTAAGAAATTCAAATATTAGTCAGAAGGGATAATGTCTGGGCTATACGGTTGGTGGGGCAGGCAGGACTTCCCATTTCAGCGTTCAATAATAACTCGAATACAAAGAATTCGTTAAGACTTTCGGGTTTCTATACTATACTTTTTTGGGTTTCAAAGTAGTTCTGTGCTGCACGTCTTTCAAAAAATTTTGTTAACAGTACCAATATTACTCTTACTTACCGTGAACTTTAATCGATGCTGTCTGCTGTATATTAACATATTGATATTGATCCAGATGATTCTGTACTATACGGAAAAATGAAAATGTGGTTATTGTGAATGAGATGGAGATATGGAGAAGGCTAGTGCTCGAACGTTTGACTACTATTTTAAAACCGGCAAGACATCTAAATTATGTTGGAGCTGATGTAAAATTGATACTGATGTGAAAATTTCAACTGATGCCGCTACCAAATCAATTCAAATTTTTAACTGATACCGATACTAATCATGAATATCATACCGATATCAGCAGATGCTGGCGCCTATTCCAATGCCGAAGGGTTTTCTACTGGCAATTTTTCTTAAGTAAGGAAAAATTTTGCATTAAACGATGTAGGTTAAATGGTCTTTTTAGAGATAGTTCTCAACAAATATTCATAACCAACCACAAAGTGCTCCAACCACAAAATTCTGAAACCTAAGTTTTAAGTTTTAAGAATTTTCGTAATGAAAAATTGTGCTTAATTGGACCAAATTGTATTTGGCTTAGAATTCTTATTTGCCAAATTTTTCGTAAGACACTCAGCAATCTGATCCTTGGACTGAGTTGAAACTAGATCGATATTATCTTAATAAATTTTTCCCATAAGTATTGAAATTTGAGATTGATATGTTTTGATTTTTGGGTTTCAGTATTCTATCCAACAAAAATATATATTTCCAGCATTATTTTCGTGAACTGGTATAGGTCGCATAGGACTCGTATGCATATCTTCCAATACTTTGTTTAGCCATATTACTTTTATGGGTTTTCGCTGACATGTCTACAAATATTCTTCGATAAATTAAGATATTTAGTAGACATGTGGCGTCAAGCAAACAAAATCAAATACGAAATGTGATTCAAACTTAATCTAAATTTAGCAATATTGAAACTTTTTGGCAACCGTGCTTTTGTGTGGATTCGAAAAGAAATGCGTACACAATTCGATAAGATAATCTTCCAGTGTATAATGGTTGGATCCCAATGCCAATGATGGACATGGCTTTGAGACATAAATAATCGAAAAATCCTCATATCAAGACATGTAAAACTCGACAAAAACATATGTAAATGAATACACCTAGAACTAGTAAGGTATATCTTCGACTTGGCCGAAGTAAAAATACCCCCACGGCCGATTCTTAAGGGTGGAAGAATCTTAAATTGGAGAGCTTTTTGTATGAGCTTTTGAGAGATATTATTATTTTTATGTGTCTAAAATAATACATATCAAATTGTTTTCTTGCAGCTTAAATATAAGCCTTTTTATAAAGTTTTAAATTTTGGGGTTGTATGGGAGGTGGGCGTGTTAGATTGTGTATGACGCCCATTTTTCTAACATACCTCAGTTTTGACATAGAATACACAAATACCAAGTTTCTGTCTTGTAACTTTAATATTAGCCTCTTTATAGATTTTTCAATTTTGGGGTTGTATGGGAGGTGGGCGTGTTAATAGGTGGATGACGCCCATTTTTATAACACACCTCAGTTTTGACATTGAATACACAAATACCGAGTTTCCGTCTTGTAACTTTAATATTAGCCTCTTTATAGATTTTTCAATTATGGGGTTGTATGGGAGGTGAGCGTGTTAATGAGTGGATGACGCCCCTTTTTCTAACACACCTTAGTTTTGACATTGAATACACAAATACCGAGTTTCCGTCTTGTAACTTTAATATTAGCCTCTTTATAGATTTTTCAATTTTGGGGTTGTATGGGAGGTGGGCGTGTTAGTGAGTGGATGACGCCCATTTTTCTAAGACATCTTAGTTTTGACATAGAACACACATATATCAAATTTCAGTATTGTAGCTTCAATATTAGCTTCTTTGTTGAGTTTTAAATTTTGGGGTTGTATGGGAGGTAGGTTCCCATCCGATTTAGCCCATTCTCGAACTTGACCTTAGTTTTTTAAAAAAAAGCTTAAATATCGAATTTCATTACGATATCTTCAAAATTACGGCTGTAATCGTGTCGACAGACGGACAGACGGACAGACGGACAGACAGACGGACATGGCTAAATCAACTCAGGTGGTGATGCTGAGCAAGAATATATATACTTTTCCATACCTACCACGCCTCCTTTTGGGTGTTACACACGTCGTGACAAAATTAATATACCCCTTACGCAGTACGCGTGGGGGTATAAAAATGCGTTATGGACAGGATTATGCAACGATTCCAACAAACTGAAAATGAGAATTAAGAGGATCAAATCGAAAGATAAATGTATCTTAAGAATTTTGTTTGTACGACGTAGCGGTCTTTGTTATATTGCATTTACTTCTTGTTTGTATGAGAATTTTCCAAAAAAATTTTAAATATACACCCAAAAAAATTCTGTAGTAAAAATTAGTAACTCACCGTCCAAATAAAAATGTATTTATTATTAATAAATCCGGTTATTTCTTCTAACTACAGAGTATTAAAGTATTGCATTAAATTAATTCTTAAACCATTCATTACCATTTTTAAGACATAAGTAATGAAGTTATTATAAATATTAAAGTTTATTTATATATTTATTTATAAAGAGTGATCCAATAAGAGCTTCCTACTTTATTTTCTAAATAAAATACATAAGTATCCGGTTCCTTCAACTCAATCTTTCAAAATAATTTCCTTCAAATGTTGCCCACGACTACCTCTTAAATGGTTCATCTTGTGAGTACAATTTGCCCAAATGTCCAAAGCCTGAGATCGGTGAAAAATCAACTGTTCACGGTTTTCACGAAAATTGTCTGTTACTGCAGCAATATTCTCTAAAATACGGGCTCTATGCACTCTGGTTGAATGATGAATGTCCATAGGGTAAAATTGGTTCGTAATTTGGTGATGGTGTAACGAATAGTCATAACGACCAAAATGATGTTGAATAACTCTAAAACATTCTCTAACTGATGACTGATTTTGGTAGTAAGTTTCCTCAATTAATAAACGTTGTTCAGGAGTAAGTCTATTCATGATTTAGACGTATTGAATACTGAATACAAACGTCATATGGACAAGCCATTTGACACATCAAACAGGTGTCAAACCAACGCAGTTGAAAAAGGGACCTCGTATTTAATCACCCGTATTTGTATTTTTCGAGAGTAAGAGAGCAATTTTCATAATTATTTTATTTTCAATAGAGCAAACTGATTCCACTTTTTTTTGCACACTATAATTATAAAAAAAATATTGAAAAATTTTTAAATTTTTTTACATTATATCTCCTATAATATAAATGATAGATAACTGAACTTTTGCCTATCGATTCATCAATTATTTCATAATATAATGGCGTTTTAATTTTTTCTAAATGTATTTTTTAAAAATCGAATTTTGAGCACTCATGTATAGTTTCTTCAAAACTTACCTTTTTATAAGAGCACTCCTCTAAACATAGAATTGGAATTTAATATCCAAATCTTATATATAAAATCAAATGTTTGTCTGTCTGTCTGTCTGATCGCGCACCTTTTATCCGATTAAGCTGAAATTTGGACACCGAGTACCTTTCATAGAGAGAAAAAACATAGGGGGTGTAAGAAAGTGGGCGGATGTATGTGGGCGAGGCGCTCTATAATAACTTATAACCACCTGGACCGATTTCAATGAAGTTCGGTATGACGGTTCAACTGCTCCCAAAATAAAACATAGGCCATTCAAATTCCAAAAACTTCCGCAAGAGGGCGCTTTAAGTAGTGTGTTTTAAGACTCAATAACTCCTAAACATCTGGACTTATTTCAATGAAATTTAGTATCAAGGTTCAACTGCACCCAAGATAAAGCATAGGTTAAAAAAGTGGGCGGAGGTATGTGGGAGTGGCACTCTAAAATAACTTCTAAATACCTTAACTGATTTCAATTAAAATTGAAATGAAGGTTAGACTGTGTCCAAGATAACATAGGCTATAAAAAATTCCAAAGACTTCCGTAAGACGCGCTTTAAGTAGTGCGTTTTAAAGACTCAATAACTCCTAAACGCCTGAACCGATATCAATGAAATTTGGTATAAACGTTCAGCTGCACCCAAGGTAAAACATAAAATATAAAAAATTCCAAAGACTTCCGCAAGAGGGCGCTTTAAGTAACGCATTGTTAAGACCCAATAACTCCTAAATGACTTGACCGATTTTACTAAAATTTGGTACGTCAAATAACCTGACCAACAGAATTGAGACTATTTAAATTTCAGTAAACTTCCGTGAGAGGGCGCTTTATTCAATCAACTATGTTTGGCTCATTCACGTCAAAACGGATGAACCGATTTTAATGAAACTTGGTAGGCATTTATATCTTTATGCTTTATGCTTTTAAAAGTTCGTTCGACAAAAATCAAGGAATTAGCCGAAGGCAAACGAAGTCAAGAACCAAAGACGAACGAAAAAAAGAAGTTTAACGAATACGAGCAGAAGCTATATAAAGATGAAAAAAAATTAACCGAACAGTATCGACCAAAACCGAAGTTGAACGAAGACAATCCAAAAATCGAATCGATGCTTATAGGATTTTTTAAAATTGGAATTTTTTTGAGATAAAATTGCATATTAAATGCATGCTAAGAAAAACTTTAAACGCATTTTTCTCGAAATGATTTTTCAAACTGCACTCAGAAAAAAGGTTCTCGGAATATGATAAAAAAGGCATCAAATTTAGAGAAAAATGGTCTATAGTTTAAAGATTTTCTCTAAATGCGATCCTAAAAATGCTCCAAAAATGATAAAAAGCATCTATGAAAAAGAGAAATATATAAAAATATATCGTTTTTATTGAAAAATACTTTTTATTTTGGAGAAAACATTTGTTTTTATTGAAGAAAATACTTCTCATTGCGAATTTTTTATAAAATTATAAGAACAATTTTTAATTCTCAATAAATTTCTCTATAAATGAAAATTTTTTGTTCGAGAAAAATATTTATCATAATAAGAGATATTGAAATATTTTCATTTCCTAGAAGTGAAGAAATATTTCTTCGAAAATGTGAAAATTTATTCTAATTGAAGAAAATTTTATTTGAAAAAGAGAAAATTGTCCTTATCGAAAATAGAAAAATTTTTCACCGGAGGTCTGGCAGGTACAGTTTTACAGAAATTTGACTAAACACTTTGGATGCAAGGAGGGGTAAAACCCCAAAAAACGATAATTTAAAAAATTTTAAAATTTAATTGATAATTTAAAAAATGCTAGAATGAGAGCAGTTTAGAAAATTGTCTCTTTTCTGTGCTCGAGGCACAACCCCGAGTAACACCGGGTTACATCCTTACTAGTGGATTAATAAAAAAATACCATTTTCAGATGAGGCGGTGAAAAGCATTTATGCTAGTTGTAATAAAATGTTCTTTTTTACATCCAGAGCAAATTTATCCAAAATACTTAAAAAAAAGGTGCAGTTTTGCTATAAAAATGATCAAAACAATATCGTTTACCTTTTTTACTTACAAATTTAAATATTTCGTTTAAAATAAGACCATTATAAAATATTATTGAGACATATCTTAAAAAAAAAAAAATCATTAAAAAATAATTTCAAAAAAAGTCATTGTGCAAAATTTCAAAGTTAAATTTTTATTTGCATTACATATTAAAATTGTAACGGTATAAAAAGTAAAATTTTTTTATATAAAGCTAATATGTTTATAAAATATTGCCACCCAAATTCCTGTTTAACAGTATATATTCGTTCAGTGTAGCTTATCAGCAAAATGATAACAAACGCTTTACCGCACTTGCAGCTATGATAAACGAACTGACGGGGAAGAAAGAAAAGAGTTGAAAACGTGATACTCAAATTAAAAAACTTTTGTCGAAGAGAATCAATAGTAAACGGTATGCGAACGAAGAAAGGTGTTTCAGAATAAAGTGATAAGCAAAAAAAAAAACAAACAAACAAAATTTAATTAAGAAAAGTAACAACGAATTTAACAAACATTGCAGAAATTCTTAAAATTTTAACACAACAAAAAAAAAACAAACAAAAAACAAAAATAATAAAAATAAAAACAAATCGGTTTATTATGTCAAGTGCGCTTAAAGTCGAGTTATAGCCAAAAACAAAAATAGTACAAAAAGTAAACCAAAGAAGTGATACAGAACCACCAACAACAAGTTACCATAAAAATGTCGAGTTTTCAAAACGATCATGTAAGTGAAAATTGCAAAAACAAAATTAAATTTCAGCAATGCAAGCTCAAAACTTCTGACAGCCTAAAATTTGCTAAAGCAATTAATAAAAGAATTTTAAAAAAATATAACAAAATGTTCAAAGAAAAAAAGCGTGGCACTTTTAATTGATTTCGTTTTCTTATCAAAATAAAAAAACTGTTGTTTGTGTTTTTTTTTTTTTTTTTAATATTTTGTCATGGAATCTACTTGTCTTGAAAAAAAAAAATGATAAAATTTCAATATACCAACCAACAGGTTTTTTTCGGCATGTTTATTTCACGCATGCAAATGGCGCTTAATTTGTTAGCGAACATTAAAAAACATGTTATTAAAAAATACCAAAGTTATGAAAATTAAGGCGAAGAGAGCGAGATATTATTTTACAAAAATATGCTAAAACCTTTGCAAAATATTGTTTGATAAATGTTATCAAAGACGTAGACAAGGTCTGCAAAAAGATGGTTTGATGTTAAAAATATTGAGTACTTTTGTAAAAGATAGCTACTTTGGAGATATGACAGTAAAGATGGCTATGTTATTACAGCCTATATCAATATTACAGTTAATTCTTATAACAAACATGATATTAATATTATATTAATATTGTGTAATTTTCAAAGCTTTTTGAAAAGTTTTAAAACTAAAAAGTTTGGGTCAGAAAAATGGAACATCATTGACTTAATTAATGAAATTTGCAAAAAAAATTAATAAATTAAAGCTTTACATGAATTAAAATTTATTTTAAGATAAACTTAAAATTTTATGAATAAATGTTTTATTTGTGATATTATATAAAATACATTTATTATAAATAAGCCCAGATTAACAAACAAACCATAGCAATGTTTGTCCCATGTTTTGATATGTTGAAGCTTTTTTGCATGCTCCGGCATGTTTTTGGTTTAATTTTAGTACTGATGCTTCAGTAATCGTTCTCAGACTGAATATTTTGACTAAAAGTTATACAGTTTTAGTGTGTTTACTTGATTGAACTAAACCTATGTGCTCCTCAAAAAAAAAAGGATGATGAGAGAAAGCTACACTTTTTGAAAGAGCTATTAATCTGTTTAAAATTGTAATTTCTTTAAGAAAATGGTCTAATATTTAATGAATTTGATAATGAATCTTCAATATTATAAATTAAAATAAGCAAAGTGTAGCTCCTTGTCAAAAAAATTACGTACCAAGGCGATATCTGAGTCATAACAATTTTAAGAAAAATCTTGGTAAACTCTTTTAAGTACCCACGTACATATAACAATAGATATGATATTTCAGAAACTGGTACAACATTTTTTAATACAACTTATAAGTAGAGAGTTCCATGAAGCTGTGCGTCTGTGTTTAGACGAGAAGATAGAAAAAATTCCCTTCAAATCTTTTTCAGTCAAAAAAGACGGCCGAATTCTGTAGAGGCCAACATAACAAAGAACCTTCCTTAAGTCTTGGAATACAATAGGAATAAAAATATTTACATTAATCCAAAAGCTTAATGTATTTACTGAAAACGAAAAATTTCTTCAAATTTTACGGCATGTTTTGCATCAGGTCAAGTATTCTTGATCTTCGCACAATCAGTTAGAATCTTAGATTCCGTCGTCTAGTTCTTTTTTTGTTTTTAAATTTCTTTCAACATATTGATAGACAGAGAAAGAAGGAGGATGAAATTCCACAAATAGAACAGTTATTAATTTTATGATAAGTTATTCAATGTTTTCACTTTTCGATCACCATTTGCGTGCCCGATTTAAAAACAGAAAAAAAAACATAGTATTTCAGAGAAATTTTTTTTTTCAAAATTAATTCTTTAAACAACATTTGGAGTCATTAACATGGAATATTAATATAATAATGATGTATTTTAGTTTTTTTTTTTTAATATCCAAGGAGTTATATTCTGCTATGTAGAATCAACACTACAAGGTAAAAGGTTACAAACAAAACTAAATTTGTCATTTCAGTTCTTGAAAGGACTTGCAACGAGCTTGCTTTTTATCATCTGTGTTGTGAGTGTTATTCAATTTTTATATCAGGTCTTGCAATTGATCAAAGCCTGAACCTTAATGTTAAAAAAAAAAAACAAATTTGCCGTTTCAGCCCTTGAAAGGACTTTGACCGAGCTTCTAATGATGAATTGTGTTATGTGTGTTATTAAATGTTTGCACACAATTGACCGAGAACTGGACCTACATGTTTTATGCTGACTCTGAACGGCTAAAGTTCATGTTCTCAAAAAGCTTTACATGGCAACTCTCTGAGTTTTGCCATTGCAGGGTTGCCACAGCCTAAAATTTTCTTTTACCAAAATTCCCAAAAATATTTCACATTTAAGAAAAAAATTTCACATCCACAAAAAAAAATATCAAATATGTGTGATCAATCTAAAAAACGAAATATTTTTACTTTTTTGACATATGTTTCATCCAATAAAATTGTTATAACAAAAGCTGTGTTTGATGACTCCTCTAGATTTAGATTCCTTACTACAGATCAGTAAAAACTGTTGAGGACATTTTTGTCTTTTTACCTCCTCTTACTTGATATTGCTCTTTGTTTTTTGAAGCTGCTCTAAGTTATGCTTTCATCTCTTTTGTACGCTTATATTTTTTGTGGTGTAAGTAAGAGTAACATTTAAATAAATCAAGTATTTTGGTTCTTGTTGAAAAATTCGAAAAATTGAAAGAGCATTAAATAGGTTCTTTGCTTACCTATTTCAACAGTTAAATGAAAACTAGTAATTTTTCTGGCTTATTTCTTAATTTGTTTGCTTTTGGCACTGAGTATTTGTCATCGAACACAACTAATATTGTTGTATATCAGTATTCATGTATTCAGGTTTCAAATATTTTTAAACATGTAGCAGATATCATGGTTAAACGAGAAATTTCCAATGATTTTTCTTAACAGTGTTTGGAACTTAAAATTCAACTTCTGAAAAGCGCTTTATTTTTGTTGCGATATTTGATATTGAAGAAAACGAGTAATATTGAGTTTGAGTTTTACGGTCTTTGGTACTACCCCATTTTTATATTTTAAATACCTGTTTTCAGTGTCACTGTTTGAAGAATCTGAATCTTGTTTTTGTGCATGGCACGTAACCGTGACTGTAATCCTAACCCTAAAATAACCCTAAAATGTAATTAAATTATTAAGTATTACGATAGTACAAATTTAAAAATGTTCTTTTCAATATGATGAAGGCCAATAATTTTAATACGTTTTTAAAACTAATTGGAGTTCGATAGTGGCCGAAATTCGACCTTTTCACTTTCATTCTCTCGATACAAAATTAATGTGAAAAACAAATTTTCTTCATAAAAATTTGGCAAAAAATTTTTTCAAAAAATAGTCGGTGCACTCGTTCTCCGCTTTTTGATTCATTTAAAATAAATTAATCAAAATCGGCTAGAAAATGGTTTTTTACTATTTTCCCTACGCCTATTTATATATAGATAAAAAAAGAGACGATCATTTAAGGGCGGTAAGGTTCTTAACCATTTTTTATATGAATGCTCAACATCTCTAGAATATTGTGTCCAAATTTGAAGTCAATCCGAGTAAAACTAACAGAGGTACAAATTTTTAAGTAAGTGTACCTCGAACGTACAAACGTACGTGTACACAACTTTAAAGCAGTTTTCCCAAAAGTTGTGTTTTCAAAGTCCGTGTTCACTGCAAGTCTTTTAGAAATTACTTGACCGATTCATTTCAAACTTGGTACACATTTTCTACATATAAAATACTTTCCTCCAACGTTGACTAAATTTTAATGGTTTTTGATTTCAGGTAATTTCCGACCGAGACATAGTGAACACCGCAAATTGCTATTTTTCCAAGACGCTCTGGGAAAAGCTCTGTCACCAGCTTGTGTTTCAATATTTCCGGAAGAAAAAGAGTATTGTTAAAAGTACACTCAATAATGTACAAAAGATTTTAATAAATTTGCTCAATCCATACTCTTAAAAAAATTCACAAAAAAAGTGTTTTTTACGCTGAAACCCTTACTTCGCTCTTAAGCTTTTGGGAAATTTTCACAAAATTTTACCAAAATGAAACTTAATTTCACATTTTCACATCGAAAAAAAAATTTACCAGTTTTGGTAAATTTTTCACATTCTGGCAACGCTGTGCCATTGTCTGAAGAGAGGTGGTGACCGATCAGACAAATTTTTTATTGGAAAAAACTTTTCGCCGCGGCTGGGGATCGAACCCGGGCTCCGAGCATGCCAAGCCACACACTTAACCTGCATGCCACGGTCACCCCTTAATGTTTTATGCCGACTCTAAACGACTAAAGTTCTTGTTCTCAAGAAGCTTTACATGGCATTGTTTACTCTTTGCGGTTTGCCATTATCTGCAGAGAGGTGACGGACGAACAGAAAAATGTATTTCTACTGAAAAAAAGTTGAGGCTTAGACTCAGGTTTCGTTGGTTCGCGTCGTAACGATACAACCGATTACTATTTTTAGAAAAACTACTATTTCAACGATGAGGTTAATCAAAGTATCGCTGAATGCTATAAATTAAACAGCTCAACAGATGAGAAATGAAAACGTCAACTTAGGATATATGTCAATAAAGGACATATACATTTGTATATTATGCGGAAGTGGTGAAGGAAAATGTGTATCATAAGAAAATTTTTTTTTGATTTTCATTATAAGCGAAATATGCATTCAAAATTTAATTTCAATACAAAGTGGTTTGAAAACCAGGAAGCCCAATTTATATATTTTAGAAATGATATCCTTTTGGAAAACAATGTTGTGAATATAAGGTGGATAACTTTAGTGATTCAGACGTGATGGTAAAAATACATACGCAACAACGATTATACCTTGATTTTTGTGAATTTTTTCCTTTAGGGATTTGTAACGGAAAATTATTATTATTATTATTAAAGCGTGTTTTTTTATGAATTTTTTTTTTTCAATATGGATTACTCTATTGTCTGGCAGTTGTTTTGACAGTTTAAAGTGACGTCTCTATGCAAAATTGTTTGGCAAATCATCATGAATAGGTTAAATCCAGAACAACGGTTCCAAATCGTGAAAATTTGTTTTCAAAAACAGTGTTCAATTAAAAATGTTTATAGAGCATTTTTACCGCATGATTCTCTTCAGTGATGAGGCGTATTTTTGGCTGAATGGATATGTCAGCAAGCAAAATTGCCGTATTTGGAGCAAAGATAATTCACACGCCGTTCTAGAATTACCAATGCATCCCGATATATGTACTGTTTGGTGGGGTCTATGGGCTAGTGAAATCATCGCTCCTTATTTCTTTAAAAATGAGGAAGGACGACGCATTACCGTGAATGGAAATCGATACAGAACCATGATCAATGAATTTTTGTTGCCAAATCTTCAAGATATGGACGTGGACGAAATGTGGTTTCAACAGGATGATGCCACTTGTCATACTGCGGGCGAAACAATCGACTTTCTGAAAGAACATTTCAACGACAGCATTATTTCGAGAAATGGACCGGTGAATTGGCCTCCGCGTTCGAGTGATTTGACGCCAATTGATTATTTTTTGTGGGGATACGTGAAGTTATTGGTTTATGTGGATAAACCAGCAAAGATTGACGCTTTGGAAACCAATATTCAACGGGTCATTGTTGAAATACGCCCTCAAATGCTTGAAAAGATGGTCGAAAATTGGACCTCCAGAATGACCTTTTTGCAAAATAGTCGTGGTAGCCATATGCCCGAAATTATATTAAAATGTTAAATGCCAAGAAATTATTTACCAAACAAAAAATTTTTGTTGGCCATTTCATAAAATACATGCCAATTTTATTTAAATTTCAAATCAGCAAGCTCTTAAAAAAACACCCTTTATAACATAATTCCATAAAATGTGAGCGCGGAGCGTTTGATTTTTTTGAAAAATTTCAAAGCATATTTTTAGACATTTTTATTTGTAGATAAGTAATTTCCTCAAGCAAGTCATAAATTTAATAACATTTATCCGCAAAAATAAAAGTAAAAATTCAATTTCAATCATTTTGAAAATTCATCCTTGAAAAAATTAAAAAAACAAAGCTCTGCTTTGGTATTATTTTTGTATATGTTTTAAAAATTTACTTTTTCCTGAGTTAAAGAGCAAGTATTTCACTGTTAAGGCCCAAACAAGTTATGCGTAAGCATACAAAAGCTAGAGAGCAAAAGAACGTACTTGCTCAGCAATATATTGCGTCGCCCAAGTTGTGCGTAAGCAATTTTTCGTTCAGTTTCTCAATTTTCGTTTACCTTTCAAAACTTGAGTGTGAGCGCTCGACACCGTATATTGCTAAGCAGAAAAGGGTTGCAACCTGTTCAATAAATAATTTAAATTTTGTTTTTAAACACTTATGTATCGAAATTTTATTAAAAGTCAGTTACAAATGTATGTTTTAGATAGGATTTATTTATTAAGCGAGGTTTGTATTGGAATTGACCCCTATTTTCAATCATAAAGCATGGATAAATTTACCAACTTAAAAAAAAATATTTTCTTATGATTTTAGTTGGCAATCTTTTTCGACAAAAACAAATTATTTTTTATTTGTCATTTCATTCGAATCGATTTATATTAAAATTTTTTTTCATGCTTACTTCGTTTTTAATTAAGTATGGAAAAGTGTGTTTTTTAACTTTTGTATACTTTTCGTTGACTTCTCTCTGAAACTTTTGTATGCTTACGCATAACTTGTTTGAGCCTTTACTCCTTTAGAGTTAATAACTTAATGACATCTCTAATCCATAGAAGTAACCACATTGTCATAAGTAACCTCTAGTGTAAAGGAATACCACGCCTTTTTTTTATTTTATTCCAAAACTCTTCTTTGTTTTTGTTTTTATATACCCCAATTTATTGGTTTAGAACTCCCCGCATGTCCTTTCTTTGATTAAGATCACGAAACTACGAATGTCATTCTGTAACACTCATTTTGCCTCTTCGAAACCAATTTTTTTAAAGTTCTTCATACAATTTTGAGTCATAATTCTACATTAACTTCCATCTTATAGGCATTTCCTGCTATAAGCCAGGCAGCATCACTGTTTCAAATATTTTGACATAGTCCACAGCCTACCTGTTCAAGAAAATAGGATCATGGCATTTCCACCCAAAATGTTATCGGTTTTCATGGTGTGTTTTAAAGTCGTATATTATATTTTATTATCGTTTCACAGACATGGCCGGCCCTATCAGAACCTTTGTTTGATCTGACCAAAAATATTGTTTTTCTAATTTTCTACGAAGACATGTTTGTTGGCAAAAACAAACCTCCGTTTGAAGTCTTTGAGGCTCAAATAGAGAAATTTTCTCGGAATTCTACCCATTAATATTACTTCATTCAATCTATACCTTATACGGTTCATTGTAAGTGCGGTTACGGTCCTGATAATAAATGGGTTCTGTTTCGATTTCCGCTCAAACAGTTTCTCGAAAGAGGTTGTAATTTTCTTATTGATGGTAAGAATAACACAATCTGATATGTTTTTTGATTTGTAAAATATTTGGACTGTATTTCCACAAAAAACATTCCTCGGAATATGATTGTTTAAATTTAACAAACTTAAAGAACATTAATAATTATTTTTTTTTTACATTTCGGCAAATTTTTCTAAATAAACATTTAGTCCAAGAACAAAGTATTTGAATTCTAATGTCCAACAGGTCGTGGAGGTTTTATTTTTATTTTATATATATTTTCACTGACCGTGGTGAAAATATATATAAAAATTGAAAAATTTTATGAAAAATGAAAATTTTACTGATCGGTTACCACCTCTCTGCAGACAATGGCAAACCTCAGAGAGTAAACAATGCCATGTAAAGCTTCTTGAGAACATGAACTTTAGTTGTTCGGAGTCGGCATAAAACATGTAGGTCCAGTTCTCGGTCAATTGTGTGCAAACATTTAATAACACACACAACACAATTGATCACAAGAAGCACGGTCAAAGTTCTTTCAAGGGCTGAAATGGCCAATTTGTGTTTTTTTGTTTTTTTTTTTATATTTTCACTTATCAAAATTATACTTGAATTGCCAAAATCCGTGGGATATTAAACAATTTTTTTAAGATACTTAAATTGTGTCGAAATGAAAAAAGCACGTGCGTAAAGTGCTGTCTAGTCTCGAAAGTGCCGAAAAAAGCACAGTTGTGCCTAAAATGCCATCTCTGTTTAATATTACTTTCAGTTACTCTAGCTTTTATTATTCTTCGTAAAACAATGCTCCCAAATGTGGTCGCTTTCATCAAACAAGCACTGCGTGGTTCTTACAAAGTGAGCAATCTCCGACGAAAGTTCTCAGCGTATGGAGTTCATCCAAGCACATGTTTGCCAGTTTTTGTACAAAAAAACCCTTCATGTCGCATCTGTGCCAGTTTTTCAACGAAGAACTGTTAATGTTGTTGACCATTAATCTGTTTGACGAAATTCTTGACGACATTGCGAGCTCTCACACATCATGTGAGTTTTTGAGAACTCAAAACTATGAATTGATGGGTCATACAACTTAAAGACCCGGCTTTGCACCCAATGGCGTATTTTTGTTGCCTCACAATAAGCAAAAAATGAGAGGTAAGCGTTAATTGACGCCCAAAAAAGACGTTAAGACTTTAAAGCAATTGGTTTCAGAGTTACCAATTTCAGAGTGGAGAAATCTGTTTAGAAAATTAGTTGAAAAGAATGCAAGATTGTATTATTACACTCAGAAAAAAGTGTCTCGGAATATGATAAAAAAGGCATCAATTTAGAGAAAAATGGTATAGACTTTGCTCCAGAGAATGCTTTTCTCTAATTGCGATACTAAAAATTCTCTAAAAATGATAAAAAGTTTCCATGAAAAAGAAAAATATATCGTTTTTAGAGAAAAATACTTTTTTTTTTGAGAAAATATTTGTCTTTATTGAAGAAAATACTTCTCATAGTGAATGTTTTATCAAAATATAAGAAAAGTTTTCCATTTTCAATAAAATTTCTCTATAAATGAGAAATTTTTTGTGCGAGAAAAATACTTATCATTATTAGAGACATTGAAATATTTTCATTTCTGAGAAGTAAAGAAATATTTCTTCGAAAATGTGAAAATTTATTCTAATTGAAGAAAATTTTATTTGAAAAAGAGAAAATTGCTATTATCAAAAATAGAGAAATTTTTTACCGGAGCAAGGTATGTGTTTTTTTCTCAGTGTAGTCATCTGGAAGTATACTTTGAAAAACAAACCATTTTCACTAATAAAATAATGCTTTTTTACTGTCTGGTCAGGTCAGGTTTAAATTAGAAAAAATGCAACTCTTGTACTGAAGAAGTCACAAATATTTTTTTTTAAACAATGCTTTTCATGTTCGTCAACTTAAATTAAATTAAATTAATAATCATTATTAAATTTAAAAAGTTGTTGTTTAAGCTGGTATTCAATGAAAAAGTGCTCTATTAGTTTTCGAAACTCTTTTTTGTAAAAATATCAGATATTATTGTAGTTGATATTTCCAACGATCAGATTTAAGGTTGTAGCTGCAAATTGCCTGCCATTTCATTATAATTTTGACCAAATTTATAACTTTTAGTTATTATAATTAAAAAAAGATACATTACCAGGATTTATAAAACCATAAAATTCTGGCAGTAACAATTATTGCAAACAAGATTTATGCACGTTTTAATATCCATTTTAATGCCGCCTTTGAAATTATTAAAATTTTTTTTATTTTAAACAATTATGGAACGAGATTTTTGCCTTAAAATTCTGCGATTCGGATTGGTTAAGATATTTTATCGCACGCTTCAATTAAAGTCATATATATTTGCATACATATTTGCAGGGCTTTGACCTTTTTGTTATTGAATTCTGTGGTTTAATTTTTGAATGCCAAACTAGGAATTAATTTTAATTAATGCTAATACTTCGAAGAATTTAATTAAGGTAACCAGAGAAGGTAACAAGTTTTATAGAGTACCACAAACAAAATTTAAACAAAATAAAGGATTCGTAATGAACTAAAAAGGCCATGAGCATGAACCAACTTTCTAACCTAACCTTAAAAGGATGATATATCATCAGCTTGAGCTTGGCTTCCATCTGAATGTGTATGAGAATTGGTTTGGTATTGAGGGCCGCCTATAATGAACCTAAAATGGTATTGAGGGCCGCCGTTAATGAACGTTTATTGTGTAAAGTTTTATGAAATAGGTTGTACAATTAAGGATCTGATAGGCATTTTTGTTGAGTACTGAAAAATATATAAAAATTTTTCCAAAACTCGATTACTATGCGTGCTCATAATTCATCTGCTTATGACTTGTGGCATGTGAAGGTTCTTAAGAGCCCTTCTGGTGAACTCATATAACTCATTAGTAAAGGCTCCTTCGATATCGAGAAAAACGGAAAACGGAGGAACCTCTGTAGATTTGTCAATGATTTTGCCATGCTTTTCAAAAAGAAGGATATAAGACTGATATGTCTATAAAATTTTGGACTATATTCCGAACTTATACCAGCCTAAGATAAGTATTTTAATAGAACTGTTCTCCATGATACCAATGTTCCAATCTTCTCTTGTTGGCAGACTTATCTGTTCGTAGTGAAAAGAAGGGTTAGGAACAATGTCGTTCTGAAAAAAGTAGCCCGTGAAGTATGTATTAAGAAGGAGCTCTAGAGTGCCTTTCTTGGTTTTGAAAGTCAGGTAACCATTTTCATGTAATAGGGTACCTACTGGGATGGTGTGACGGTCGCTAAACACATTTTGAGGAACCCCAACAGTTTTTGAATGAGTAATTTTTAGCATTTTTAATCAAAAAGTGATTAAAAATTTTCAGTAACTTTCAAACTATAATTTAATTTTGAAAGTGGTCAGTCATCTTGTCTTAAATAATATCAGCATTATCTGTTCTAATCTTGCTATACATAGGTATTGGTTAAGTATTACTGACCAATATTTGTATTTAAATTTATCAGAAAATTAAACAATTAAAAATTTATTAACAGACCTCATAAACACTAAAGGGGCTTGAGCAAATAGCCCAGTCATGAATTCTTAGTCACGGTCATTTAACTTTGTAGTCCAAACTGTAGCACTGTTCCAATAAAAACAAAAATATAAAGTGAGTCATTAAAGTTCAATTCTTGAAATTTATTTAGGACAACAATAATAATTTTTGGTAGACTTTTATATCTTGGTAAAGATCTATTGAACGGTCATTAAATAGGTCGTTATCGTACTTAAATCAATTTAATGCCAAAAAACGATATCACTGTTCATTTTAATTAACAATTACAGATGAGTTCAATGGAATCAATCAAATAAATTTAATAAAGCTAATCTTCAAATGAATACCCGTTATTAAACATAATCAAAAATTTTGATCGCATTTCACAATACTGGAAAAATTTTGCGAAATACGCATAAATTAAAAATCATAATATCAAAGTCGATATAAGGCGATAGATAAGTTGAAGAATTTTGTTTGCTGACAAAACATTATGATAGGACGGTAAAAGAGAAAAATATTCACTAGAATCAGCAGAACTGAGATATGTCGATCTTAATTACTGACATTTTTTAAACAAAATTGCAACATATTAAGATGCAAAAATGGAACTTACAGAAGAAGATACTCTATCTTACATTGAAACTAAATTAGATACCAAGGTAAAATTAATATTTTTGCGCAATTTTGTATAGTATTATGTTGCAATTAAGTTAAGATGAAAACAAGAAGTTTGTCCACCTTTATGCAAAAATTTTAATATAGAGAGCACATTAAGGATTTTCTGGAAATTTATTTAAGTCAAAATTGTTCAAATTACTACATTGATTAGAAAAAAACTGCAATTCTGGGTAAGAATGTTTTAAATAAGACCTTACATTCAACTTTTTATAAAAGCCTTTTCGAAAATCAGTTAATTTAACTCACACCTTCTACTAAAGTTCCAAAAAATGTTGTCCATATTTTAATAATTGTTTTCACCACAATGCATGAATGTCAATTTTAAATTATCTTATCTGGCAAAATTATGTTATATCATAGAATTTTATCGATAAACAACATGACAAAAAAAAAACAAGATAAAAAAATGTTCGATGTATGTTGTTGACAAATTTCATAAGATTGCAACAGCAAAATTTAATTAAAAACTTTTAAAAAAGTACACGCAAAAAAAAAAAAACATTTAAATACGAAAGATATTAAAATCGATAAGAAAGTCAAATAAAAAAAATGCAAAAACATCAAAATTTTTGCAATTTAAATTGACAAAAAAAAAAAAAAACAAAAGAAATAATTTATCACGCCGACAATGTTTGGAATAATTTGACTACAGTTAAACATACACTTCAATTGAGATACTTTAGTGCAAGTTGCACGCAATGACTACAATCTTTGGAATTTTTAAAAAATTTAACAAAGCCAAATAATTTTCACACATTTCTTTAATATATTAGTCGATTTTTGAATTTGACAACGTTTTTTTATAACCAAATTGCTATCGGTTAAACTTTTAATCTAAAATAACTGAAAGCACTTAAGATACTTTGATACTGGCGATAGCCAGTAACATGACGAAATCATTTGCAAAAAAAAAAAAAAAAAAAACAAAAAATTTGAATTAACTTTTTCTAGAGTTAAGAATCAATGTACGATTTCAGCGCATGACTAAATAACTACTTGACTGTGCCATAATTATATGAATTGGCTAATCAATGTGTTTGAAAATATATTCAATATCTGTTTTTACTTAGTATTGAATGATCAGTAATTTTTTTATTTTTTTTTGTCTCTTGTCTAGAATTAATGATACGATTTTATCTGAGCTTGAATGTGTTATATGGTCATTAAATTATTTTTAGCATAACGCTGTGTTGCGAAGAAGTTTTAATATTAAACAGATTTGTTGCTAACAGTTTTTTGTTAAGCTAACTCAAGTTGCACAGTTGAGAAGAATCGACTGATCGTCTCACGACTTGCACTACACCGGTAAAAATACTTAAGTAAAAATAACAAAAACCATTGGTTAGGATGTTTGTTATGGTGAGTAAAGTAGGTCTGCAGATATCGTATATTTACACCAACCTGTGTATTATATTTTACAGAAATTCTTTCTCCATAAAATTAAACTTTAACCGTAGAAGCAGTGAAACGCTATAAATTTAATTTATTTACCTTTTAGTAGAACGAACTATGCGTTAACTGCTTCTTTAAACCACCTGAGTACCTTTGTTAAAAACTGTAGCGTTTTTGATGTTAACTTGTCAAAAGGTCAACTCATAAGTAGACTAAAAGCTATTGTGTAATTAGGTCTATGTAGGCATGGGTAGTAGTTACATGTTTTGTTATTCCCTAAGCTCAACCCAAAATTTGGTAGATAAACATTTCTCACAATAACTTGGTTTGAGACGCTTATATCCATAACATTAAATTTGTTGATGATATAGGCCGTGTCTTAAATGAGTTAATGCTGGGCAGTGTTGCCACGATGGGTCTAAAAAAAATATCCATAAAAAGGTCAGAAATGTATCCAAATGTATCCACTTAAAAAAAAATAAGTATCCAGGCATCAAATTGCAAAAAACTATATTGTATTCTCAAAAAAGTAGTTTTTGATTTTTAAATCAGTCAATTTTAATAAAAATATTTAATTAAAAGCGTCATATACTGTGTTTACATGCAGAGTTAACTCGGGGTTTACTCATAGTTAACCCTGCATGTAAATGAGGGCTGAGTTGAGTTACGTTAAACCCAAGAAAACTCCACGAAACTTTTTGGATTTATCTAAGTACTATCTGTTAAAATCTTTAATTTTATTTTTCATTAAAAAATGGTGGCTGCAAGAGTCTGTACACGCAGAAAAAAAATATATTTACCACAAACATAATGTGAGAGGAAACTATTATGTTTGAAAACTTAATGAGAGCAAACAAGACTATTTTGACTAGAAATATGTTCCCATTTTACGGTTACCATAAATAGTTTGCGTGAGCAAGTTACTTTGTTGCGATTAATATATTGTTTTTACTAGCAACTATGATAATTTGATGCAATAAATATATTATGTTTACTGTGACCAGTTATGAGGCAACTAAGTTCATAGTAAGCTAAGTATACAATTAGAGCGCGAGCAAAATTTTTATTTCGTGGCTCAGTTGGTTAAGCGCTTGTTAATTTGATTTGAATTTGAATATACCAGGTTCAATTCTCAAGACAAACCGAGCTCTATTTTTATTTTGGTTTTATTAAAATTTATACAATCAAATATTTAAGGAAGAATTGCATATCATTACAATTGACCAATTTGACATCACCGGGATTTGAACGCGGACCGTCGCTCATTGTAGTTCAAAACACTACACGCAAAGAAATTTTTCGTTTACCGTAACTGAACAATTCACCAACTATACTTCGTTTGCGAACTGTATTTGCTG
This sequence comes from Tetanocera ferruginea, assembly GCA_958299015.1. NCBI lineage: Eukaryota > Metazoa > Arthropoda > Insecta > Diptera > Sciomyzidae > Tetanocera > Tetanocera ferruginea. The sequence goes on from OY282641.1 coordinate 135,043,429, forward strand.
CAAACGAGTATTCAGTTGCTATCAACTTAAAAATATTCTTGCTTGAAACGAAAAAACATCGAACTTAATGAAATTTTATCATTGTTTTAGAAGTTCAAGTTTAGCCGAGCGTGCTGGCGTTCAAGTCTATAAACTTGAGTGACCTGGGTTCAATTCCCAACAGGAACACCAAATATTTTTTTTTTTTTTAATTAATGTTTTTTATTATTATTTTTATTATTCTTATTTTGACGGCTATTTTTAACGAAGCAGTTAATGAAACAGAATTAGAATTTCAATAATTAAATTTAAATTTTTGATGCTTACACAGCCAAGAATCGAACCCACGTCTTCCGCGTGACAGTCTAGCATGCATCCATTGAGCTATTGTGAGACATTGTGTAGCATGAATTTTTTTAGATTACAAATGTGTATGTCATAAGAAATTGATGTTTTTTCTACTAATGAAGTTTTCAGTTGAACAAAAAAAATTTTTCGGTTGCCGCAATTGAAAAACAACTTACGTTAATGGCAATCTGACTATTATTATAACAACAACAACTAAAATTTTTGTTAAGACAAAGAGCAAAGGTACAAGCGAGATGCCATTTATGTGGCTGCGCTTACTTGAACTGTAACACATTCTTGTTTTTTCGTTTATGGCAAATATTTGACATTTGTCATCAACGAAAGCGAGCTGTGTAGCAGTTGTGTGACTGCGCTTGTGATTCATAGTTGTGTGTCTGTTTGTTCACACTCTTAAAATACTACCTTTTCGTTGATGGTAAATATTAAACACTTTTCATCAACGAAATCAAGCAACTTTTTTTGTCAGTTGAGAAATATTCGTTTATTACAAATTAATTTTTTTTCCTGCAAACGAAGTTTTCAGTTGGAAAAAACAAATTTTTCGGTTGCTGCAATTTAAAAATCACTGCCGTTTGTGACAAATAAAATTAATTTCTCTCAACTAAATAACGTGTTTCCCGCAACTAACCATTATTATGCCAACTGTTCAAACGTTTACAAAAAATGATTTGAAGCACGACAAACGAAGTTCGTTTGCAGCAAACTGGCGATAAACGTTTTTTTTCTCTGCGTGTAACCATCATGCCAATTGCCTGATTGCGTGTGAGCGAACAAAATTCAAGCAAAACAAGCAAACGGAACTCGAATATTGCATGAACATATATTGTTGTATAAGATCATGTTGTATGTTTCTGACAAATATGATATGCTCATGTCAAAAAATTACTGTTTTTGTTGCAAACATATTGAGGCTATGTTTTCAACAAAACTATTTTTGTACTACATCTATTAAAATATGTTTCCTGGAATAAGAAGCAAACATTAAAATGATTGTCACAAAAATAGCAACATGAATAACAAACAAAATCTGGTCAGAATTGTAAGATATATTTACAGTAAAAAGAAATATGTTTGCTGTAATCAAAATCGAAAATGTCATTTTTCTGCGTGTAGAACAAGAGTCTGTTGAGCTGTCAACAATTTGCTCTAAATAAACTTTAGAAATCTAACTCAACTCGACGTCTTGCATGTAAGCAGCATCGAATTAGCGTCGCCGTGTTTTAACTCAATAAAAACCCAAACCGCGAGTTAACTCTGTATGTAAAAACAGTAATTTACAATCTTCTATTTATGCAAAATTTCAACAATCTATCTTTACTTAGAGAGAAGTCATCGATTTTTGATGAGTTATAGACCTTTATTTTCGACTGTGCGTTAGTTGGAGCAAAGAGTGACAGTTCAATTGCACGCAGTGCTACAAAATTACAAAAACACACAATAATGGTAACGCTGACATACAACAGCATATTGTCATGTGATATCAAATAAGTTGAAGTTTCATTTGAAAAATTTAACAGGAGAAGCAAAAATTTATTTTAGAAAGTTTTTCTAAATTGGAAAAAATTCCATATTTTTCAACATTTTTTCAAGATAATTTTGTTAATAAAATCGTTGTTTTTAGTAGCAGAAGTGTATACATACACGATTTTGAAGTTTTGGTAACTTAGGGCTTTTTTGATTTCATATGACGATATTATCATTTTAAAAAGATTTTTCAACAAAGGTATCCAAATTTCCACTAAGGCTAAAAAATTAGTATCCATCAATTTTTTAAGTAAAAAAGTTTCCAAATGGATCCATTTGGATCCAAACGGCAACACTGATGCTGGGAAAGTGGGAAAAAGCTATAGTAGCTGAACTTTATTGTTATTTCATGACAAGAATTGATAGCTTTTTTGCCCACATGACTTGATAAGCAAGCTTATCATAGTATTCCAGTATTTAAATACTGCCGTTTACTTAGTTGGGTTTGTATGACTACGCGAAATTGTCTTATCAACTTAGACAGCTCGGAGTCATACCACAATGCGCCAAAATCAGAAAAAATTTCTGTAAACGACATCCCACTATTTTTCTCTTAAAGATTTGTGGTCTCTAAATAGGAAAATCGCAAAAAAAAATAGTATGGCTCCTTTTTTTTAAAGTTTTTCTAACTTTTTTTCAAATAAAGTCGCATATACTTATTTAAACATATCTTGTATATTACTTATTCGATTTTTATAATCAAGACTACAAATTAAGCCCAATAATATTTTCTACATGTTTGTTGAACAGCATTTTATGATAATATGAGCATTTTATGCGTTGTTAAAGGAAATATTTTGAAATTTTCTTTTTTTATATTTATTAATACAAAAACACTGCCGCATAGTGTAAGCATTCCACTATAAATCCTGCCGTATACTTATATGTTTTTTTTTTCCACGACTACAACTAATTATCTATTTCAATTTAGAAAACTCGGATTAGTCAGACATACAACATTTTCTTGAATATTCCCGAACACAGTATCATTTCTCTGTCGACAAGGAATAACCGCTAAAGTCGAGTTAGGACAAAATGAGGCTATTAATTCTTTTGCTTTTTTCGCAACGAAATGCAATGAGTACTAGTGTACTCAAATTTGTATGGTTGTACCTTGTAAATTAAATGTTTGAGGCCATCAAATCTAAACAACAAAAGCCAGGGTATCCTGATATTAAGGAGCGGTTTTCATCTGAAAAATGCTCTTCTGAAATTTTCAAAATGAGTTTAGCTGTTATTCCTTGTCGACACAGATTTATGCCCTATGAGACGAATTTTTCTGGCATAAATATTCTCTTGTCGGAAATTAAATACGAGTATCATCATTTACATTCCTATTGCATAGAGATATATCAGAATTCATATTCATGCCAGTAATAATCAGTAAAAAGTTAGTTTGCCTTTTTATACTGTAAAACAGCATTCAATGATGTCTTATTGAAAGGCAGTTAAATGGGTAATGCAGCCTAACCTTCGCTGAATTTCAGTCCTTATCGTAAACGAACTGGCTTGAATAGCAATGCAAACTATCTTAAATTAAGACCCATATGATGAATTGTAGCCAATTTTAATATAAAAGCCTATGCATTTGTTTAAATTAAGTCAGCTTGTCTTGAAATCAACATCCTAAAGCTGACTTCAAATATGCTTCTTTCGGTTTTTAAGCGTTCTATTAATAAGTTGATTTAAAGGCAGTCTTCAAAATACGCTTTACTCTTTAAAGTGAAAGTTCGAACCGATTTGAGTCACTGATTCTTCTTAATTTGACGGACTTCTCTTATCGTTGTCTTCTTTTGGTCAACCAGTTCACTTTTTACGTAACATTTTATTGTAAAGAACCAAATTTCATGCTTGCAAGATATTCTGGTCTAGGTGTACAAATTTTGGGTGTGTTTTAAAATTCGATAACAAACAAGCAATGTTATCGCTTAGTAGCCATTTTTAGTAGACAAATAATTTTTTTTTGATAAATCAAAGAAAAGAAATGTAGATTCTTAATTTACCTTAATCTCAACCTTAACCTTAACCTTAACCTTAATCTTAGCCTTAACCTTAACCTTAACCTTAACCTTAACCTTAACCTTAACCTTAACCTTAACCTTAACCTTGACCTTAACCTTAACCTTAACCTTAACCTTAACCTTTACCTTTACTTTTACCTTTACCTTTACCTTTACCTTTACCTTTACCTTTACCTTTACCTTTACCTTTACCTTTACCTTTACCTTTACCTTTACCTTTACCTTTACCTTTACCTTTACCTTTACCTTTACCTTTACCTTTACCTTTACCTTTACCTTTACCTTTACCTTTACCTTTACCTTTACCTTTACCTTTACCTTTACCTTTACCTTTACCTTTACCTTTACCTTTACCTTTACCTTTACCTTTACCTTTACCTTTACCTTTACCTTTACCTTTACCTTTACCTTTACCTTTACCTTTACCTTTACCTTTACCTTTACCTTTACCTTTACGTTTACGTTTACCTTTACCTTTACCTTTACCTTTACCTTTACCTTTACCTTTACCTTTACCTTTACCTTTACCTTTACCTTTACCTTTACCTTTACCTTTACCTTTACCTTTACCTTTACCTTTACCTTTACCTTTACCTTTACCTTTACCTTTACCTTTACCTTTACCTTTACCTTTACCTTTACCTTTACCTTTACCTTTACCTTTACCTTTACCTTTACCTTTACCTTTACCTTTACCTTTACCTTTACCTTTACCTTTACCTTTACCTTTACCTTTACCTTTACCTTTACCTTTACCTTTACCTTTACCTTTACCTTTACCTTTACCTTTACCTTTACCTTTACCTTTACCTTTACCTTTACCTTTACCTTTACTTTTACCTTTACCTTTACCTTTACCTTTACCTTTACCTTTACCTTTACCTTTACCTTTACCTTTACCTTTACTTTTACCTTAGATAACCTTAGTTTTACCTAGCTTTATCTAAAACTTCGCTGACCTTAGCTTTATCATTTATGTCTTTCTCCTCGTTATCTTTTTACATGTCCTTATCTAAATTCTTGTTCTGATGCTTTTCCCAGTCCTCATTCTTCTCCTGATACTTATCCCAATAATTACCTGAGTTCTTGTGCATATCCCTGAACTGATTCACATCCTTTTCCTTGTCCTTATCCTTACCTTGATTCTTGTGAATGTTCATGTTCCATTTAATGTCAAAATCCTTCTCCTAATCCATATCCTTGTTCAATTGTTGTGCTAATGGTTGTCACACTCTTTGTCCTAGGCTAGGCCTTGTCCAATTCTTTGTCATACCATTTTCCCTTGTTCAAATCTGTGTCCTGCTCTTTGTTTCAATCCTATTTCTTATATTTGTTCAATCCTTGTCCTTACGCTAGTCATAATCCTTATGTAATTTGTGACTCAATTCTTGCTTTTCGATTCTGCCTCTGCACTCTCATTATTAAGTTTTTTAAACAGCATTTATTAACGTAAATTAGCATTAACTTACTAAGTGGAAGCAGCTTCACAACTTGGGCTCGGTAGTCGAGTGGTTAGCGAGAATGACTGCCAACCCTGAGGTTCCATGTTCGAATCCCGTCGTAGTCATGGTCCTACGCTTTTACTTTTTCTTAATTCATTCCTCATTTCCAATTAACTGAAATTAATAATTCATCAACATATACGAGTTTGGAAGTTGTAGTTGGTGGTAGCAATGTTTGTGGAATGAGTAACTCGTAATAGAAGTAATAACTCGACTGAGGTGAAGGCATAACACCTGCCTTAGATTCTATTTCACTGTTGATAAAGCGTTCCGCCACGCTTACAACATTCTACACTTGTTTCTCTTGATTTCACTTTCTCTCCTACTTATCTATCTCTCCATATCGGAATAGGTATGACACCTGAAATCCTTGCTTCAAAGTAAAAAAAAAATTAAGTAATAATTGCATGCAACGATACAGCCTATTCGTTGCTTAATCAGCTTGACCACTTAGTGATTTTTGAATTACAAACAAATTTATTATGTCATAAAAATTTTATTGATTTTTGTCTTGAGGGGAAATAAACAACCTTTCCTAGTGTATAGTCCCTTTTACCATAGCACCTATGCTCACCGAGTTATAACTCTATGCAACGCTGTTGCATATTGTTGCATTGCTCTCTCCACGGCTTAATGGAGTTGCATAATATTTATTTACTTTCATCGTGGGTGCACATAATCAATCTTTACCCATGGAAAATATCTCTTACTCCTAAATTTTTAATAATGCAACAAGTTCTCAGTTTCGTTACTTAAGTGGCTTCCTTGATGTTCTGATGACGACAAACATAATGTTTTTTTTTTAATTTTTTTATTTTTCTCATGAGGCTTATCTCAAAAACCCAAAGTTTAAAATCATACTATAACTTTTTTAACCTAAAAGCCCTGCATAACGCTTTTGTAAAACATACCCGGTAAGACTTGTCATGTAAAAAAACCAAAGTTTTAAAGCATTACACAGCAATACTGACCTGTAACAAATCGCTTAATTGTTTTGTATAGAATCGATAAATGATAATTTGCAGTTTACTGAAAAATTAATTAATGATTAGAATTAATTAGAGTTTGAAGTGGTATTTTATATGAATTACCAAGTGTTTTATAAAATAAAATTTATATAACTATTCCAGCAGACATTTTACTTAGATCTCTCTTAAGTTATTTGGAACTCTGACCTGAAATTCTAAAAACAACAATATGACATTTATTGTTCTTTAAGGCAGGCGCTTTTAACCACAAATTTGGGAAAATTTGTTTCAAGAATATGACGGTAGCCTTTCTTTTTCATTATTTCTTCAATTCTAACCATAACCCAAAATACCACCAAGTGAAACAGAACCATACCATTAAGCTTCCACCACCATTTTTGACGCGTTCTTTCACATGTTGTTTTTCAATGTCAATGCCAAAAATATTCTTTCCCATCGCTCTAGAAACTATTCAGTTTTATTTCATAGGACCAAACCACCCGTTTCCACTCCTACATTTTCCAATTTTTGGTGACTTTTAGAAAATTTCAATCATACTTTTATGTTTTGATCAGATAGAGCTGGCTTTTACTTTTGGAATGCCCATAATAGCCGGTATTCGTACCCGAGACCATTGAATTGACAGTAAAGCAAGGTAACCACTCGACTATTGGCGTTCTTCACAGACATGGTCTTCACAATAAACTTTTTTAAAAGTGTAAACATTTCAATCAACTTTTATGAGCACTATCTATTCATTTATTAGTAAGTTTTGAAGTGTAAATAATTCTTATCGGATATGAGGTAAATTACTAAACTCTAATAAATGTATGACTTAAATAATCTAATAAATTTCCGCATTGGTTTCAAGTATTAGATTCTGAAGAATTTCTTTTTGGACAATCAAATGACACACACTTTGCTTGTGAACAATAAAAATAGGTTTAAATTAATATCAGTCATTTATTGGCTTTCAATATAAAATTTAGAACTGCAGTGTAATACGAATACGGAAAAGAAATTCCTCTAAAGCGTTGACAATAAAAATCGTTTCCTGCAGAGTCTAGAAAGGTTGATACAACAGGTGCTCAAGAAGTTCTACGAAAATAATCTGAGACAGGCACTTCACATAACTTGGTTATATCTTAAGTTAATCGGAATCTTACATAACAAAAAAAAATCTTTATATACATTTTTTAGGTAAAGACAGTTGACATTTTTTTTGAGAAGTATTTAAAAATGTATGATAAAGTTTTGACAGAGAGATTGAAAAAATTAGTGGACTTTCTCAAGAATGTTAATCGGTAAGTGTATTGATGAACTCGCTTTTTATCAGTTCCATTTTTTGGAAGCTGATTAGATCATAAAACTTTACCCTGTTTTTTCTCCGACAATTTGGCATGTAGGTATGCCTATGAAATTTATTTACTTTCAGAAAAAAAATACCCCAGACATGCGTTATACACTTTTACAACCTCTTATAAAAATTTCTTTATAATAAAGTTGAATTGATGTTAAAGCCACGCACATCAGTTTTTAATGACTTTGATTTATGGCACAACATAGACTGATAAGCATTATAGACAGCCAATATTATCTGTTTTAATCACTTTTCATTGTTTTACTTACAGGGTGAATATGTTTGGGTTAATCCGCAATCTACGACTAGCGAGTTTACGGTGCCCTTCGGAGCACGTGTTATACGCACGGATAAGTCAAAAACGCTAGTCAGCGACGATGCCGGCAAACAGCTGTGGGTGCCATCGACCGATATTGTCAAGGCCATGCATCTGACATCACAACAAGGCGTGGATGATATGATCACTTTAGGTGATCTGCAGGAATACGCCATACTCAGAAATCTCGAGATACGCTATAATAAAAGAAAAATTTATGTAAGTAACCAGCATATTTTTATTGAGAAATATTCAACTAACACTATTTTAACATTTCAGACCTATACCGGTTCCATGCTGGTCGCCATTAATCCCTATGAAGTTTTGCCCATCTATACTAATCGCGAGATCTCGCTTTATCGCAACAAGAAAATCAACGAGCTTCCGCCGCATATTTTCGCCATTAGCGACAATGCCTTTCAGGAAATGAAGCGTGATGCCACCAATCAATGTATCGTCATAAGCGGTGAATCGGGCGCTGGCAAGACGGAAAGCACCAAATTGATACTGCAATATCTGGCAGCAATCAGCGGCAAACATTCCTGGATCGAGCAGCAAATCATAGAGGCGAATCCTATATTAGAGGCATTCGGCAATGCCAAGACGGTGCGCAACGACAATTCTTCGCGTTTCGGCAAATATATTGATATACGTTTTACCGAGGCGGGCAACATACAAGGCGCTCGCATTGAACAGTATCTGCTTGAAAAATCGCGCATTGTATCGCAAAATCGCGAAGAGCGCAATTATCACATATTTTACTGCCTGCTGGCGGGTCTAAGCAAAGCTGAGCGCAAGCGTCTCGAGCTAGATGATGATTCACCGCTTAAGTATCACTATTTGGCGCAAGGTGGTTGCACCAAGTTGCCGGGCAAAAGTGATGCCAAAGATTTCGGCGATATAAGCTCAGCTTTGCAGGTGCTCTCCTTTAAACCCGATGAAGTGTGGAGCATATTTAGTCTGCTGGCGGCTATACTGCATCTGGGCAATTTGGGTTTCAAGGCGACTGTGGTGCAAAATATGGATGCTGCGGAGGTGAATGATGCGGCAAATTTGGCCAAAATTGCCACGCTGCTGGGTGTGACACGACCTGCCTTAGCCGCTGCGCTCAGCTGCAAGAGCATCTTTGCGCACGGTGAGCGCGTGGAGACAAGCATTTCCAAGGAGGCTGCCTTGGAGGGACGTGACGCTTTTGTCAAGGCTCTGTATGGCAACATTTTTGTGCGCATTGTCAAGCGCATCAATGACACAATCGATAAGGATGCCAGTGGCAAGTTGATGAATTCGATTGGCGTACTGGACATTTTTGGTTTTGAAAATTTTGAGTGCAACAGCTTTGAACAGCTTTGCATCAACTATGCCAACGAAAATCTGCAACAGTTCTTTGTCAAACATATTTTCAAGGTAAGTTAAAAAAGCCAATTAAAACCAAAAAATACTCACTATCTTCTTTTATACTCCTTGAAGATGGAACAGTCGGAATATCAGCGCGAGGGCATTAAATGGCAGCACATTGAATTTCAAGATAATCAGGAAATACTAGATCTCATTGGCATGAAATCTGTCAATGTTATGTCGCTCATAGATGAAGAATCCAAATTTCCAAAAGGTTTGCTTAATTAATACACAATTTAGAATTTGCTTAACTATTATTTTTTTGTCTCTCTACTCCAGGCACCGATACGACGCTGCTGGAAAAACTGCATGTGCAGCATGGCAGTCGTTCCATTTACGTCAAACCCAAGTCCACACAAACTTCTCTTTTCGGCATTCGCCATTATGCCGGTGTTGTCTTGTACAATCCGGCGGGTTTTCTTGAAAAGAATCGTGATTCGTTTAGCATGGATTTGCGTGAAATGATTGCCAAATCCACTAATAAATATCTCAAGGATATCTTTCCGGTTGAACATCCCAACGATACGATGAAGAAACAGCAGAGCTTGTCGGTGAAATTCAGAAATTCCTTGGATCTACTTATGCGTACCTTATCGGCGGCGCATCCATTCTTCATTCGTTGCATTAAGCCCAACGAGCTGAAAAAGGCAAAGGTGAAATTTTCCATCTATTTCATAGTGTCTTCAAAACTAGGAAGAATTTCTTTTATCCAGTCGTTCTCATCAGTGTCATACTTCATTTTATATTAGATTTTAACTCGTTGAGGTTAAGTTTTTTTCAAACCTTCATAATCTCTAAAGATAGACTATAGAACTCAAAATATAGAATTCAATAGTTCATAAATAGTAAAAAGCCTGATAAAATAACACTTAGAACAAAAGGTCCAGAGAGTGGTTTTTACAATTTATAGCGTTAGAACACTTACTAGATCAAGCTTAGAAATGGAAAGTAATTTCAGAAGTTATTATAACAACAACACATAATTGGCACCACCTCATTTGAGTGAGGCTACCAACCAACAATTAAACTGCCAACATGTTCCAAATTCGATATTCTTAAAAACTTCCACATTAGATGATCCACTTCTCAGAAGCTTTGTGAACACAGGTTCCATAAATCCCCTCCCGGTTATCCTTCGGAAATACTTGTGAAGGCAAGCGTTTGTATTTCTGAGCTGAAAATATGACAAAGAGCCTCTCTGAATTTATAAGCGACCACAGAGACTACTACCACAGAGACTAGTGATGAGTCGGAGAAGCGTCTGACGTAACCATCTGCTCGGTTTGTTCGGTTGTTCTCCAAAAAATTTTGTTGTTGTAGCAAACCTGTTACTTCATGAATTATTTGGCATAAAGCTCTTAAAAAAATAATTCTTTAAAAATATGTTTTAAATATGAGTAGCATGCGTTGAGGGTTCAACGTATGTATATCTGTATATATTTTTTATTTTATACCCTGAATAGTGAAAAAACTACTCACTACAGGTCTCTGCTTCGTAAATGTAGGTATAAGGAAAGTACCAATAAGCCAATAATAATAAGTAGCTCAGTTATGAGATCGAGGCTGTTAATGTCAGATCAAATCCTCGTTAGAGTGCTTCTTAAGGCATAACTGAAGCGTCAGTTAGCTTCTAAGCAGTTACTTCTTTACTTGTGAGAGCCAGGCCGTTAATTTCTGAGCGAATTTACGGTAAAGTGCTTCGTGCAAGCTTTGTCAAAGCGAGATATTGTAGCTTAAAAAACTTTCTTATAAATTATATTTTGCAAGTGTCAAAGCGCAGTCAGCTCTCAACTCAGCCAGCAACTCCTATTTTAGTTGTGATAGAAGTAATATCAAGGTTTTTTCATTCGAGTACCAAATCAGCTTCAAATCAGCTTCGAATAGGCTTCTTACAAATGCCTAAGAGGTAAGAGGTAAGATATATGTTACTTGCAGTTGCGCCCTGGTTGGTTTCATTCGCTGATCCCTGCCAGAGAGGAATGGGAGAAATTTATATCGCTTAACACTATTAGCGTTAGCTATTGAAAGTTAACTTCTTCTTCGCGTATCTAAATATTAGAATCTCTCTTAGACTGCCAGATCACTTCAGTCTGAAGTATTTTTCAGGTAGATATAATAGCTGTGTACAAAGTTCTAGAAAGGCTGAGGTATCTATTTGGGATATCTATATTTTCCTGGGAAGAGTGGTTCTAACAGTAGCTCGATGAAATGACGAAAATATGGCTAAAAGGCTTAATATTCATCTGTCATGACCCTGATGAGTTCTCTAGAAAAGACGCGTTGAGAAGGCTAGTGTTTGTTATAAAAACGTCAGATATGCAAATTGGGACATACAAGTTGCCTTCTTAACTCCATGCAAATTACTTGTCAGACTCTAGATGTAAACATATTAGGACCTGCAATACAACCAGGCAGCTGTGGGCGAGGTTAAATGAAAAACACACAACAAAATGGTTATACATATATGGTGAGAAGAGAGGTCCTGTTAAAACTTGAGGTCACTTTGAAAGGTGTTATAATAGAACATTATCTTAAAGGTAGGCATACTGTTGAAATGTTGATTTATGCAAATGATTTTTATAGGATATGTTGGATTCAAAAATAGCAGAAATTGGTATTACATTTCTCCCGTCATCCGGTCATTTTTTTGTTTTAGCCCGTCACTCTGCCGCAGAGCACAAACGTTTAAGGAAAACCTTCTTTAATGAAGTTAGGATATGAAAAAATAGACCTTAGGGGCCTAAGTTTTTAGATAGTACTGTCTGTATTCATGGGAGATTTTAGGAGTTGCGATAAGACACTTATCTGGTCTTAGTTATTCACTACAACCACTCCTGACCTTTTATTGTTTTGTGTTCATCTTTAGAACTACTTTGGAATCTTACAAGCCAATGAATTTCAAACACTTTTTTTCTCTCTCTCTCTTTCTTTTTCTCTTTCTCTCTCTCTATGTCTATCTCTCTCTATATATACAGCTATGTACAGAGAAATAGCATACTACTTAGTAAACTTCAAAAATTCGGATATATTACATTTTTGCTTAAGAATTTTTTTCCAAATTTTCATACAAAAATATATTCCGGTTATAAAATTGTGAAAAATAATAAACTTTTAAGAATTTTTTAATTTATTTTGAAGCTGCTTTATTCTACAAAGATACTATAATGCCTTGCCAAAGAAAAATTGTATCTCAAGAGATCTGTACAGAACTTAAAACAATTTTAGAAAAACTGACCTTATTTCGAATTGTATCACTCACTTTTTAGTATTTGGTCGTAAGTCTTTGATTATGTCTATCTTCGGGGTAAACTTTCTACCAATTTTAGGTATTTCCTTTGGGAATTAAATCCTGGACATTAATAAAGTTCGTCTGAATTTTTGTATTTCTTATTTTCGATCGTAACCTTGACAATATTCCTGAGGTTTCCTTTTGGGTTCAGATCAGGACTTTGAATAAGCAGTTCAGAACTACGATTATTTTTCAGCTATTACTCAATGTTACTTAAGCAGCGTGTTTGATATAATTATCATGCAATGAGATCCAATTTAATGGCATGTTATGAAATGTAAATGGTCCCAAAAGTATTCTGGAGGACCTTAAAATAAACAAATTTGTTCAATTTTGATCTATGTCAAGAAATAAAATGAAAAAGGCGTGCCTCCTCATAAAAATCCTCATTCCATCAAACTTCCTCCACCGTGCTTAATTGTTAAAAAAAAGAATATATATTCCCAAAATATATCCTTGTCTTGAGGGGTCTTTGAAAAATTCAAAAGGTTTTTGAAAGTCTTTTTGATAAGGAGTGGTAGTTGTTTCTTCCGACTCTTCCAAGCAGTCCATCTTCATTAAGGCGTCTTCTTATAAGTCTATCCGGAATATGAGTACCAAATTCCTCCTGTGTTTCGGTCATAATAATGCTCGAGCACTTAAAAAAGTCAACTATGAACTTTCTAACAATTATTCTATCTACCTGATTCTGCGTTTTCCTTGGAGGATTCTGAGTTTTTTGTTTTCTATTTATTGAAAGCAAACTTACCTTTATTTTATAAATGGCGTTTTTTCTGGAACACCTCATCATATTTCTTGACCAATTCACAATTTTTACGATTTCATTATTTAAAGTGTACATTTTTATCTGATTTAATTTATTATTTGAAACCTCTTAGAATTGCTTATAAAATAATCTTTCCTTATCTTCCCATCTAGCTGTTCGACAAGGAGCTTTGCGTGCGTCAACTGCGCTATTCCGGCATGATGGAAACAGCACGCATACGACGTGCCGGCTACCCGATACGTCACACTTATGCGGACTTTGTTGAACGTTATCGTCTGATGTTGCCCACCGCAAGTAAAAGAGAGCACAATTTCAATAACCGCACCTGTGCTGAAAACATTTGCAAGCAGTTGCTGCCGGCAGATGCTGATTTTCAGCTTGGACGACAGAAAGTCTTCTTTAAAGATGTGGATGACGCCTTCTTAGAAGCCGAACGTTCACGCATCATACTCAAAGCCATACTGACCATACAGCGCTGTTTCCGCAAGATGCTCTTTCGACGTCATCTGCAAAAATATCGCAATGCTGTGGTTACGATACAGAAGACATGGCGTGGACATAAGCACAGACGTAACTTTCAGGTCATGCGAGTTGGTTTTCATCGCTTGGGCGCCTGCATAGCAGCGCAGCGCTTGACGCATCAATTTAGCGTACTGCGTCGCAGGGTCACGCATTTCCAAGCGTGTTGTCGGGGTTTTTTGGCGCGTCAACAGTATCAAGCTATCATTGCAGCACGACTGAAGACACTCAACGAGCTGAAAGCCTTACGTTTATCGGAGGAGCAAAAGTTTAAGAAGGCCGGTGATCGTAACTGGAAGACTTCAGCAGAAGTGAACTATCAGCGACGTTTACGTGATTTCAATGAGGGTGTCAGCAACGGTAATCACAGTCCTGAGATTTTGACAAATGGCAATTCGAAACTAATAGACAACGACAATAACAATTACATCGATGTGGAATCATCGAAGCAAATAGTGGATGATGTTTTTGGATTTCTGGATGATGCTGATGTGAGTGGTCCCTTGGGACCTAATGTTAAAGAGAAATCATTAATGTTCGAAAGAGTTATGTTGTTGCGAAGAGATGTGCCGACTAAGCTTTTGTCACAACCGGTCAATTATTATGAAGGCTCTTCGAAGCCGGTCAATCAGACGAGGCTATAAAGAGTTCGCTTTGTGGGTTGTCTCTGCTAGGCTTATACTACTTAGTTTTAAGTGTTTTTGGACATTCGTGTGCAACTGTTAAATATGTAAAATTTCTTAATCTATGTTTTGTTTATTTTTTTTTTTTTTTAATTTATAAGTATTCATAAGCCTCGAATGAGTTATTTATTAAGTAAGCTTAAGAAAACCTTAGCTATACGATAGTTAATATTGTATATACAAGTATATATATATATATAGTATATAGCTATGAAAACCAAAGTATTGTACATATTTTTCTGCTAACTTACAAACAGCAATAAGTAAAATTATTTTGTATAACAGCAGTTTATAAATTAATTTTATCAAAATTTAATTTTAATGTGTATCATAAAAGTAAACATATGATACAAAATGTTAAAATATAATATATGAGCGCTTAATAAGACAAGCATTAAATTTCATTAAATATTGCTTGAAATTGTTTCTTCATTTTGAATTTGTGGTTATGGGGTTAGACATTGGTGCAGTTAAAAGCTACGTAGGTACATTTTGTTATGTATTATTGTTGTTGATTTCATTGAATGTTGTCGTCGGCTCATACTCATTAGTTGTATCACATGCATGTATCACAGAATTCATGTGCATCACTTTATTGATAAAGTTTTGAGTTTCGTATGAAAAACTGAATGCTTTAACAAGTTCTCGAAATGCAGAACACAGAACTACACTATTAAACACTTTTATAAATTCAACACTTCTTTCACCCAGATACCTTAATTTCTTAAATTAATTAAAATTTTCAAAAAGATTAGTCTTAAAATAGCGTTTCTAGAAAAACACGAATATAGTTTAAAATTCAGGCTGGCATGGCTGGACTGGAATATGTCGCAAAGGAACCTCAGAATTATATTCTAAAAAATATTACATTTTGGGAGAATATTTTGGACAAATCTTTTGCTATAATATAATATACGATCAATAATTATATATTTCTTTGAAAATACAGTGTGTGAGAAAAAGAACAGTTTCACATTATTATTTCCAGTGTTTTAAAAAAATTCATAGCTAATGATAAATTTTTATATTTTGCCTATTCCCCATTTCGCAATACAATAAGTTTGCAATTCGGACGTAAACTTTTGTTTTAAACAATACAATTCAAAATGAGTGCCAAATTTAAAAAAAACGATTTGAGGTTGTATTTTTGGTTAATCACGCAAGTGGCCCAAAAATTAAAATGTTCAATTTAATTTGTGAACAAGTGGATTTAACGCTTCAATGAAGTTGAAGTTGAACGACACTGAGGACAGAGGCAGATAGCGAGTGTTAGACAGCAGTCGAAGTTTCCGCATTCACAATCAGACAAAGACTTTCGGAATTGGGCATCTCTAATAAGCGTACTAATACAAAACCTTTGTTAATCGACGTTCCCTTTACCGGCGATCAATCCTTCGTTATATATAATAGCTTTAAGAAAGCTTGAAAAAAAGGTGAGAGATTAATTCAGCGAACAGTCAAGCACCCATTGAAGGTTCATGTATGCGGATGCTTTTCAAAAACGATTTTGAGAAATTGATTGCTTTTACAGACAATCTAACGTGAAGTACATGAGCAAAATATAAAAATATGTCCTACGGAAATCTGATGAGGCATTGTACGAAAAAGAAAACAATGATTGGATAATGACCGGAGGAAAATGAACCCAAGCATCGAAGTCGCCTTTGTATGGCGTGGAAACGAAAGCATGCAGTGCAAGAATTACATTGGCCTTCTCAAAGCCCCAATGCTAATCCCATCACGGTCACAAAAAAAACCCTAGAGTAAAACGAATTTCAACCAAAAACAATATAATCTTACGTTGCATCGCATATGGACTGTGCCGCGGAATGTGCTGCACAACTCAACCAAAGTTGCCTGAGAAGATGTCAAGAAATACTAAATATATTGCGAAAACATATTGTTTTTGTACTTTTAAATTATGTAGTATAACAAGTATTGAAAAATTTATTGTTTTAAAAATTTATATGCAACACGTTTTTTCTCACTTACGGGGATTTTCTCTGGGAAAATTATCTACATTATCTCCGTGTTTTCGCACTCTAATCAAAAATCTTGACTTTCCCGATCGATGTAATAGAATAGTTTTGTCAAAACAATAAGCAAGTAACATATTTTCAATGTCTTATTGGCAAGAGTGAACGTTCTTCATGAAAGATTGCACGTTTGTGTTTTGTTTTTCATACTCACTCAAATCCATACGGACATACAGCTTATCTCGATAGGCAAAAATGTATTATTACGACCTAATCAAGTAAATCGTATCTTATGTATGTATCTCACGTAAGTGAGAGCCAAAAAGGTGCAGTGAAATAACGCCCAAAATATTTTGAGTCTGTGATCGGATTTGATTTAACTCTTTAATGAGAAGATACGGCTTGGATCATATTTTGTTTTATACTATTAGCCAATACTATTAGTGGTGACCGTGGCATGCAGGTTAAGTGTGTGGCCTAGCATGTTCGGAGCCCGGGTTCGATCCCCAGCCGCGGCGAAAAGTTTTTTTCAATTAAAAAATTTTTCTGATCGGTCACCACCTCTCTGCAGACAATGGCAAACCTCAGAGTTTAAACAATGCCATGTAAAGCTTCTTGAGAACATGAACTTAAGCCGTTCGGAGTCGGCATAAAACATGTAGGTCCAGTTCTCGGTCAATTGTGTGCAAACATTTAATAACACACACAACACAATTGATCATAAGAAGCTCGGTCAAAGTTCTTTCAAGGGCTGAAATGGCCAATTTGTTTGTTTGTTTGTTACTATTAGCCAATAGATGGCACTCTTTATCTGACCGACATGCTATATGCATCCATGGCTAGTACATTGGTCATCAACGCCTGATTGCAAGAGTACAGCTCCCACAATGCGTTATTCTGCTTAGTTATTAGCTGCTTTTTTCGCACTGTGATTCGATTAGATTTAAATTTTATGACTTTCACATATCGAAGCTAATAAGTATTAATGTGATGAGTTATTAGAAATATTATTGAATTATTTTGACTTGTAAAGTATGAATAAATTATCCTTTGATCAATAGGTTCGACCAGTTGGAATTTGCATCATTAGAACTTTTTGAGGCGACACACAGTATGGCTTTAATCAATTATAGAGAATAAAAAAATCAGATAACTAAAAATATGGATCTGATGTTATATGTTGGTTATTCTTTAGTTCTATTCTTAAAAATGCTTAGTTTAATTTCAGAAGTTAGTCTTTAACTAAAGTGTTAATTTAAAAAATTTTTTAATAAATTTTGCAATGAAACTCATTCATTCTCAATTCATATTGAAGTATTGGCTAATATGTTGTGCAAATGTAATCAGAAGTTGATGGTACCAATAAAGTCAATTGCACTTACAAATTAAAAAAAAAAATTAATGTTTAATGAGTCCGCAGATATCCGCAGCCAAAGCTTACTCTTTACTGTCAGGAAATGATAAGTGGTTACAACAAAATTAAATACACACTGAATTAAGCCGGCGGAAGATTCTTCGAAACCATTAAACATTGATTAACAAACAATAAAAAAAAAGTTTTGTTTTTCTAGTAAAATTCTTTTATTCTATGATATAACAAACCAATTGAATAACTAAATAAGCAGAAATGTGGACTTACATTCCCACCCGCTTACCATGAAAGATTAAACATTTAGGAAGACAATTCTGAGCACAGCGATTTTATAAAAACAACACTGATTTCTTAAAAAAATTAAAATAAAAAATTTCTTCAAAATTCCAATCACTTCAAAAGGATGGTAGCGAAAAAACTACTAGCAGTAGACAATTGATATTTTCACCATGGCTTATTCAGACATATTTTTGCTTATATCTTAAAAAAATTGTTCACATCGGAAGGAGAAAATTTTGATTTTCTATTCTCTAGAACTGATAAAAGTCACACTGTGTAACAGTTCAAATATGGTAGCATGAAGAGTGTACGTTTTGACGTTAACGACGGGCGTTTTTTAACAAGTTTTAACAAAATTAAAAATTTAGTTTTATATTTCGAGCATGTCATTAGTTATATCTGAACTGAAGTGGACTTATGTTTTACTGAAAAATTTACTGAAAAATTATAGAAGTATTTCTGAAAAATTTCTGAGAGCTGATGAAGTCTCAATTGCACATTATTGCAACTATTTAGAAAGATTGGGTTTGGTTTTAGTTAGAAGAATACAAAAAAGTGGGAATTCAATTTAGTGTACAGATTAAAACCACACGATTAATAACTATATGTGCTACTTACCTTGAGTCGACTATATCTTTAGTAATATAAAAAGATTAAATACATTTTTTTTTAAAAAAAAAATATTAATTTATGTCCTTAAAACTACATCGTTCTCACACAATCAGAATATTTTTTTCCATATATGAAATATGTTTAGTCCTCAGCTTTTATTAACTAATTTTGTCGTTCTATTTTCAAATTTGAATTCACAGAATAAAAATGCAAAATCGTTTTTTTTATAATTTCAATGCTTTATTAACTACAAATTTATTTGCAAATATTTAAAAATCTTAAATTTTTGCTTTCCCATATAATGATTCTGTAGAAAATTTAATTGACATCATCAGCTAACTAAGTTAACTGTCTTAATTCATGCTATGCTCACCCGATTCCAGACCATACTAACTTCATTCCATTTGATTATCTGTACTTCACAGAAAAATTTTAATACCCAGCAGTGTTCTTTGTACCGTGCCATTCGTTCAAAGAGTTAATAAACATACTAATAATGATAGATACGCCATATCTAGCATTATAAATGAGCTGTTTGTGATAGCAGCTGCTACTAGAACTACTTGCTGAGCAACCAATTTTGATAGCTACTAGATTAAAACCTGTAAAATTTGTTGAAATTTGTAGTAATAGTTATGAATTTGGTGGTAATTGTTGTAAAAGGAATAGATAAGACTGTTACATTTATTGATGGCATTTCTAAGTAGGTGCTTCTGTGTATGCTTATTTATATTTGTGTTGGTGTGTGGGTGAATGGGTCGGTAGGAAATAAAAACATAAAAATAAGAATAAAAAAAAATATAAAAATATATACATAATTTTATACTAATTTCTTCTTATAGCCCTTACGCCAAGCTATTGCCAAAGGTGGCACAATACGCATGCCTAAAGTGCAACCCTCAAAGCTTGACACTTCCGAGCATAGCTTTGCGAAATATGCAGCCACTTATTTTAATTCAACTGCCACTAGTCAGTTTAGCAAAAGACCTCTGAAGGAGTCGCTCTTGGATCATGACTTGCCCATGGATGGCATTGCAGCACAGGTAAGATTTTGTTTTTGCTTCAGCTGAATTGTTTTGTGTGCAGTAAGAAGTTTACAAGAGCTTTTTTATTAAAAGGTTAGATAAAGGTTTATTCCATAGGTTAGAAAACTTTTAAATTATTGAAATGAAGATGTTAAGTATTTAAAATAGAGATAGCTTGTTTCGAAATAATTAATAATAAAAAAGGATTCAAATATATGTGGAGATTGAATTGAAAATATATTTTTTAAATGTAGATGCATTTTTATACCCCCACGCGTACTGCGTAAGGGGTATATTAATTTTGTCACGACGTGTGTAACACCGAAAAGGAGGCGTGGCAGGTATGGAAAAGTATATATATTCTTGCTCATCATCACCACCTGAGTTGATTTAGCCATGTCCGTCTGTCTGTCCGTCTGTCCGACGTCTGTCTGTCTGTCTGTGGACACGATTACAGCCGTAATTTTGAAGCTGTCGTAATGAAATTCGATATTTAAGCTTTTTTTAAAAAAACTAAGGTCAAGTTCGAGAATGGGCTAAATCGGATGAAAACCACGCCTACCTCCCATACAACCAAAAAAGTGAAAACTCTACAAAGAAGCTAATATTTAAGCTACAATACTGAAATTTGGTATATGTGTATTCTATATCAAAACTGAGATGTCTCAGAAAAATGGGCGTCATCCACTCACTAACAAGCCCACCTCCCATACAACCCCAAAATTGAAAAATCTATAAAGAGGCTAATATTAAAGTTATAAGACGGAAACTCGGTATTTGTGTATTCAATGTCAAAACTGAAGTGTCTTAGAAAATTGGGCGTCATCCACCCATTAACACGCATCCTCCCATACAACCCCAAAATTGAAAAATCTTAAAGAGGCTTATATTAAAGTTACAAGACGGAAACTCGGTATTTGTGTGTTCAATGTCAAAACTGAGGTGTGTTAGAAAAATGGGCGTCATCCACCCACTAACACGCCCACCTCCCATACAACCCCAAAATTTAAAACTTTATAAAAAGGCTTATATTTAAGCTGCAGGAAAACAATTTGATATGTAAGTTTTTTAGACACATAAAAATTATAATATCTCTCAAAATCTCATACAAAAAGCTTTCCAATTTAATATTCTTCCACCCTTAGAATCGGCCGTGGGGGTTTTTTAACTTCGGCCAAGTCGAAGATATACCTTACTAGTTATATACATCAAATAACTTTCTCTGAAATTATGAAACTTTTTTAAGTTAAGGATAAAAAGACGACATGATTTTGTGACCCTTATAAAAAAAAGCTTATGCAAAATGAGGATAGTGACCAAATTCTTCCACCAATTCGCATGGAAAAGCTACATCATTCAAGGTTTTTAAAACTATAAAATTGCGTCTTCCATTTTGTCATTTTTAAGGGATAATTCACTGTATGAACTGTTTTTTAAATTTTATTTATTTTTGTTTTCTGAGCCAACCAAAAATTTTAGTCATTTTTTTGTGCAAAACTTTTTCGAAAACTTAAATTATACTGAATTCTCAAAAATGTTAAAATTTTCTATTCAAATGTGTCGCTCAAAACGAACTCTAAATTTAACTTTTTGACTAGTCTACAGCTATCGCCTTCAAACACATTATTTTTTATAGGAGTAGTTACAAAGAAGTAGAAAAAAACCAAAATAATAAAACAATTAAAAACAGTGATTAATAAATTAAAAAAAAAAAAAAAAATAAACAATAGCTGTGTTTTTTACCAAGCGAGTAGTCAAAAAACAACTGCTTACTCGCTTAAGAATTTTTTTAAAACTTGGAAGCATTTTCTGAAAAGTCAAAAACGTTGTTTATGTTCTGATCAAATTTTTGTAAACAATTTTTGACAAATTTATTTTATATATCAAAGTTTTGACAATTAGTGATGCATAAATTTTCATATTTTAAGCATTGGAGACTCGGTTCTGAAAACAAACCCGATACTCAAAAGATTTTCAGTGCTAAAAGCTTAAGCAAACAACATAGTTTTACATAATGAGTATATTTGATAAATTTTGTTTATCTTACCTGTTAAATTATTATGTATTTTTATTGAAATATTGGTCTAAAGCAAATTATGAGTATTTCGTGAAAAGTATTTGGTACAAAAAATTTTCATTTCATACATCACTATTCACTATCAATCAGATATAGTTGCCACCTTTGTAGGAAATTTATACAATTATTGAAACATAACTTGGAAGCATTTTTTTTCGTTTGGTCGGCAAACTTTTAAGCGACTAACAGTTTCCTGTGTTATTTAAGCGAGTATACATTTGATAAGCGGTCGTTTTTTAACTACTCGCTTGATAAAAAACACAGCTAATATTAACAAAATTTTAAAAGTGCTCCTGAAGGCAAAAACATGACAAAATATTTTAAAAAAAGACTAAATGATATGTTGTATTTATAATCAGATAGTCTCAAAACATGTGATTTTTATCCCGAATTGTTTTAACGACAAACCTTAAAAAAAGGCAAAGTCAACAAAATCCGGGCCCTGGTAATAACACAGTGCGACACGAAAAAATTACTTCAAATATCTCAATGGTTTCTAGTGGTGCATGGTCTATATATAATGCCCTCATACTCAGTTTTATCGGATTAGGTCAAATAAGAGAGAAATTCAAGGTCAAATTTCACCTTTAAGTCACAAATTTTTTCTTATAACTCTTAAAATAAATTCAAATCCTTTGTAGTAACTGTACCTAAATATTTGAAGTGGATGGTTCTTAACATTTTGAGACCATTTTTGCTCAAAAGGTTACGTAAGGGGGTTAATTTCTTCTTCGAAAACAGGGCTTTTTTAAAATAAAAAAAATTTTCAATAGTTCAGTTACTTTGTATTTGTCTTCAAAATAATCAGATTTTGCTGAATTTTTGCATACACCTTAAGTAAAATAAAGTAACCCACCTCTGAAAAGATCACAACAGTTAAATGTGTGCATCCAAAGATATTCGGATTCAAAGATTACAGGATTAGAATACTACACAGGATTTGAATTTAGTTTAAGAGTTATAAGAAAAAATTTGTGACTTAAAGGTGAAATTTGACCTTGAATTTCTCTCTTATTTGACCTAATCCGATAAAACTCAGTATGAGGGCATAATATATAGACCATGCACTATTAGAAACCATTGCGTTATTTGAAGTTATTCCAATTAGGCCTTAAATTGTCGCACAGTGTAATTTTTGGTGTTTTACTTTTGCAATTTTTTGTTTTTGACAATCCTGAGAAACAAAAAGCTTGTCCATACAAAAATAATATCTTTTTTCAAAAAAGCGCACTTTTTTGCAAAAAATTCCATGAAGCCTTAAGGTTAACACAACGCAATATCGTTTCGAAAATGCCCTACGGAGCAAAAACCGTTCAGAATCTATCACATGATAGGTTCCGAAGATAAAGTGACATTTCACAATTCTGCCACTAACATTAAATCAACCAGTGACTTTTATTGACAAGGGACATTGGCATTGTCATTGACAAGGGCCAATTGCCACCTGGTATATCACCTACCTTGAACCTAAACGGTAGTCCGTCTATAGAAAACGCCCTACGGAGAAAATAACCGGTTCAGAACTTATCGCGTAATAGGTTTCGAAGGAATATGGAACTTTCCCAATTCTGCCACCAACATATGAAACCAATCGGCCACTTTTAGACGGCGTTGTTAATGGAATGGGTCAATTGATACCTAATATATACTTTTGGGCCTTAAAAATAGTCGGTCTTTGGCACACGGTACACTGCGTACGATTTTAATGAAACTGAATCACTGTTTTGGTTATGTAGTGACCGTGGCATGCAGTTTAAGTGTGTGACCTGGCATACTCGGAGCCCGGGTTCGATACCCAGCCGCGGCGAAAAGTTTTTTTCAATAAAAAATTTTTTCTGATCGGTTACCACCTCTCTGCAGACAATGGCAAACCTCAGAGACTAAACAATGCCATGTAAAGCTTCTTGAGAACATGAACTTTAGCCGTTCGGAGTCGGCATAAAACATGTAGGTCCAGTTCTCGGTCAATTGTGTGCAAACATTTAATAACACACACAACACAATTGATCATAAGAAGCTCGGTCAAAGTTCTTTCAAGGGCTGAAATGGCCAATTTGTTTTTTTTTTTTAATCACTGTTTTGGAAGTTCAAGCTTAGCCGACTTCAATGACGTTCTCGTTTAATACTCGGCTGGATTCAATCCCAGACAAAAGCTGTAAACAATTTTTTATTTTACTTAAAATAAATTTTTCTTTAAATGAAATGAAGAGATCTTTATAATAATAATAATAATTTTTTAAGTTTGTAAGTCAATTAATTTCGAAGGTAATTTTTACGAAGCATTAATGAACATTAGACTTAGAATTTCAATTATTAAATTAATACTTTTTGATACTTACTCAGTCAGGATACGAACCCACGTGTTCTTCATGCCAGTCTAGAACACTTCCACTTAAACACACTTAAAAAATATTGGTACTATGCTGACTTGATTGATACATATCTATTCCGTGACAAGCGCAAGGCATCTGTTTCGTGACGAGTAATATCGTCGCTGGACCAGTCACATCAGAGCAATTGAGCTTTCTCTGTAGGAGGATACTAAAATGAGCAAAGGAATATTTTAAACAAAATTTATCAAAAACTTTTTTAACCCGGTCAACAAAAGTTCAACAAAAATTCATATTTCATCGGATTTCGTTGGATTTCTTTGACAACAGAACCCAATGAGCATATTAACTGAATTTTTACACACAAATTAACTCCTTAAAATGCGGTTTTGAGCGGGACATTTTGACACAAATAAGTTCCGAATGAACCCTTTTACACATTTTAAGATTTCACTTATGTCTGGCATTCAAGTTTAATTTTGAGCTTTGCTGTAGTTAAATGAGTAATATTTTTAGCTCTTTTCACAAAAGAACAAAAAAGACTCCTACATTGAAGAGTTAGAGGCTTTTAATGATTCACAAAAATGTTCCTCGCAGTAAGTGCCATAAAACTGTCAGACACATCCTGTACCTTAAATATAAGCATAACATTGTTACCTTTGCCAATTCACCATAAAAATGTGCTAGAGGGGACAACTTTAACCCATCCTCTAAAATGAAATTCAGACGTTAAATTTCAAAACACTCTCCAGAATCCATTGTCGGACCCTTGTTATTTTGGAAAAATTTTGATAAGCCCAGCTGCATTCTCTCTAAAAACAAAACCTATTTTTCTCCAAATTCTTTTCTTTAAGGCCATTTGGATAATGATACTTCGTTTTATGGGCGACATGGCTGAAGCCAAATATGATGAAAATGATATTGACGAAGGAAGTAGTATCAAAAAATTTGGCACTATCAAGGCAAGTGTAATGCAGCGGCTAACTGTTACTCTTAGCAAAAGCACAGCTCAGAGTAAAGAATTCAAAGAAGCTCTAACTTCAATGGGTGGCGAGTCTAATCATCAGCGTTTAATACGAAAGACACTCAAACGCAAGACAAAACTGCCCGATGTACTGCGTAAAGCCTTGGATAATAGCGATGAGATCGAATACTATCAACAGCTGTTGAATAAGCGTTGCAGCAATCTAGATAAGCTGCATTTTATTATAGGACATGGCATACTGCGAACAGATCTAAGGTAAGTCTATGACTGAAAGAAGATCTAAGGATGATTAATTAAAGCCTAAGCTTGCAGAGATGAAATTTTAGCGCAAATCTGCAAACAGCTAACCAACAATCCATATCGCACTTCATTTGCCAAAGGCTGGATTTTACTCTCACTTTGTATTGGCTGTTTTCCACCGAGCCAACGGTTTCAAGACTATCTACGCTGTTTTATACGTTGCGGTCCGGAGCTATATGCACCCTACTGTGAGCAACGCTTGGATCGCACAATTAAAGTTTGTGGCATAGACAACACCCGTTTGCCCTGTAAAACATATACTCTATACTTTCAGAATGGTGCCCGCACACAACCACCTTCTTGGCTGGAACTACAGGCAACTCGCAATAAAGCTCCTATAACACTAAATATATATCTTATGGATGGCAATGCTAAGAAGCTGCAGGTGGACTCAGCCTCCACTGCTAGAGAAGCAGTACAGCAGCTTGCTGAACATATAGGTCTGCTGGATGATTTTGGTTTCTCCATTGTGGTCTCGCTCTTCGATAAGGTTCTGTCGCTGGGTAATGGGCGTGAACATATACTGGATGCCATTTCCAATTGTGAACAATATGCTAAAGAACAAGGTCAAAATGAGCGCAGAGCTCCATGGAAGCTTTATTTGCGTAAGGAAATGTTTACCGCATGGTATGATCCGGCACAAGATCAATTGGCGACGCATTTAATTTACAAGCAGGTAAGTGTTGGAGTTAGACTCAAGCTTCACTCATCAATTCCCATTGTTCCAAGATTGTGCGTGGCCTAAACTATGGAGAATATCGCTGTCGTTCGGAGAAAGATATTGCCATGATTTGTGCTCTGGAATATTATGTTGAAAACGGCGCCCAACTGGATCCGCTGGTAAGTTTTTCCGACTTTTAAGCTATCTTTCACATACCTACACTGAGAAAAAAAACATACTTTAAAATTAAACAAAAAATTTTAAAATAGAAATTTAATACCTTTGCGTTTCTACAAAACAAAATTTAAAGCAAGTGTGTTTAATTTTGACTTAAACATTTGAGTTTAATTTTCAACTACCTATAAACTCCTTTCTTGTTTTGAATTTTTTCTTACTATATCTTTGAAAAAACAGACATAAATTTGAAAATAATGACAATTTTTGAATTTTTTGAATTGGTTTGATAAATATCGAACATATGATAAAAGAAAAATGATTTAGTATAACATATGATAAAAGAAAAACGAATTAATTAAATATTGAAATATTTCCAATACAAACTTCATCGAATGGAGTTAACATTTGGTATTCGGATGTTCCCGGAGGTAGCTGGTTGTGAATCTGATGCTAAAAACTCGGAAAAGCTAAAAAAATGGTATTGAAAAACATGCTTTAAAATATTTGTTTTAAATTTGAAAATTTTTGTTTTGAATTTGTTTTTCATAACAAAAACATTGTTTTAAAAACAAAAACTTTTGTTTTGAATTTAACTTTAAAAACAGTTGTGTTTAATTTTAATAAAATTGTTTCAAGCTTTATTTCAAAAACAAATTCGTTAGAAATTAACACAATTTCATTCCATTTTAACACATTTTTCCCTCAGTGTAGTCTTACTTCCATTTTCTTCTCTCTCACCACTTCAGGTTTTACGCAAGGTCATACCCGACTATGTGCCCAAGGATCTGCTGGCTGCCGGTGAGCGCGCAATCAACAACTGGGAGTCGCTCATCAAAGACGTATTTCTTGCCAACGACTATGTTAAGCAGCGCAAACCTCAACATTGTGCCAAAGAGGACATTTGTCTGTATGCGCAAATTACCTGGCCAATGATGTTCTCTCGTTTCTATGAGGCAGTTCGCACAGCTGGTCCCAAGCTATTGAGCGATAATATTGTCATTGCTGTAAACTCTACGGGTGCTTTCTTCATCGATGAAACTGAGCAGGTGCTGGCCGAGTTGAGCTTTCCGGAGTTTGCAAATGTCTATGTGAGCAGTGATGAGCACAGCGCCATCGATACCTTACACATAGATACCGTACAGAAGGAGGATTTTGAATTCAAGTGTTACGAGTCCAACGATCTATCTGATTTGCTCAACTTTATGTTGAAAAATTTGCGTCTACGTTCAAAGTACGGCATAGCGGTGCAAGACTATAAGCCAGCCATGGAGGAGGCAGCTGGACGACTATTTTTGCTCAAGGGTGATTTGGTGCAGTTCGATACGGGAGTTACGGGTGCCAATGTGCAAGATTTGAATACTCGTTGGGCGCGTGGTATTTGTAATGGTGAAAAAGGTGAGTTTCCCACAGAAGCTGTCAGCGTACTCGCCACGCTATTAAAGCCTACGCCGAAGATTGTGGAGATTTACAAGGAATGTGGTGGTAAAGGTCGGAGTAAAAAGTATACTGCTACGCTTTATAATACTGTACAACGTCAACGCATGCATACGCTGAAGAAGTTTGCCGAGGAGCACTTCAGATTGGCCTTAAGGTGAGTTCATTGGTGCATCGGTTTTGCTTAAGTAAGATTTATTTAATTTCAGTGGAGGTCATATGTCACAAGCAAGACAAATGCATACCATTAAGTCAAATACCAATGATCTATGGCGTCATTCGCGGGATCTATTAAAAGCGCCACTTCTTAAGAAACTACAGCCTGAACGGGAATTATTCGAGAAAGCAGTGCTTATGTACGGTCATATAATGAAGGTAAATATGATTTTTTACAAACATTTCAATACTTTGAATTCAATTTAAGACAAGTTGAGGTGAATATGAATATGAGTTAGTAAAGTAGGAATACTTCCAGGTTCAAAGCTTCACACGTGGGTGATACAGCTACGTACAGTATCCATGGGCTCTATTGAGCCGTTTTGATGCGTTCTAAAGTCTGGGGCAGGATGAATGAGACAGGCTTCTTCAGGGCCATCCAGTTCGGTAAAGGAATATGAGTATATCGTTAAACCTTATTGTTGAAAGTCTCTGTAGGTCGTCGAGAAAGGGTTTTCCAGTGTATTTAGTTTGCATCTGGCTAGCGTTGGGCAATCACATACAAAATGTAGCACTTTTTTCTTTGTGTTCGGGTTCGGGGAATACCAAGTCTGCCAGCGTGAACACCAATGCACTAATGCCTCATACTAATTGCCTTTTCTTTAGCTATATCAGCCCGTGATCTCGATAGCAGTTCGCAAGTTCTGCTAAAGTTGTATGAAGGCCAAATTTTTCTGACTGTAGCACATGTTATTAAATTCAGGAATACTTTTCCCTTAACCGCGTTCAGATGAACATGAACTGGATAAAGGAAAGAGCCTTGTCTGGACCTTCTCATTATCATAAATGAACCATATGATTTGGCCTTGAGACCAAATCTCCAGATCCTTTTTATGCTGCCGTACTAGATTGGAGTAAGATTTTGCAGCAGCTAGCGCTCTTATGACCTCTTCACAATCTGACAGTACCGCTAAATTTAGATTGTTTGTGTTGGTTCGACTTATAACCCGACAAGCCTCTCTTATCGCTAGAAGTTTTGCCTGTAAGACGTTGGCTGTGTCTGGTAGGAATGCGTAGGCAACAACCAGTTTCTCTGAGTATATTCTGGCTCCAACTTCAATTTCCATTTTAGACCCATCGGTATAGAAGGTAACATAGAAGACACCAGCTTAGCAAATTTGAGATTGAGAATGTCTTAGTCTATGCTGCTAATCATCAGTTCCGATGACAGTAAGCTAAGGATTTGTCATATGGTTTTTCCCCCAGTTGCTAGACTCCATTAGTCTGATAACACTGTTGGTAGATGCCAGAGCACATGTAGATTTGAGGAAATAAAGAATCAGAAAATATCAAGAGATATGCTACAGTTAGCACATTGACAGGACTTGAACAATTCTGTGAAGCCAATAGCCACATCATATGTAAAACCAAAGGAACGGACAAAACGCCGAGAGCAATAAGCAACACCCAAGGCTTAAGAAGGCTTCAAGAAGAAGTTCTAAGGCTCTTCAACCTAAGAGGATTTTAAGGAGATACCTCTAAACTTTTTTTTTTTGTATGACCAGGTGCTGTGGACTAAAGGAGAATCTAAGAACAGAAATTCGATCAGGAAATCAAAAAATGTTCTATCTGTAAGCGACGTCACTCAGTCGCTTATCGCTCAGGGCGTGGCCGACCCCTTAGGCAATAATTATAAACATAAGCGATTTCTAAGATCGCATCAAGACTTCAAAAATTAATTGTACAGGTCTACAAGGTTCTGTTATTGGACAGATAGGTGTGATTTACAAAGTAATTTGCAATGAAGATTTCAAATCCGAGAATTAGGATGTACAAAATTCAGTCTTCACTTCCGGATTTTCCAGAATATTTTAGACAATGTACTTTTGTGTTTTTTTTACAAAATTAGTTCTTCAAAAAAGTTCTTTTCTACTAGGTATTATTTTTAATTTTATTTTATTTTCGACTCTATTAAGACTGCTCTTCTCCCTAAACATGAGGTTCCGGATGATTGTTCAAAGTTTTCCCTATCAGTTTGGTTGACATGATAAAATTGATGAAGCCATATATCTCAGAGTTTGAACTCGAATTTTTTTCATATGGAGTAGTAGAACTAAAAAATTTGATAAAAAAAACAAATTTGTAGACAAAAAATTAAAAGCTTTTATACGTCCTGTATATAATACTTGTCTTTCACTTGGTTATGTTTGATTTGACATAAAAGTTTAAATTGTAAAATATCAAATTTATACCAACTTTTATGCAAATTTTTCTAAAAACATGTGAAAATTTTATTAAATGGTGTCATAAGGCCACATAACGGCGATTTTTGGAATACACACAATATCCTCACTACCACTTCAACTTCAATTTGAAGTGGTATAAGCCGCATCTTATAAAGAAAAAAGAGCTATTCGAGCACATTCGAGTGCATATGTGCATATTTGGGAGAATTGATCTACCACATTTTACAAAAAATGAAGAAATGATTAGGTAGCATTTATCTTTTTGAAAACTTGCGGAAATTGCTTCCAACGAAATGAAAGAGAGAGTATTCCAAACTCGGTACTTGCTTAAAAATTTGACACAATACTTTTCTATTCCTGAAAGATTCGCAATATTTAAGTTTTGAGGTGGTAGGAGCTTCATACAAACAATTTGATAAGTGCGAACTCATCAAAATTGGTCAAGATATAGTTCATCTATGATTATGTTTATAGTTATGATAATGGTCATATTTATGGTTATGATTATGGTTAACATTTGTTTGTCCTTAAATTAATTTTCTTGTATTTTCTGCTCTTTTTAGTACATGGGTGACATACCTCGCGGTAGAATCGATGTAAACACAGACTCAATATTTGCTCCGGCAATTTCAAACGAACTGCTGTGCGATGAGCTCTATTGTCAGCTGATGAAACAGCTGACAGACAATCGTATACAACATAGCGAAGAACGTGGCTGGGATCTGTTGTGGTTGGCCACCGGCATCATGCATCCCAGTTCGTTGGTCATGAAAGAGTTAACGGAATTTCTACGCACCCGAACACATGTGCTGGCAGCGGAATGTTTGAAACGTGTAAAACAGAGCTTGATGGGTGGACAGCGCCGATTTGCGCCATACATTATAGAAGTCGAGGCAATACAGCATCGCTGTATGCAAATCTATCACAAGGTAAATTGTGGGGGTGAAATTTAATTTTAAAATTTTTTATAGGATTATTTGTTTCCCCCCCACAGATCTATTTTCCCGACAGCACCGTCGAGGCATTTGAATTAAAATCACAAACACGCGGCTCTGATCTGGCACAGGATATTGCCAAACGTCTAGATCTGAAGTCACGCGAAGGATTTAGTCTATTTGTAAAAATTGGCGATAAAGCCTATTCCATACCAGAGGTGGATTTTATTTTTGACTTTATTTGTGAGCTTATGTTATGGCTTAAGCAAAATATGCCAACACGTTCGGCCACGGAAGTACAACTGAATTGTCAGTACCAGCTGTATTTTATGAAAAAACTTTGGCTTAATACCCAGCCAGGCAAAGATCGTAATGCCGACATTATCTTCTATTATCCCCAAGAGTTGCCCAAATATCTTGCCGGCTACTATAAGGTTAATAAAGAGCTGGCTTTGAAATTGGCTGCGCTCATTTATATAGCCGAATTTGAGAACACACTGATACCGCTGCAGCGTATACACGATGTGCTGCCACATGTGTTGCCGGAAGATGTTATACCATTGATGAAGCCACAGGCATGGAAGACACAAATCATCAATCAGGTAAAGCAGTTGAATGAACAAGAGCTAAGCGGAATTCAGGCCAAACAGACATTCCTGGAATATATTGGTGAGCAACAGACATTTGGATCTACCTTCTTTTTGGTCACTCAGACAAATGATCAGAACTTACCGGAAACTATATTGATTGCTATAAATCGTCAGGGTTTCCAAATAATCGATCCCAGTAGCAAGGTAAGTTTTTTGTGTCAAAATTTGTTGAGGTGATATTAATGCTTCTAATGACCTTTTTCTCACAGGATGTTTTGCAAAGCTACGATTACTCAGAGCTAAATTTCTGGAGCTCTGGTAATACTTTCTTTCACATACGTTTCGGCAATATGATAGGAGCTTCAAAGCTACTCTGTAGCACAACACAGGGCTACAAAATGGATGATCTGCTGTCTTCGTATATAAAATATTACAATGAAAAGTAGAGAAAAGGTGACTGTTGATGACTATGATTATACATGAATACGGTACAGAAATATATATAAATTTCCTTTTTTTTTCTTTTTGCATTGAATTAGAAGGCATTTAACATCAAATCACACATAATTTTGTTTTTGCATGTGTATTTATAATAAATATTGGACTGGGAAAAAGTAAGTATTCTGCGGTTTTAAGTACGCTTCAGTTAAAAGTGTCAAAAAATTGAAACGGTAAGCTGCATCTGATAACTATTTTTTCCTCTTAACAGAAGACAAATCAGCTGATTATTGAAATTTCAGAAAAAATGCGTTATATATAAGAATTTTACTACGATAAAGGATTTGGAAAAGATTTGTGAGGTTTCTAGTAAAGGTTCTCTATCCCAATCAACTGCCAGGAAATGGTTCGCTCGATTTCGTTCTGGAAATTTTGAAGTAAAAGATGCTCCTCGCTCTGGTCGACCCATCACCGAAAAAGTCAATGAAATAATGGATAAGGTTCAAGAAAATCTTTATATGAGCAGCCACGACATCGCTTAGGAACTGAAGGTCGACCAAAAAACAATTGAATAAAGTTGGTTTTAAAAAGAAGCTTGATTTTTGGGTGCCTCATGAACTTAGTGCCAAAAATGTTATGGACCGAATATCTATCTGCGATTCGCTACTGAAGCGAAACGAAATCGAGCCATTTTTGAAACGAATGTTAAGGTCGCTTTTTGAAAAATTTTCTAATCATTAGAATATGAAATAGGATTTGAAAAATTGTTAAAATAATCGAAGAGGTTGAATTAGAAAAAAAATGTATTTAACTGATACAGGACAACGTCTGTCGATTCCGCTAGCTCTAACCATACAATAAAAAACGTTCAACAGCCATGCTTCGCAACAAGTCGTTGAGGATCCCTTAAAACGATTTGTTGGCCATTTAGTAGACGAATCGCTAAGATCCCTTCCGCCAATTCTTGTGTGACTCTTTCAGGCGAATCGCTTTAGACCCCTCTCAGTCATTTGTAGGTGAATCTTCCTGGTGAATCGCTTTCACGGCCTCAGCTGCTTGCATTCGGCAATACCCGGATGACTCTCAAAAAAGCTTGCCGGCGATTGTCTCATCTTCCAAGCGATTCGCTGGAGATCCTCAGGCAATTGAAAATGTTTTCAGAGTTCTTGTTTTTCTCGTATTTGAACATACATTTTATGAGTTTTATTCACAAAAATTATGAATGATTCATGTCTCCATTGTATTTTTATCGCTTTTATGAAATTTTTTTGAATGGCTTTTACGAAATTTTTTATGGATTCAGGTATCTTGTACAGACGATTAATAAACTTTAAACATAAGTCTTATGAAATATGCATATTCTCATGTTTTTTTCTGTATTTTGTGCATAGATATCATGAATAGTTCATGTGACTCATGAAATTAACCAAAATTCATAAACGCGATTCATGAAGATAATGTGAGAAAATGTATTATTATTGTGTTCTTTTTTTGTTTCTGGAATTTATAATGTATTAAAATTTCAACTCATCAGGTTTGGAAATACTAAGAAAAAATACTAGTCAGATTGTCCTGCTGATTAGTCTTATACTGCAGGGTAGTATGTACGTTTATAGAACTATCAACCGATAGGTTATGAAAACGATACCCACGACGCATGAGCAAAGGAGATACGATAACGACTCCAACCCTTCCTCATCACTTCAGATCTTGATTCACATGAATTCTTATTTCATAGACGCAAGTGAAAAGCAACATCAATTTTAAGAAAGCGGTGTCGGAAATAGTGTCGCTATTTTAGATTTCATTCAAGCCAATCACAGAACGAGGTGTTAAAGCATCGCTTAAAAAAATTTGAATTTACAACGCATATTTATACTCATGATATATTAGAGTCAAAGCCATCATATTAGTGGTCAAAGCCATCAACAAAATCGAACAAAAATGATTCCTTAATTATAAAACACTTCACATAGACTGAAAAACTTATCCCAATATTTCAATTTTTGTATTTTAATTTCCTAAAATTTTATAAAAAAATTCGGCATACTTTCGCATAAACTTCTACAAGTAACCTAAATCCTTCGATTTATTGATCAATGCCAACATGCCTGTCATCAGTTCTTCGCAATTTGGCAAAATTTGTACCGGAGGTAAAATAAAACCAAAACGTCCCTTATCACGATACTCAATGGTATAACCAAGCCTAACATCTTGTGTATTAAAAACCCAATCAACGCTGGAACCGGAAGCAACATCTGCGGAAATAAAACAATTTTTATAAGACACATAAATTAGTAATGAAAAGAGAAAAACTTACATAAAACTTGAGCTGTAGTGCCGACAGCATATTTGGTACCATAACTCAAGCTCTCTATTGCTTTCGAGAAGGCACCACCAATTTCAATAATATCATTATGATTCGCTGGCACCTCAGCGGCTGTATGTCCATAAGGCGACAACAAGTACTGGCCATATGAATGGAAAGAGAGATAAATGTTAATCTTATCCTTAATGCTGGCAATATAATCGGCTAAAGCTTTTGCTTCTGGTTCCGAAAATGGAGCAGGTCCACCATAAGTTTCGTCGCAAGCACCTGAAGATGCACCACCATTAGCCATCCAGTGAGAGTCAAAATTGCGATTCGCGTCTGTGCCAATGCATGCTGAGGTTGAGACAGGTTGACGTGTCTTGCGCCACATGCGATCCTGGCATTAATATTAATTAGATTTAAACTTAATTTTGTTAGGCAAAGGTACCAACAACTTTCACATACCGTTTCATGAGAGTACACAAAACCGTCCACATTAAATACAGGAACTATGTACCAATCAATATTTCCGGCCAAATTTCGTATATCTTCGTTTGTAGATGTCAGCAATTGATTGATGAACCATGTAGCAGTGGCCGAAGTGATCCATTCGCGTGCATGTATATTCGACTCAATAAAAATGCCCGGATTTCCGGTCTTGTAAGAGATCTTAATGCCACGTATTGTGCGACCTTCATAGGACTGGCCAATGGTGAAAGCTTCAGTAACTGTAGGATATGTTACCAGTATCTCATTGAGCCATGCTTCGATTTCGTTAAGGCGGTAATAGCGCGTCCAACCAAAAGAGGCATCACGACTGCTTTCGAAACCCTGTTGCTCATCGTCAATTAGCCTTGAAATAAAAAGGGTGCGGGAATTACTTTTATAGCTCAATATTATCATAACGCTTGGTATTGGTTCATGTTATCATGTCGCCGCTATATCTGAGATTACAAGTTAGCTCTAATAAAACTATGATTTATGAGGTCAGCAATTTCCAATGAATTTATTGGTATTTCTTTTCTATTTTTTTAAAACTTATATGAAATTGAAGCTTGTTTTTCCGAGATTTTGATACACATATATTACTTACTAACAACCTTTACTACTTACTTTTGCACATTCGGTATTAGTAACTCCACTTTTAAGTCGCATATTTTCATGAGCTTTTGAAAGTTATCAATTTTATTCGGCTTGACCATTATATGAACATCTTGCTCCACTTCATCGTACTCCTTCCAAATATTATACTATAACAAATATGAGAAATTTTAACTTTTAGTTAAGATTTGTTTTTATTTTTTTTTTCTTCAACTCTTACGAACTTTATCTGTTTGATTTTTGATGAGCTCTAGCATCGTCAAATGTGTCTTATTCCTTATGTTTAGCTTGAAGACGCTGTAATTGTCGTATCGCACCTTTTGAGTAGCAGTTGGTGACGATTTTAACGATGCAGCGGTAGCCACAGCTACTACCGTGGCCAGTAACCATATCAGTTTCATTTTAAAGGTACAACTTTACCGAAGCAACTAATTTTACGCTGTTTATCAACAGCCTTATTTATACAGCCGTTTAGAGTAGGTCCGAGTTCTTAGTTTTGATAATAGCTATTTCTTGGCATTCGCTTCGATAGTATCAGTGTGAAATTTTCTTAATCCGCGGGCATTATTATTTATGATTGTCTCACAGTCGTAGCCAGGATTTACCTTGAAGGGGGGGATGGGAGATGGTGTTAATGGTAAAAATATATAAGTTGCTACTTTACAACAAATTAGAAAAAAAGGTCTCCACGCCAAATATCATATAAAATTTTGAAATTTGCTTTTTAACAATTTCAAATTTTTTTGAGATATTTTTCATATCATTTAAGCCATAAAAATATTAAAAAATATTCCTCTGATTTTTACATGTCCTGGTTAGCTTTTGCCAGGCTGTCCAATATTCATAATAATATTATTATTATATTTAGTATTTATATTTAATATTATTATAACTTATTATAATATTTAGGTTCAACTGCTAGGTTGCAAATGCATTGTTTTTAATGTTATTATTAAAACAAAAGTTTTCTTTAGCTCTCCAAACACAATAGCCACAATTATTTTTTGACGTAGAATTACGTTTTAAAGCGCAGTTTGTATGAAGTCGTTTTAACAGATTTTTCAAGTCCATGCAACTTTTTTGACGAATACTTTAAGGTATACCTACAGCCTTTCATACTCATCGTTCAAAGAAAAAATATCAGATTAAATATCAGATATATCCTGCGCTGAATGAATATCTAATTTTGGATTTTATCACTATTTTATTAAAGTCACAAAATAGTTAAGTATAAGAAGAAAAATTCATGTGTTTATATAAAAAAATCAATTTTCGAAAATGTTTTTGTTTCGTTATTTTTGCTTGTGTTGGTTTTGTTTTGTACGAATTTGGTTCTGTACTCCGCGGCATTGGCAGCATTGGTTCTCTACTCCACGTTAAGAGGGCGATCCGATTAGATTTAACTCTTATGAAAAAAATGACGCATCATATTTCGTTTTGTGCTATTACCCAATATATGTCGCTATCTGTTCGGCTGACATGATGTATGCATCTTACGTTCGTTGGTTTTTGCGTCTAGTAGAATGTAGCAGAACTAAATATTTGAAATGAACAATATATTTTTAATTTTAGAAATTAACCAGGTTTCGTTCTGGACAAATTGTTGTTTTTGATTTCTGATTTTTCAATTCAAATTAATTTGGAGGATCAACCATATACATCTCACTACTCATTTTAGTGTAGCTCGCAAACTATACATCGGACAGAGACGAAAGTGGCACCCTTGGAAAGGCCATTTGCTCAGCTTGAGGTATAGCCACCACCCAATTTCTTGAAAAATCGGGGCATTCACTTTATTTAAAATTAAATTGAAGTAAAATTAAGTGTAGCTCGCAAGCTATACATCAGATAGAGATGATATTCGTATAGCCTTCTAATCAACTAAGTCAATGAACTCAACCTGTCAAACTTAGCAAAATGATTGAAGGAATTTGACATTTTGCTTGCTCTATTTATCATGCTTACTTTGAACTTTTTCTGTGTTCTGGTATCGATAAGAAGTCCAACTTAGTTAAACCAAACCTTACATATCTTTTAAAATTTATGTTTATCATGTTGGTACAACTTAATTTCATAGTACCAATCTATTTGATTTTAAAAAAGACGATGGAGAGTAAAAAAATAAATATTTTCTGATGTGTCCAATATAATGGACAAATCCATTGAAAGGGTTAATGTGAAATTCCTTTTTATGACTATAAAAAAGATCACCAAGATCACAAAATTTTGAAAAAAACTGACAGCTTTGTTTTTACTCAAAGTTTATTATAAAATGTATTAATTTAGAACGTTTTAAGCAAATGATAATTGATCTTATTTCGTGAAGTTTTCATGAAGGTTCCTTATTTATAGACCTCTCATAGTTTTTGACAAGCACTATTTTAGTTGAAATAAAGTAGCTTAATTAAATAAAGTAGCTTTCTTTAAAAAAACTAACAAATATGAAGAAAAAAGCAAATAAATTGAAGGGGTGCGCGTAGGGAGAAAACTGTATTGAGATGAATAGAGTTATAGAGACATTTTTGTTTTTTCATAAAAAGGATACTATGTGTGTGTAGAATACATGTTTCACATTTAAGATTGATATCTTTAACAAAAACAAATATGTATATAGAGTGTACAGGGCTGCAACCAGTAATTTTTATTTGGGGTGGTCTTATCGAATGTAATGCTTTAAATTTTTGCAGCAATGGTCAAAACCTTGTTCAATTATTTTCCTAGAAAAATATTTTATACGGTCACTGGCAGGACATTTTGTCGGTGTAGAAGGTGAACAGCAGTGGTAGCGGTCGCTTTAAAATAAACTTGCTTCAGCGCTAGTTAAATAGCCTTAAAATTCGTCCTTTGGTGAGTACTAATTATGCACAATTTCGATAGTAAATAACGATAAATTTCTGATAACTTGAGATAAAAAAACAAAGAGCTTGAATTTGAAAAAAAAATCGTTCCCTCGCCACCAAAATGCCGATGGAATTTCCTCTAAAATCGACTTTTATATTTTTATTCATAATCTTCCATTAGATTTTCAAATCAGTTTCATAAAATCCCTCAATATTGCGCAAATATTATCCCATTTTACATATTTTTACCTTCATAGCCCTTATTCCTTAAAATTAGATAATACTTGACAATTTAGAGAAATTTTTATGAATCATATTCGGGAAAAAACTATGAAAAATTAGGAATTGTGAATTTTTATATCCAGTTTTGGTACACTCAGAAAAAAGTGTCTCGGAATATGATAAAAAAGGCATCATATTTAGAGAAAAATGGTATAGACTTTGCTCCAGAGAATGCTATTCTCTAATTGCGATACTAAAAATTCTCTAAAAATGATAAAAAGCTTCTATGAAATAGAAAAATATATCGTTTTTAGAGAAAAATACTTTTTTTTTTGAGAAAATATTTGTTGTTATTGAAGAAAATACTTTTCATAGTGAATTTTTTATCAAAATATAAGAAAAGTTTTTCATTTTCAATAAAATTTCTCTATAAATGAGAAATTTTTTGTGCGAAAAAAATACTTATCATTATTAGAGACATTGAAATATTTCCATTTCCTAGAAGTAAAGAAATATTTCTTCGAAAATGTGAAAATTTATTTTTATTGAAGAAAATTTTATTTGAAAAAGAGAAAATTGCTATTATCAAAAATAGAGAAATTTTTTACCGGAGCAAGGTATGTGTTTTTTTCTCAGTGTAGTCAATCGAAATTATTTATTTATTGAACCACATGACTATACTTTAAATTTAATTTTGCAGAAATGTTTAAAAAATAACTATAAAAAAGGACGAAAAATAGCAATTAAATTGATGGGGCTAAATTGATTTTTCTCAAATTCAGGCTTTCTTATTTAGTCTTACTTTTGAATTAATTTTTTTCCAAATATTTCAAGTCCCCTTAGTGGGTTCCATGATAGAAGTTGAAAAGATAACTCAAATCAAAGTATTGCCAACAACCCCTCCTCAAGTGGTCAGAATCAGAATATTACAAAAATTAAACATGTGTTATAAGCAGGATCGAAATTTAAATTTCATCAAACACCAACTCAAAAGTAAGAGGGAATTTTAAAAGCAATTTCTGCTTATTATATATTTATCTCAGAAATCCCCATGGACTGGTTTTGGTTCTTCTGAACCCCTTTTCTGCAGAAAACGAAGTTTTTTATAAAACTAAAAATATATAAAAAACGTATTTTTCATGATTTTCAGTTTTGATTATACAATAAACCGATCAGAGAACTACATGAGACCATTCGTCATTATTTGCCACTCGAATAACAATCGTTTCGTAAACAACGATTGGTGCTTAGCGCAGTGTGTGACGACTGCGAATCGATACAAAGGCAGCATCCAGACAATGCTGACATTCAAATGATTCGCTGGAAGCTCGAGTGTTTGCTGCTGCTTTTCATAGTTTTTTGAACTCTAGGTAAAAAGGAGTTATTTTTGGCCTATCCCATTTTTAAAATTTTTTTTTTTTAATATTTTTGGTGCAATATTTTGATATAGTGTTACGCCCTCTATCTACTCGTCTCAATAATACCATCCCCCTTAGAAATCCGTAAAAAGTTGTTATTTTTGGCCTATCTCGCTCCGATTTCGAAATATCCCGCTTTTTCTGTTTCTTTCATATATTTTGGTGCAATATTTTGGAATAGTGTGACGCCCTCATATAAATATTTTATTTATTTTTGGCCTATCTCGTTCTCGCAGTTCGAAACACTTGTTTGAGCTGAAGCTCTCCTGGAAGTAGTTAGGCGCTGTTGATCGCTGCTTCAGACTGCAGTTAACATTTTTTTCCTTGCTGCGAATAAACATAAAAGCATGAATATTCGTTGCTTTTGGCGAATATTGCGAATGTCTAGCTTCGTCGGACATTCATGTTTCGCAGGTATTCGTCATCGCTCGTACTGTACGGCATTCGTACCACAGCGATTGGTACATGTGTTTGCGCATTAATTTTAATGCAGAAAACACATTCGTAGCTCGTATTTTGACGAGGCATTCAAAACGCCATTTGAATGCTCTCAAGTTGTTCTCTGATATCCATACAATATAGTACCAAAAGAAAGAAGAGCTCAATACTTTTCTAATAAGTTTAAATGCATATGAATACTAATATGCAATGAAAAATACATATTTTATAGGTGTTTAAAAAAAACCATTAAATAGTTCTTAAGAGTAGGTATCTCTTACTTTTGACTCGGTGTCCGGCTTACTTTTTTTTTCTCCACAAAAAATCGATGCGGCTTACAGTAGTCTAAAGAAATAAAACATGACTAATTAAGTAGTTTATGCATCAACCAGAATCGATTCGAAATAAACATTTGGGTTTTTTACTCATTTCATAAGACGTGTGGTTGCTTTTCATGTGACTCACTTTGATTGAATGCTATTTTGCTTGGTGCTAGAATAATTTTTGGGGGGTTAAAACCCCGAAACTCCCCCTTTGCTTTCGCTTATGAGAGTTTATCGAATTGTATGGGAAAATTAAATACCACATGGAAAATTCTTTCAAATGTTATACTTCTGTTTTATTTCAACCAGGCGTTGTATAATGCATAAATTGGAAAACTATAAGTATTTTTACTAATTCTGTCACTGTTCTTATAAAATTCATCCAAAGGATATTCCTTTTCTGTAAAAATATTCTCAATATTTGCAATACTAATACAAAATCATAAAAGCACCAAACTGAATGTCAATATCGATGGCAAAATATCAAAATTCTTTGTGATGCGACGCTTCAACGTAAAACAACTTTTCTAAATTGTCAAAATTTACTTTAATTGCTAAAAGTTGAAAGAAACTTTCCAATAAATTAATTTACAAATAGCCCAAATCCTTTGACTTTTTGACTAAAGCCAACATGCCCGCCATCAATTCTTCGCAGTTTGGTATAATTTGCACCGGAGGCAAAATAAAGCCAAATCGGCCCTTGTCGCGGTACTCAATGGTAAAGGCAAGCTTAATATTTTGCGTACTGTAGGCATAATCAACACTAGTGCCGGAACCAACATCTAGGAATAAGAAAAATATTAAAATGATAAAAAATAATACACACTTAAACCTACACATAGCAGTGCCAAAAGAGCCGTATGTATACTTGGTGCCATAACTCAAACCGCTAATTGCATCAGAAAATGCACTACCAATGCTCAAATAATCAGCATAATTATCGGGAAACTCTGTTTCCGTGTATCCGTACGGCGATAGCAAATACTGGCTATAAGAATGAAAGGCTAGATAAATATTTAGTTTTTCCTTAATGTTGGCAACATAGTCGGCTAAAGCTTTTGTCTCTGGCTCAGAAAATGGTGCGGAACCAGCATATGCTAAGTCACAAGGATCCGAGGAAGCACCATTATTTTCCATCCAGTGTGCGTCAAAATTGCGGTTGGCATCTATGCCAATGCAAGGCGAGTTCGAAACAGGTTGACGTGTCTTGCGCCACATGCGATCCTGATAGGCGAGTGATAACAAAAGTATTATAGGTATTCGATATTTGAAAATTTGTACTTACAGTTGTATGCGTGTATGCAAAACCATCCACATTGAAAACAGGTATTATATACCAATCATGATTTTCGGCCAATTTGCGTACCTCTGGATTCTCAGATGTGAGCAATTCATTGATGAACCATGTGGCTGTGGCCGAAGTAATCCATTCGCGTGCATGTATGTTCGACTCAATAAAAATACCCGGATTTCCTGTCTTGTAAGAGATCTTAATGCCACGTATGTCGCGGCCTTCGTACGATTTTCCAATGGTAAAAGCTTCAGTTATCTGCGGATAGGTGGCCAATATAACATCGAGCCAGGCATAGATTTCGTGTAACTTGTAGTAGCGAGTCCAGCCAATGGAAACATTATCGCTTTCCTGGAAAGCCAGTTGCTCTGCGTCAATGTGTCTATTAGAGAGAAGAGAGGTAGATGAAATATAAGTAAAATTAGTTTTAATATAAGGTGTGGTGGCCTTATCTTATCAATTAATTGAAGATTAGCATAATTTTTGAAATAATGCCAGTTTACATTGAGGTATAAAACTCAATATAATGGCCTAAAAATATACATACTTCATGCAATCTCTTTATAAGTATTGCTCTTTAAAAACATAAGACACTTCTAGAAAGTAAAATTCGCTCAAAGAATATGTCACACTTACTTTTGTACATTCGGTATAAGTAGCTCCAGATTGATATGATGACTTTTAATGAGATTTTTAAAATAATTCACTTTATTTGGATCAACCATGATGTGTACATCTTGCTCCACTGCATCATATTCCTTCCAAATGTCGAACTTTAAAAATCAAGCAAAAGTCAATCGCCTATATTCGTCAAAAAAGTACTCTATTTGTTCCCATCAAACCAATACCAACCTTATGTTCCTGCTCGTTGATAAGTTGCAGCAAGGACAATTGTGTCTTATTGCTAATATTCAGCTTGAAGACACTGTAATTATCGTAGCGTACTTTTTGGGTAACATCATGTGGCGCTGCAATCGATGCAGTGGTAGCCACAGCTACCACAGTGGCCAGTAACCAAATAAATTTCATTTGGATGGTAGAACTTTTCTAATACAACTGAATTAACTTGTGATAAATTGTTTAATTTATGAACAACTTTAAAATTTATGATGGTGGGGTTTTGTTTTTAGATTTTCTTATCGCTTAGAAAATTTATGAACCTACCTATTATATATTTTAATTACTAATACTGCCAGTGAAATAGAAAAAAAGGTGTACCTACCTTTTTTTATACAGAACGCTGTTTATTGAGAACATATAACTTCTGCATACTTAGCTTTATGCGTGCCGACTTAATATTTTATCTACTCTTAAAGTTTTACTGTATGGTACACATTTGATATAACGAGCATTTTTTTATCATGTTATCATAAAAGTAGTTGGTTTGAATTTTTATTTTTATTTTTTATTTAATCTTAGTTTTTGAGACAACTTCGGCGGAGTTGTTGAAATTTGCAATGTTAGAGCTGACAAAACATGGTTGTTAATGCGATATCAACAGAGTCTATGTTGGATATGTATACGGGTTCATACTTAAAATTGACATAATTGAAAAAAATGGGTGTGTCGACATATTCTAAAAAATTATATGCACTAAACTTATAATAGTCCTCTTCAAACTTATATATTGGAAATTAGCACAAGAACCTCACTCTTCAACTATAAATTTTGAATGCCAAATTCGTTACCAGCATCCTCAAGAAGTCCAGAATCAGTATAATTTATAGTCAAAGCTTTTGTTGTCAAGTCAACTTCTCCCAGACCAACGGAATGATTTTCCCGAACCAGATGTAGATCTACAAAACAATTGTAAAAAATTTTATTTTTTCTGTAAGGAGTTCCCTACCTTTCAAGAGAGAAATACAATTTTTGTAAAAAAAATTAGCTTTTAATTGTTATGAAATTTGGTCTGAGGAGAGCAAAAAACTAAAAATTTTCAAACAAAATTATAAAGAGTGTTGTTTTTGCTGTTTGTTTTTTCAGAGTTTTTTGACACTTTTCGCGTGATTCGTAATATGT
This sequence comes from Tetanocera ferruginea, assembly GCA_958299015.1. Taxonomy (NCBI): domain Eukaryota; kingdom Metazoa; phylum Arthropoda; class Insecta; order Diptera; family Sciomyzidae; genus Tetanocera; species Tetanocera ferruginea. The sequence goes on from OY282641.1 coordinate 135,087,676, forward strand.
GGCAGAACCAAAAACGCTCAGTAAGTTTTTCTTTTTTACCATTAATATACTTACAAGCGAACAGCGCTTGAAAAATCATTAAATTATATTATCAAAACTGTGCTCTGCGAGAAATCTGTTTCTCAAATTATTTCCATTTTATGCTCGTCATAATCGACCTACCAAATTTCGCACCAGTTTCACTTTATTGAACATCAATCCACCAACTCGTATGCGGAGAAGAGCGCATACTTACTACTTACTTCCTTAGATGACGCTTACAACCGTTGGTCGGTTTTGACCTGGTCTAAGAACTTGCGCCAGCTGTTTTTGTCGTGCGCTTGCTGGCGCCAGTTGGAAACTCCAAGCGTTGTCAGGTTATCCAATGCCTGGTCTTTCCAACGGAGACGCGGTCTTCCTTGTCTGCGTTGGCCACCGCTGGATACCGAATCCAATAATTTGTTTGCTGGAGTTTCGTCGTTCATTCTCTCGACATGACCTAGCCAGCGAAGCCGCTCTATTTTAATACGCTTGACTATTTCAATGTCGGCATATAGCTCAAACAGCTCGTGGTTCCATCGAATTCGGTACTCGCCATTGACGCAGATTGAACCATAGATCTTGCGAAGGATTTTTCTCTCGAACGCTCCCAAAGTCTTTTCATCATCCCACGGGAGATACGGGGACGATCTTCACATGGCAACGTGTCTGACTGCCTCAACTTGGCGAGGCTAGCATTATCCATGTCGAAATCGTCTCAAGTCGACTCAGACCTCCACGTGGTGTCTCCTGAAAACGTCAAAAAACTATTGCCCGATATACTTTGGCGGCGAATCTGAGCAGCGGGCTTCCTTTGGCCATCAAGCAAAGTGCCATCACATTGTGACAATGTGATCCCGATATGTTAATTCGTAGCCGTTCTCAAAAATTGTGCTTGTGTTTTTCGGCCACCTGAAACATTTTACGCAAGGACCTTTAAACACTATTTGTTTTCAATCCTCATAAAAATTTATGTTTTTGAATGATTGACTTTTTATATAATTTAATTCATATGTATGGAATTTAACTTTAGTTTAAGTCTACAAATAACTTTTAGTTCGATTTAAGTTTTTTTTTTTATTTTTAAATGAATTTTCATTGTGTTCAAATGTGCCCCTATACGGGGTAGTTTTGAACAAGGCTAGGGCAGCTATGAACGTATTTTTTAGCATGAACGGAGTCCGAGCTCAAATCCCACTCGCAGCAAAGGATTTTTTCAATAAAAAAATTTGTCTGGTCGGTCACCACCTCTCTGCAGACAATGGCAAACCTTAGAGAGTAAATAATGCCATGTAAAGATTCTTGAGAACATGAATTTCAGCCGTTTGGAGTCGGCATAAAACAGGTAGGTCCGGCATATGTTCTTCAGCGGTGGTGAAAACTTGTCTTGTGGAGAAATTGCTTGATTGTTTTGCTTAAATCCCTTAATTCTATAAAATAATTTACTCGGCAGAAAACCGTAAGTATTGGCAGCACCTCTAAGAGTCAATGTTTTATTTGAAGCTCACACTCTTCAAGTCAGAATTCACCGAATTTCGAATTATTTTTCTTCTTATATGTACGTACCATATTATATTATCATTACGTATTAATCTGAAAATAATTTAACAGTTTATGCAAATACGTTATATATAAATTGCTAAGAAATACAAGAAGAAATTTGTGGGGCAAAATGTTACAAACTGCCCGCTCTTCTTTTGTTTTTAAACCTGCCCCAGCATGCATACACATATATCAAAGAACTTACCTTAATTTCGTTTAAGATGAATTTTTCACTGCAATAAAACAATCACTGAATATTCTTAACATTCTTACAAAAAAAAAAAAATACAATGGTGCATCGAAAACATGTTTATTCAACTACATTTAGTCAGCGACTTAAATTAGTCGAAAAAGTTAGAAAACAGTGTTGCCATTTGAAAAACTTAGTTAAGGATGAGGAAGAATTTTTAACTGTGATTTTATTAGCACTGTTCAAAGGGGCCCCGTATTGAACGGTGCATTCTCTCTCCTACAAAATACAGCTGGGGCATTCCATCGTGACGTACACGACATTTGTACGACTTTTGCTATGTTTCAAAGGAGCTTGCTAAAAATTTAAGTAATTATTCATTATTATTTTGCATTATTTTAATAATTTAAGACATCTACACTTTTAGAAATAAGTTTAAGCAAATTTCTCTTGATGGTTAAAAGAAATAAACGATCAAATGTTGAGTGACGTACCCGACAATGAATCAACCAGTTTTAATGTTATAACGATTAATCACGAAAATTCAGCTAAACCGGAAATGCAAAAACAAAATATGGATATAATAATAAAAATATGCATTTTGAAGATAATTATACAAAGTCAAACTTGGAAATTAAACTTAAGAAAAATGTAGAAATGTATAAAAAGCAAGCGTGACGTACACGACATACTGTGTGACGTAAGCGACACGTACGAATTTAAACTATTTTATTGGTGTTTTTATACCCTAAACCTGAAAGGTCAGGGTATATTAACTTTGTGCAAACGTTTGTAACGCATAGAACGAAGCGAGTCCGGTATAGAAAAGTATATATATTCTTGATCAGCGTCACCACGTGAGTCGAGCTATCCATGTCCGTCCGTCCGTCCGTCCGTCCGTCCGTCCGTCTGTCCGTCTGTGTGTTGTCCGTATACACAGGATAAGAAGAAGGAGTTGAGATAATTGGATGAAACTTGGTACACGTGGTCACATGAACCCAAGGATCTGCACTATTGAATATTTTTGGAATCCGCCCACGGACACGCCTACCTCCCCTACAACGCGAAAATTGAAAACTGCATAACTCAGCTCATAGTTAACCTACAACAATAAAATTTGATATGTATGTGTTTTATACCAACACAAAGATGGCTTCGAAAAATGGACGTCATCCGCTCACGGACACGCCCACCTCCCATACAACCCAAAAATTGAAAACGCAATAAATAAGCCTCTGTTTAACCTACAGAGCTAAAATTTGGCACATATGTTTTTTGTGACAAAAAAAAGATGGTTTTGAAAAGTGGACATCATCCGCCCACGGACACGCCTACCTCCCATACAACGCGAAAATTGAAAACTGCATAACTCAGCTCATAATTAGCCTACAACAATAAAATTTGGTATGTATGTGTTTTATATGAACACAAAGATGTTTTTGAAAAATGGACGTCATCCGCTTACGGACACGCCCACCTCCCATACAACCCAAAAATTAAAAACGCAATAAATAAACCTCTGTTTAACCTACAGTGCTAAAATTTGGCACATATGTTTTTTGTAACAAAACAAAGATGGTTTTGAAAAGGGGACGTCATCCGCCCACGGACACGCCTACCTCCCATACAACGCGAAAATTGAAAACTGCATAACCCAGCTCGTAATAAGCCTACAACAATAAAATTTGAAATGTATGTGTTTTATACCAACACAAAGATGTCTTCGAAAAATGGACGTCATCCGCTCACGGACACGCCCACCTCCCATACAACCCAAAAATTGAAAACGCAATAAATAAGCCTCTGTTTGACCTACAGAGCTAAAATTTAGCACGTATGTTTTTTATGACAAGACAAAGATGGTTTTGAAAAATGGACGTCATCCGCCTACGGACACGCCTTTTTCCCATACAACCCAAAAAGTTTTAAACTCAATAAATAAGGTTATGTTTGTCATAGAGAAATTAAATTTGGTATGGATGTATTTTATACCAAAACTAAGGTGTGTTCAAAAATTGGAAGTAATCCGTCCATGAACACGCCCACCTCCCATAGCGAAAGCACAATAAAGGCATTAACTGTGAGCTACAGGAATAAAACTTGGTATGTGTAACATTTAAATGCATATAAAATATAGGCTTCATCCGCCCTTGGAGACGCCAATAAAAATTTTTTGTTTCTGGAAAGTGGGTTTAGGGTATTTCACAGTCGGCCTAGACCGACTTTAGACTTTCTTTACTTGTTTACTTTTAATATTGGTGTTTCAGCATCCATGTTGTATCTTTGTGTGTGAATTTCGTCTCCAATGCACTGCAGAATATGAAAGTTTATATATCTGTGATGTTTTGCTAGGCATCCATGCGGATTTCTCATCGGCCTGTCACTATTAAAAAACTCTGTATCTCGGTGAATATTGACACTAGGGTACTGAAATTGAAATGAAACAGGGGTAGGAAGATTCAGTACAACGTTTGATGAAAAAGTGGGAAGGATTATCCATAGGGCGTGGCACTTGAACAAAAATACTTTTTTTCAATTAAAATTCATACTAGGGTGCTGAAATTCGGTGAAGGTGTGGGTAGAATTATTACAAATCACGATTAAGAACGTTGGTGGGACTCAAATAGGGGCGTGTCATTATATTTTTTCAAGGGTAGCTATTTGGTACATTGATACATTTTTCAAAATATCTCTAAAACTGCTAAAAATTGAGATAAAAAATATATACATATATTTGATAAAAAGTTTTCTATAAAGTTTTTAAAAAGAGTTTTCCACCATATAAAAAACAATTTTGAAAATTTAAGAGAGGATAAAAAGTTACAGTCTCAAAATATGTTAAAATTTTAATATTTTTCAGCTTTGAAGGGACATATTTCGCAAACTAAAAACGATAATTCAACTTTGGGTTCACAAATTGAAATAACTTATATTTTTATTATAAAAAATTTAAATACGATCGAAATCCGTCCCCGCCTTTAAAAGATATAGTGCAATTATTGAAAAAAGGAAAATTTTCAGATTTTTGCCTATAACTCCTAAGTTCGAACTGATGATGAAAAACGAATACCATTTTTAAAATCTGCGTTTATAATTCATCTAGAATTGATAGCACTTTATTCTGCAACTTTTGTTGTTTTTCCATATTGTCCTTACGCAAAAACTTCTTAACTGTGTGACGTACGCGACAAATAATTAACTGCTAATTTTAAATACATTAAAAATGAAAAACTACTGGACATTCAGTAGTTTTACAATTGTTGACACTTTGTCTGTTTAGTAGTGATGTGAAAAAATTCCACCTTCACTCTTACTCTAGTGATGACAATATATCTTTTTGGCGTGACGTACACGACATCGATTTACCATTTATAATGTTATCGATTTTAATCAAATGGAACTATTCCGTGGAGAAATGAAGGTTGTGATAGTAACAACACGATATGCGGTATTGAATAAAATCAATTACATAACAATTAGTTACGTATATAAAAGGAAAAATTGAGAAAAACTATGGGTTACTTTTTAGCATTTATCTCTTTGACGATATCATAAGTATGTATATATATATTTATTATTGCAGTGATGAGCCAGAAAAAAGATATTGTACCATTAGGGACTTAACTCATGTAGGTTCACTGCCCTGTTGTTAAAAATTAGAAATTTTGTTTTTTTTTTTTTTGCTAAAATATACCGCTTTTCGTGGAATGCCCCAAATTGTCTTTTTCAAAGACATAAACCCGTAAAAAGAGTCAGTTCGTCTCATAATCTTCATAATCTTATATTTGTATGCAGAACAATGCACGCATTCGTACAAGTCACCAGACAATGGCTTTTTTACAAGACTGCTCCGTTGAAATTATGGATTGACCTGCATGCTCGTCTGACTTAAACCCCATAGAAAATATGTGGGGGGGGGGGGGGGGGGTTTTAGCATGGCGAGTTTATGCAGATAATAATAAATATGAAAATGTTTCCACTCTTAAAAGGGCAATTTTAAGCGAATGGAACAAACTTGAACCAAATTTGTTTATTAACCTAACAAATTCGATGAGAAAAAGTATTTTTTATGTTGGAACAAACCGAGGTGGCTACAAATTTTAATAAATTTAAAGAATAAATACATTGAAATCGCTTTTGTTTTGTTTTAAAAGTAAAAAAATAAAGATGTCTTATAATCAGTGTTGCCGTTTTGGCTATTTATAGCCAAAAAAGGCTATTTTTTTTGTTTGTGATCAGTTTTGGCTATTTGGCGATTTTATTTTTCATTTGGCTATTTTTTTACCCGGCTATGTTTTTGCATTCCGGCGAAAATTTATTTTTTATTTAACATATAATATTTTCAATTGCCTGAGAATCGTATCATCCGGGTATTACCGATTGTAAGCTGCTTAGGCCGGTTCGCCGGGAAGATTCGCCAATGTACCGCCGAGAGGAGTTGTAACAAATTCGCCGAAAAGGGTGGCAAACGAAGTCCATTTAAGAGTCCTCAGCAATTTGCTCTGAAGCATCGCTGTTCTGTCCGAATTCAGTGAATTTTTTTGTGAATTTGTTTTTATGAATTTGTTTTTATTTCGCTTCGATATAATGCGACGCTGCTTCGAAACTTAACAATTTTTCAGAGCATTTTGTCATATTCTCATTATTGATTTTGAATATTTTTCAAAAATCCATCTTCCAACAATCGCCGAAATGAGCGAAGGAACATTTTGAAAATTTTCGTGACTCGCGCATTTATTGTTTGAGCATTTGAAAAGCGATGCATTTTCCCAAAAACACTTGGGCGAATCACTGGTGCAACGCAAAATCCACTTTTCTGCCAATCGTCTTCCAAATGTTTGCAGGGAAATGATTTAAAATTTGAACGTGAGGGTGAATTCTCTCTTCATTTGAAGACGGCCTGCCAGTGATGCTTATCGTGCAGACGAGCGCAAGAATATCCAATAATTTGACATACAGCATCTCGAATCATGTGTCACACAAGAGTATGCAACAATGTATATAACTTTGATCATTGAAAGTAATTCTGGTTTGTTTTCAAAAGTATAATTAAGCAAGTTAGCATGGAAAAGTAAGTTGATATAGCATTACGGCACATATATAACATTCTCCACTTGTTTCACTTGATTTCATTTTCGCACCTACTTATCTTTCTCCCATTTCTGAACCAAGGCAGACTTGACTGAATACGTTTAACACCTGAAATCCTTGGTTCAAAGCTAAAAAAAAAATTTAATACTGTTTTTACTTCCGAAAATGCAAACCCTATTTTTATTAAGTTTTTTTTACTCTTATAAACATTAATGAGGTAAGGCCGTTCTATATTAAAGGTCCGTCTTTTTAAAGGATATTTGCCCTAAATGTGTTTAAAATATGCTTTTATATTTTTTTAACACATAATTTTTTATAACATATTTAAAAAAAAACATGTTTGTAAATCTGTTTCCAGTAAAAAACGGTACTATGTTGTACAAAAAACTAGTTAGTTAAAAAAAGTATGAATGTTAGTTTTGTTTCTTTTTTCTAATACAATGAATTAACCTTTTGGCTATTTTTTTTACATTTTGGCTATTTTTATTTTCTGTTTTGGATATAAAAATAAATTTACTCCGGCAACACTGCTTATAATTTTGATAATATTGCCAGTAGGCAAAAATGTGAGCATTTCAAATAAATATAACAGATCTTTTCCAATTCTGTGTATAAAAAAAAACATTATATGTTTTTTTTCTTACGCTTATTCTTTGTTTATTAGTTTGTTGTTTTTTAGTTTTTGCAAAAATATAAGCAAAGCAGCTTTTTCGAGGGTGAAATGTAAGTTGTAGAAGTGTCTTATAATTCTGATAAGCACCTTAGTATAAACTTTTTTTATAATAAATTTATTTAAGCTTTATCTCACTCAAAATTTTAAAACTAGCATTTGCATTCAAACAGCTATTTTAATTCAAATAGTTGCATCTGTAAAATATATGAAATCTAAATATTATTCCTAATTTATGACTTTCAATATGTAACACATTTTTACCTATTTTATGTATGTTTACATGTGTGCCATATATTTTGTATACAATATTGTTATAAAAAGTAATCATATGTGGTTTAAATAGATTTCATAGTTAATCTTATAGAAATGTATACCAAATTTGGTGTAAATACATTTTATACACTTTTCAGTTAAAATCTATCCCAATTGTATATGTATTGTTTTGTATAAATTTGCATTATAAGATTTTATGGTATAAATTTTATAACATATTTGGTGTGGATTTATATTTATTAAATTGTATAATCAGTTAAAGCATCATTTAGGACTTGAAAAACTTCTCGTCAGCGACTTTCTGGAAAGAAAGGTATCGGAACCATCTCGCTTAAGACACCAACAATAGTCTGCCATCATATGTTTGTCTCATCTTCTTTGGTAACGGTCTTCCATTACATTCATGTCCTGATGGTAACGCTCATCTTGTTCATCATTCCTTTTCCTAAATTCTCAGGTAAGTGGGATTAATGACTTTGTAGATAGTTAACTTTGATGCTCATATTAGATTTAAGATTCCTAAAACTTCAAGCATGTTGGTAACTAGTTCCTCAAAATTACTTTTTGCCTCAAAAGTTTTTGACAAGTAACTCAAATGACACACATGCCTTTCGCTCAAGATTAGACATCGAGCTTTTAAAATGAGGGTTTTTCATTTAATACCTTATCTGCGGACCATCAATACCATGTGGACCACCAGCTTTAAGCTTTTCTGAACGTATTGCCGACATTTTTCTACCTATTTCAGCAAAACATGGTACTTCTTTATCAGTTGTTTCATAAATTGCTTCATCAACCGAAGCTTAATATTCAGTGGTGGGAGTATGATATTTTCTATTGAAACTAAAGGCTCGTGAAGTAATTTTTAACACTAACAACTATTTCATCTCTGGCAGGCCAATCCTTTTTTGTCAGTGGTCTGCTGTTCTATGCTATGCTTCTGGTATAGAAAGCAAGGAAATTTGGTAAACCCACTTTGTTGGCCAAATATATAATTTACCATTTTGAAGTCTATGCAAATTACCCATTGATGTTCATGATACTTTATTTTTTCCATTACCAAAGGATTTAAAAACCTTATCAATTAACTTGAATTTTAATACAATGGATTAAAAAATGTTTATTTATTTTATTTCTTTGAAAAAATGCAAGATAATAAAAAAACTAAAATGTTTATCAAAATGCCATGGATTTTCTATAAAGGCCAAAAAATCTGGACTTTAACAATCCGATTTTCAAGCGATATGAAAGTTGATTGTTTTCTTAAATAATTCTACGTTGTCAAAATAATAAATTAACATACATTTCTCAGTTTTATATATTTTTTTACAGTTTTCTTGTCAGTTTTGTTAAAATATTTGTTTGATTCAATGATGTTCTGCATCTAAAGTTTTGAAAGGCACTGTATGAGAATATCAGATAAGGCTAAGGTAATCCCACTTTAATATTTAATCTCTGCATGAGTTATGCATACATTCGTGTGTTTGTATATAACAACATTTTTTAAAATGTAGTTAATTTTAAGTGACTCCGTGGCGCAACGGTAGCGCGTCTGACTCCAGATCAGAAGGCTGCGTGTTCAAATCACGTCGGGGTCAAAAAGTTTTTTGTAAACATATTTTTTTTTGTTAAATAATAAAACCTCAGAACCTTTAAATTAGGAAAATTTTTAAAATCTAAGAATTATGGCAATCTTATAGTTTTATTTTATAGCGGAAAAAATGTTTATATCGTTGATCTTAAATATTTTTATATCTTTGAATAAGAGAATTTAAGAGATAGCTTCAGTCGATGACATCACTTCTGTTAAAGGTAGCGGCATACTATTTGTCAAAATGTCTCTGAACGTTGAAATGCAATAATTGTTTACTTCTGCTGTAGCGGTTTAAATCGATGGTACTATTTTGAGGTAAACATTCACTCTCAGAATAAGAATTGAGCGGGTCTAAATTGAGGGGGTCTAAATTAATAAATGGCCGAGTCACAAAACAAAAAAAAAAAAACAAAAAAACAAAATGGAAGACATCTTAGGAAACTACTTTTTGTCGACATTTTCTAAATTCATACAAATTTTTGTATTGAACAGAAAATATTTCTAAATTTTTCCTGCGAAAGAGCTAAATTTTCAACCGTTAAAATTAAAAAATGGTTATGTTCAGCATGCTCACTTTCAAAACTGTCTAAATCCAAGTAACTTAGGTCTCAAAAGCGACTAAGTCCCTGTGTTGGATTTCAAAACTGGCAAAATTAAAACATTTTTTTACAATAACTTCTTTAATCCCTAAGGAATTTGTCTAAAAAATTTTTAAGACAGAAATTTTAATGCACCTGTACCTGTGTACCAGTTTTTCGCATTATTCTGAAAATGGAAAGAAGTGAAATTGGCCATTTTTGAATCCAGACATTTCATTATTTTAAAAAAATACATTTATTTGAATTTTTTCTTTAAATCAAAATTCAAATTCGGGTTTCTTAAGACAAGTTTTTTTTTAAATAATTTTTTTAGACACGTTCTAGTAATTTGATTTGATTCAATAGGATTCAGATCAGAGCTAAAGCTGATTCGAGTGCTTGAAACTACACGTAAACACAGAAGAACGAACTCCCGGAAATTCATTTTTGAAAACACAAACTCAAACTACAACTGAATGCTTAACATGAAATACATGTGTGCACTAGGGCTGGGATAGTTATGTATGGAGATCTTTAGTATGTATGAGGGTATCTTTTGAGGGTATGCTCGAAAAAAATTTGGAGAAGAAATTTAATGTGGGTCGGTCTCTTTTTTCTAGGTTCACCCTGGGAGCGATGGGGTCCAAATTCCTAAAAATATCAATTTTGTAGGGGAGCCCGCTTAGGGGTGGATGAAGGAATGTTCCTAAAAATTTGGGAAAGAAAATTGAATGGAAGTCAGTACAACATTGTACCACTCTAGGGCCAACACTTGGGTAGCTATGGAGGTTTTTGTCAAATTTTTTCACTTTTCATCAACCTTTAAGCCCGACGCGGCACAATTGAACTCCACGACACCCCGAATTGTTTTTTTTTTGAGGGGGTGCTTTTGCAGCTGGTCGAGACTCAAAAGCATTTCAGTCTCGACCAGCTGCAATTTGCGTCATTAAGTCTTTATGAGGCCACATGGGTCATAGGGTCATTGAGACTTTTATAGATTGATGGATACAAAAATTAATGATTCTATGGCAAATCTGAAGCTCTAGAGTTCACGTGAAATTCGAAGGTTTAATTCAGATTGAAACTAAGTGCTACCCAGCAGAGATTTGGAACTCTATGGGGCTTTTCATGAACTGTACATTTCTGCATTGTTGTGTTGATATTTATATTCTTCTGGAATAACAATAACTTATCTAAAAGACACAAGCACTTCATGAATGAGTTGTTAATAGTACAACGAGTTAGTCTTGGAGCAAACGAAGCAGTGTTGCCTTTATAGTCCATAACTCCCTAAATTATGAGGAAGCCGCCTCCAAAGCTTAACCGCCAACACTTCTGACTTGAAAACATATTTGGAAAGTTATTATTTGTCCGGTCCGTCTAGTCTAAATTGAACTGTTTTTCATCGGAAAATATAACCGAATTTTATTATTTTATAAACTTTCGAGTACTCATAATTTTTCATAATTATCTCTTAACAGTCTGCCGCATAGAATTGGTTTTCTCTTAAAAACTTAGCTAAGTCGTAGTTATCATTCAAAATCCATAAGTTATTTTTATTAATTTTAAAATTTTTATTTTTTGTTTTCTCTCATCTTTTACATTTTAAATTTATGTCATTTTACACTTAGAAGTAATTTCATGGTCATAAGTGGGGACTACATTAAGTCTTAGTGTGAATTTTGTTATTCCTTCTTGCAACCAGTGCCGCAATCATCACCTTCACAAATATCACAGAGTGACGATACGACTTCATAGTAATCGGTTGCCTTGCGTCCGGTATCGTAGTAATCATAGATGACAACAGATGCGGGCTTTTGTTTGGCCACAGCGTGTGTCTTGGTAGCCTGTATGGGAATGCATTTGACATCACCGGCTGTCAAGCTGTCAAAGTAAACAATAACCGTTGAATCTGAGTTTTTGGTTTCGGTGCGTTTAACACGATCGACTGCTTCGATTTGGTCAAAACTTTCCGTTTCAGCGGTGTAACCAGAGGGCAGTGCAATTTCTATAACAGCCATGTTGGAATCCTTTTTATCGTCCTCATTCAACAGCAAGTATTCAGCGCAGACATCAACAACCAATAATTTTGGTGGTGTATCAGGTTTGACCTTAGTGGTGACCTTAAAGTTGGGCTTCTTTTCCTTATCGGCCAGATTGAAGCGATACGAAAGTTGCACCATAGCTGAACCTTTGCCGCTGGCAGTAAAGTCAACCTGGCGTGAGCTTTTCGGCAGCTAAGGGTGAAGAGAGAAAAATAAAAATTAAACTGATTTCTAAGCCAGCTAAAGCTATATCAACTACTTACCACATGTGTCTGTAGCACCAAAGCGTTCTCTGGATTGACCTTAATGTTGCCTTTATCTAAATCCTTCTCATTATCTTTTGCAACAAAATTAATATCCATTTCACCGCTACCGGAACCAGCTTTTTCGGCAAATTTAATCAGAGCCTGCAGGCCGACAACGGTATCCTGTGTAGACGAGAAGCCGCCATTGCTGTTGCGTTGCGAAATGAGCCACTTAATGATGGGCAAAACAGTTTCTGGTCCCTCTTTTTCGAGCAGTGCAAGCAACACATATGAAGTGATCTCAACATCATTGCTGCGTGGACGCCAGTACCAAGAGGGCTGATCTGTTGTGGGCTTCTCTTCTGTCTTCGACCACCATCTGCGATCGTTTTCGTTCTTGGCAAGATTTTGTAGTCTGGCCAAAACTTTGTCGCCCAGTGGATTCTTTGCCTGCTGCAAGGCGACTGCTGCTATGGAAAGCGAGTATTGATCGTCTGTCTGGTCTACGTTTGCAGCCAGATATTGAATGCCCTTGGCAATGACACTTTCGTATTTTTTGGTGCTTTCCTAGAATATCAAAAAATGTTGTTAAGAATTCAAAGGCTGTGGAAATTTAAGCAATTATACTTACCACATTTTCGAGGAAGGCCAAGAGCACGGATCCAGTCAAGCCAAGCAAATTTTGATGTGCCGAATCAAATAGCTTGCCATATTCAGGGAAACTGCCATTTTCAGCTTGCTTAGAGACCAAGAAATCGAGAGCCTCCATAATAACTTTGGGATCAATATCGGTGTATTTGGCGGCCTGATGGAAGGAGCGCGCTACATAAGCGGTCAACCAAGTGCTGCCAGCTCCATCGGACTCGCCAAAGGCGCTGTACGAACCATCTTTATGCTTGTAGGTCAATTCACGTTGATACCCAATTTCGAGGAACTTCTTTGCCTTCTCGGTAATGGCGGGCATGTTTTGGTTGATAGTCTTTGTGGAAGAAAATAAACAAGTTATTTAGTTGTATGCGATTAAATATTTAGGAAATGGTACTAACAAATAAATATATGTATTTCTTAGGTGAGTTAACTTATCAGGGATAATTTTTTATAATTAGCTTCTGAAAACTTAATTTTTTTTTGTAATCGGGACTTTGACTTTTAAACTAGTCGTTTGTTGAATCTCGAACAATTATAAAAGGTTGACTGAACTGCCAAAACATTGGCGGTCTTGATAATGGAGTTACGAATATGCAACTAGCCCGAGAAAAAAAATGTGTGTCCATACAACAAAAGTGCAAAACGGGAGATAAGTACCGAGTATCCGACTCAATTTCAAAAGTTATGAATATAAATAAAAAGCTACGGAACTGACCAGAGTCTTAATTGTAATACCCAAAACATAACCAACAAGTTCCTCAAAAGTCACCGAAATTGTACTGTAGTTAGTCTGTATAAGAGACGCAATAGACCGAGGATGCCCGATTAGGTCTTTGTTCGTACACTGTGCTTGCCTAGTGCAGAGGTCGGACATTTACTGAAACGTGCACTGGATGTAAATATGTTACTTTATTGACATATGAAATTGCTTCAGGGATAGAATGACAGAAGAAAAATGTTTGCATGTCTTGCAAGAGGGCGATAACGGGTCCAAAAGACTATCCATAACTCAAACAGGCAAGCAAGTCGACTTCAACCACCAGTTTTGTACTTTCTGGAAACTATATCACAATATATGATATCAATTGGTAAGATATATCAAGGATATCTTGTGATATAGGCTGACCGAAGCGGCGAACCTTTAATTTCGGGTTTTTGTGACTTGTCCCACCGGCTTTGAGTTTGCTTTCAAAGGTAACTATGCTGTATTCAAGCGAATCCCCTCTCTGATCTGACCGTCTAAAAGAGAAACACTGGCCTTTCCATGGTATTGAGGCTCGCCATGGTAGACTTTTCCTTTCCCTTTTGACCTCATAGCCCCCTGCCATGCTTTTCTTATCTTTAAACCAAGGATTGCAGGTGTCAAACCTTTTCAGTCAAGTCTGCCTTGCTTCGGAAATGAGGAGATAAATAAGCAGGAGAGAAATTGAAATCAAGAGAAACAAGTGTAGAATGTTGTATGTGTGGCGGAGCGCTATATCAACATGTGAATTTGAGTCTGCGGCAAGTGTTATGCCTTTACCTCAGTTAATTCGAGTTGTTAGCAATCTCATTCTAGAGATATCTCTACTACCAACTACAACTTCCAAAGTTGTATATGTTGATGAATTTCTAATGTCAGTTGATTAGAAATTAGGAAAAACTTAAAGAAAGGTAAAAGCGTAGGACCATGACGTGATCGGGATTCGAACTCAGGACCTCTGGGTTGGCAGTCAAGCACGCTTATCACTCGGCTACTGAGGCCCCTATACCTGCAGTGCTGGTGAAAACACACAAGAAGAATTTTTTGCCTCCAGTCAGGAGACAATCGTGGGTAGCATGAAGAGTACCAGTCACAGAGTCTTAAGGCATCCCGTTCAACCAACAGCATTCACTACTTCGGAGGTCATAAGACATGGTGACTCGAATAAAACTCCCAAAACCCTAAGAACGGTACTGAAAGTAAGGTACCAGAAGGGATGAGGCTTTAAAGTTTTTCGAAAAATAATACGCCTGATGGCGGATGGTTTTAAGATGACATCGAAAAGGCCTTTTCCAGCAAAGAAAAGAATATATCCAGAGAGTACACTGATGTTAAGGAGGGAAAACTTCTCTAGTCTTCTAAATGGCGACGGTGATAACAATGAAACGAAAACCCCAATTATGGATGTTAGCGTTGAAGTTCCGCTGCGCGACTATAACGAGTTCTTAACAGCTATAGCTCGGTTTAAACAGCCGACAACAATTTTTTGTATCGAAAAATTCTTTGCGATCGCCTGTTACCTCTCAGCCGACAAAAACAAACCTTAGAGAGTTACTTATGCGATTTGAAGCTTCTTGAGAACGTGAAAATTAGCCCATCGGAGCTAGCAATATACATGTAGGTCCAGTTCTCGATCAAGTGTGTATAAACATTAAGTATCACACACAACACAATTGATCATAAGAAGCTAGGTCAAATCCTTGTAAGGGCTGAAATGGCCAACTCATTTTCTTTTTATTTCGATGGAGAATATCATCCGAGCTACAAAAATGAGAAGTAGTGGCACGATATTCTATAAAAGTGTAATGCTACTGACATATGCTGATGATATTGACCATAATACGCGTGCAGTCAGTTCAGCATCAGCCCGGTTACAGAAAGAGTTAAGACGAGTGAATCTTACAGTGAACGCAGAGAATACGAAATGCTCTGTATCAACAAACAAATAGCACCAGCGTCTTGGGAAAAACGTCACTGTTGACAATATGTTTTTCGATATTGTTCAGAACTTCGTTTATCTGGAATCGAGTGTAAACTCCTCCAAGGATATCAGCATTGAGATCAGACGAATGATAACTCTTACCTACAAGTGTTACTTGTACATAGGCTCAGTATAAAATTGAGAATCAGATCCCTCTCTCGAAGAACAAAACGCACGCTCTATAAGTCAGTTAAAACTGAAAATTGTGTAGTTCCGATGCTTAGACTTCGAGAGCCATGGAGAGAAAAACGCTTTCTAAGATTTTCGGCCTAATTTGCGTCAAGGGCGAGTACCGATATCGATGGAATAAATTAATTGTATGAGCTGTATGAGACTGGTATAGATATAGTCAAGCGCACATAAATCGATTGGCTGGACTTAGGCGGGTGGAAAATGACCCTGCGTTGAAGAAAATATACGATTTAATGTTTCAGCAGGCGTTGGCCGCAGAAGAATTCGCCCGCATCTTCATTGAAAGGAGCAAGTGTTAGAAACCTGAGGTCGCTTGGAGTGGCGACTGACTCAAATTCTTAGATGAGACCCAAATCGACTTACGGCTGTAATAGTCAGCGATATCTAGTTTGATAGTGTTGTCTTTTCGGGAAATATATCGACAAATTGGGAATAAAGTCTATTTTTGGATGAATGTTGCAGCTCGTGTCTAAAAATGCGTATTCAAAGAGCTAGTCTGTCATAATTTGGCCACAGCCAGGGCTATCTTCTTTATTAAAAGGAAAATTGGGAAGTAGGTGTACTGTACTCAGAAGTTCCTTCTTCACGCAGAGTCTAAAAAGTGAATTCACTGACTCGTTCATCCATTTCAAATGTTTAAAGGATACTGTAACAAGTTTATAACTGCCACCACTCACCGTTTATAGTATTTTCGTCCGATTTCTACGATTTTTTTCTCAAGACTTACTAGGAATTTTCATTTCTTGAGTAAGAGTCCAAAAACCAATGTATTATTTAGATTTTTGATCTTATTACGAACTTCTTAATCGAATTTTGGTGGTAGGTTCTTAACTTTTTAGTTCCAAAATTATATAGGGTGGTTAAGACTAAGGTCAATACCATCGCGGAACCTTGAGGAACCATAGATCATTGTATTACAGAGAAACAAAATTTGTTCTTCGGTCCCACACTAAAATTGGGATATAGTCTCCATGGTTCAGAAACATATTACTAATTATGCACAAAATTTCAAATTGTAAACATATTTCTAACAACACAATTCTTTTTCACTTCTAGGTATGATCCCCCGACCATTAGTTTGGTTGGAAGAAGTAAAAAGTTTAGGGCATCTAGGTACTAATATGATCGGACAGTCTACCAGTATGAAATAAAATTACCGGACGGCTATGGAACTGATCATACAAAAAATAAACTCCCCTACATATTTTGGTCATAAGTGTCACAACTTTGAAAGCACTATGATTCAAGGATATTTGCCTCATAAGTAAAGGTTTTCTCGCTATCGTTTAAATTATTTCGTTAAAAATTTGCATAACTTACCTCTAAATATCTAAGAACCAATATATTTGGTACGAAGTTCACCATGTTTTGCTCGCCACAACCATAGGGCATCAATACCAATTTATCGATATTCTTAATAGTGGGACCCAGTAAATCACCAACAACCGAGAATTCAATATACTCAGAATCGGGCACAGCATCGGTGGGAATATCAACCTTTAATGATCCTTCTGCGGTGTCCTTTGAATCCGGCGTGTTCTTCAAATTAATGAATTGTGCACGATTTTGATACTGAGTTACACCCTCGGGTTCTACCTTCAACTGCTGTTGAATGCTATCACCAGCTAGTGGTGTAATGGCGGTGATCTTGAGTGATATTGAGCCTACATTTTTGGGAATTATCATGAATGAAACGCTGCGGCCGGTATTGGATGGAATGCTTATGTGTTTGACGCGTTTTACATCATCCAGTGGATTTGGATCAACTTCATTGTTTGCCTCGGCGAATTGATACTCCATATCGGAGTTATCCATGGTTACCTCAGCATCGAGTGCCTTATCCATATAGTTGAAAATAATGACAGGTATGGCAATTATCTCACCTATAGTAAAGAGAGATGATTTGTTTTAAGACGTAAGACGAATAACTGAGAAAGATAATAACTTACCGCGTTTGACGGAATAAGGCAGATTTGTCGATACAAAGAAGGGCAGAAAGACTTGTATCTTGGTAGGATCTTCTGTGAGAGCAAAACCAGTTTTCGGATTCAGCGAAAAACCAGTGATGACCCATGAGGTAATAGTGTCTGGAATCTTTTTGGCCAGAGTGAAGCCATCCTTATCGGTGCTAGTTATTGGAAAAATTCTTGATTAGTACTAATTTTCTTAAAAAAATACTTTAACAGATATACAACAGAAAAAAGCACCAACACAAGAAGCAACAGAGAAACAAAAGCATGCGTTTAGTAGTGTATGTGTGAAAGAAAGAAAAAAAAAAGAATAGAAGAGATGTTTGCAAAATCGTTAAGCAGGCGAGAAACATGATAAAAAAGATGATGTCTACAAAACTCTACAAAATTAACTATGTGAGAGAGACTCAGTTGTTCTACATATCTACGACAACATTCAAACAATTACAGCTATAAAGCTGTAATAAGCTCTAAGGTGCTTTTTAGCAGACTTGCATCAACTTAAAAGCTTGTAACCTCAACTTAAAACTAGGCTAAATTATATAGAAAATAGCAGTTTTTGTTTCTTTTTCTAGAAATTAGAGAAAAGTCCAAGAATTAAAAAAAAAAAATGTTCAAACTAATTTTCAATTTTTTTCTTAAAGCTAGACATATAAGCTTCTCAATATTTAAATAACTAAAGATTGGTTAAAGCTTTTACAGCTTTGCGATAAAAACTAATAAAAACTGTTAAATATGTTGACGTAGTCAAGCCTCAAACCATTATTTAAAGCATTAGCTAACAAAGTTTTGAAAAACTTAAGACACAGTTATAGAAATATTTAAGAAATACTACATAAAGTTTGAGAAAAACTATCGTTCAGAGCTTAACAAAAGTTAAGAAAGTATTTATATACAAAAATGCATTAAATGCCCCAAAATTACTTATTTAAAATTTCACTAGACCAAATCCAGCTTTCAGCAAAATCTTGACGTAATTGAACTACAACTTCGTTAAGTTCTTCGTCAAGCTCTTCGTTGGCGCTCTCTGCTAAATTGTTAACAACAACGCTTGAAAGTGGTTTGGGTCCATTCTTACGTTTAAATTTCAAATTATGCGCTAGAAGAAGAAGAAGAAGAAGAAGAACAAGAAGAGACATGAAGAAGAAGACCAAGAGCGAAAGCAGCTATGTTAAAAAAATAATGTCATATCTTACAAATGATTCTGAAACGATGTCGTCAAATGGTCGAGAGTAAGAAAAAAAAAAAAAATAATGAAACAAAAAAAAAAATACAAAATGACCCACAACATATGAAGAGAAATGCGTGCTTGTTAAAAGCACAAAGCTTTTGAAAGCATAATTTTTCTAAAATTTAACTTTTTTGATTATTACTCTGGTAAATCCAGGAACAACCAATTTTCAGCAAAATCTTTGCGAACTTTGATGGGACTATCAGCAGTTGTTGTTGTTGTTGTTACGGTTGTTGGCTGTGGCCTTGGAGCTCTTGTTGATGTTATATAAGTTGTGGTATAATACATTGAAGGTGGTCTGGTTGTGGGGCCATCTAAGCTGAAGCTTGCTAGATAAACTATTTCGTACTCTGAAAGGCATGAATAAGCATGAGTTGAAAGAAAGTCTTCCAGATAGATTGATATGAATTTACAAATTTTGTTATTCACTAACATGTGAGTATTTGGAAATTTTATTATATATACATACATATGTATCTGAATCAACACTATACGATTCTATGGAAAACGATGAAAGTGGTTAATGAGAAAAATGACTAAAAAGACTGAATGGCGTTTTTAAAGTATGGCATTTTTGTTTCGAACTAGAAAATGGGGAATCGAACTACATCATTAGTTTGCCTTCATATAGAATTTTTGTTTTTAAGTTGTTCAGAATGCCTCAGACCAGTAGCGTAGCAAGGGGGGGGCGGGGGGGGCGGTCCGCCCCGGGTACACGCTAAAATGGGGTGCAAAATTTGATAAAAGAACTTTTCACCACACAATTTTTGAGTTTTTTTAATAATAAGAATACTTTAATGACTGCGGTTTTATGTTTTGAATATAAAAAGGGTGCAAAAGTAAATGCAAATATTTTTTTTCTTCGTTTTTATTAAAACTTCAGCTTAATAAGAAATTTGTTTGAATATAAACAAACGCTCATACTAAAACCTAAGTCAATTCGGAATTTAATTTGTCATTGGTTAGGGGTGCAATTGCCAAACAAATGCAATTCAAATTTTAATGACAGTAAGATAGAGTACACAAAGAAAAATGTTATATTATCATGTTACATTCTTTTTATATTCCATAAAATTTTTTAAAAAATCGTATTTTTTTGCTTCTTCAGGTTAAGAAGTGTTCAAATTTACTCGTATAGTATACATTTCTATTACCAATATTTTACGCAAATCTGCATGATTTTCATATGAATGGAGGCATCAGTTATTTTGTAAGCAATACATTTCTCCTGAACTTTACAGAAAAACGTGCCCATGACATAAATGTCAAGAATAATAAATATGCTTTATGATTTTGTGATTGCTAAGTTCTAAGATAATACATCATAAAACAAACCTTATTTACAGCTCTTAATCTGCTAGAATATTATTTTTAATAGTAATATGTTTTTGGGTATCCTGTTACATGAAACAATTTAAAAATCAATACTCAACTAATTACATGCTTAAAAAAATTTCTAAAAAAAATTAAATTATGATTTAAATGCATTAAATTTTTTCTTTAAATTAAATACATGGCGTTTTATAACAATTTTAAGGCGTTCTGACGTTTTTTTTTATTTTATGTAGAAGATGTCTATTAAAAGCTCTAAGATGGTTTTCTGACTCCTTAACTTTACTAAAGTAATCATTATTATGATTAAATCAACCAACGAAAACTGTCAAAAATAGAGTTTTTAACAGAAGATGCACAGTTCCTTAAAAATTATACTAATTATTTAAATTAAATTTTGTTCTCAGTCCCCGAATGTGAAGCATCGACAGATTTCTTGTAATTGTCAGCTCTTTTTTGGCCATTCATGACTCTTGACCTTGTCCAGCCAGGGCTTGTTTGCTTTGGGAATTATGTACATAATGAGTATGAAACAAATTTCTGATAATAATTTGGTATCACTGTAATGTTGAGATACTGTGATATTAATAGTCAAGTATAGGGCAGTCAAATCTTACAGACCTCAGCTTTGTCTATCAAAGTTGAAGCTGAGATGAATATAGAATACTATAAAGAAGTTTATAAAATTTAGGAAAAAAGATTATAAATGAATTTGAATGCTTTATTTTAGTTTTCACTTAAGTTTTATATAGAAGACATGGATTGATTTCGAAAAAATATTCAACTTTATAGTTATTCAGGGTTAATGAGGGAAAATTTGCCAACGGTTTGCTTCCAGGTACTGTTTTTTCTTCAATTATGCACAATTTTTCGTAAAATTTTCACAATTTTCTATAAAAAACTAGCTTAAGTTTTTATAACTTCATAAAGTCCAATTATTTAAAACTTCACACAGTTCTCCAATTATTTAAAACTGATATTGTGTGGTTTACTGACAGTAAATTGTCCTCGCATAACTTATAAGCCCTTATAAGCTTTTTTCCAAATCTTTTCTAAAATATGTAATTTTTGTAGAGGTTGATTCAAAAACATGTAGTCGGATTCATCGACAATTATTGTAAAATTAAAATGGAAATAGTGAAAAATGTTTATCAAAATATATCTTTGGGGATTTACTCACTTTTGCAAATCAAAATTTTGCGTAAACAAAATATTTTTCAAAAATTCCTTGATTGCGGAAAATCCTGCTTTAAAAAAAATTAAGATATACTTCATAATTGAAATTAAATGAAATTTTTTAAGTTTTGTGTTACTTACCCAATAACATATCTTTCAAATGATCAAATATATTAATATCGATGAGATTATTTTTAAATTTTGTCTATTGTAACCGAATTTTAAAAACTATATAAATAATTAAAATATTTATAAATTTATTTGCACTTTAACAAACTAATTAAAACTGTAAACTATTATTTAAAAAATTATATTAATTTCGTGGTATTTTTTAAACATTACTCTTTTGAGGTTTACTATAACCTTCTTAAGGGGTGCACAATTTAGTTTCCGCCCCGGGTGTCACCAACCCTAGCTACGCCACTGCCTCAGACTTTTACTTTTTTCAACATACCTACACGAAAAAATAGACCTTGGACATCTTTAGGTCAAAATTTCAAAATATTGTAATTTGTTTCAGAGGTTTTTATAGTTTTGAAATTATAAGTCACCAAAACTTGGCAAACCTGCAAAAAAATATTAAAATACATTATTTCCCATTAGGTTCAAATACAGAAAAAATTTCTATTGCCTGCATTTTTCTAAAGCCTTCCCATCTTCAAGAATTCGATACAAAGTTTCTATTGTATGTATCGTTATTGGGTCGGTATGTTAAAACAATTTACTTAGAATAGCCAAATGAGTATTTTTTGGTAAAAATTAGACATGATATAACAAGTTCTGACGTTCTATAGTGGTAAGTAGACTAGGTTCTATAGAAGTTCTATAGTGGTAAGTAGACTAGGAAAAACATGAGAGAAATGCAATTTTTTCAGTATATGAAACCAATACCATTTTTTTCGTAAGTATTTTAACGTAAGTATTTTGTGCAGGTTTCGAAAGAGTGCTAGTTTTAATTTTGGAACACAATAAAGAAACAAACATGCTAAGCACGTATTTGCAAAAAAACAAGATTTTACGATCACCTGAAAAAAATAAATTGGGCCATATAAGATATCCTGAGCTTTTCAGTGTTAAAGAAAAATTAAGAAAAAGACATGATTTGTACACGGATAAAAATCTTGGATAAAAATCTTATCGGATAAAAATCTTAAATATAACGACATCCTAATTGTATTCAAATTTAAACCACGCCAAATACTAAAGCTAAGTTTAAGTCCCACATGCATTTTGAAAAAAGTTTCACGGAATATGATAAAAAAGGCATCATATTTAGAAAAAAATGGTATAGACTTTGCTACAGAGAATGCTTTTCTCTAAATGTGATCCTAAAAATGATAAAAAGAGACATGGAAATATTTTCATTTCCCACAACTGAAGCAATATTTCTTCGAAAATGTGAAAATTTATTCCAATTGAAGAAAATTTTATTTGAAAAAGAGAAAATTGCTCTTATTGAAAACAGAGAAATTTTTTATCGGAGAAAGATATGTGTTTTTTTTCTGAGTATGGGCTTTAAATTTAAACCACATTTAATACTAAGACTACTACTTTCATTTCACTTAAGAAAAAATGGGTCATATGTGTTCCAATTTTGGTACAGGGTTATCGATTTTCAAAATCATAAAATTGAGCATATCTCATTTGGCGTTCCTAAGGGGAAAAGTATAAACTAATCCCTTACTTAATCTTTATAATTTTGTTTATTTCAGGTGAATCTGTGATAAGGAATAGTGACCGGGCATTGGCCTAATTATGAATAATTTGCGATGAAATTTAAACTGAATATTCTTAAAAAAATACTATGTTATGTGAAGAGAACTCTGAATAATAAACATTAACCGCTTTATTAAAATAAAAATCTAAAATTCTCCCTCACGGAATTTATAACAATAGTATAGCTTGGGGTCGAAATTCAACCAATTTTCTGTTTTCCTTTTTATAATTATAAAATATTGTCGATGCACTCCTTCTCCGTACTCTGATTAAATTAAAAAAAAAATATATCAAAATCGATTGAGAAACACTGCAGAAAATGTTGTAACTGTTTTCCTTACACCTATTTATGTATAGATACTTTTTTTCCTATAGAAATAAGCTGAATCTTGTTTAAAAAGAGTTACTACGTGAACGGGAGGAACTGTCACTCTACCTTTTCGTCAAATTAAAACCCAAGTGTAAGATTCTGGAGAGTTTCTCAGTTTTGTATACAATACTCATTACTTATACTAATATTATACTAATTACTAATAAATACTAATACTGCTAATATACTACCATTCGTCCTAATTGCACATTTTTTTCATATCTCTCCAGACAGTTTGTTTAACATTTTGTTCGAAAAGTTTGATGAAAAAAAAAAACATCGAAAAGGTGTTCAAAAAGACGTTCAAAAGAATTTATGCAAAAAAATTCGATATGTTACTGACGCGGTGGCAATTTCAAAAGAATACCAAATGGAGATAAATGAAGACATTGAGTGAGGAGAAGTGAAGCACGGCAAATATGACAGATGTCAACCTGAAATCCTATTTTACATGCGTATTTCGCATTATTTGTGTGTTAAAGATCGCATCTCCGGAAAAAAACCGAAACTAGTTTTGTTCACAAGAAAAAAAGTAGACAGCTTCATACCGCCGAAACTAAATGGAGTTACTCTGAAGCTCTCCACTGAAGCTAAATATCTTGGAACTGTCCTTGAAAACAAGCTCAGCTGGAAACGCAACACAGAGGAGATAAGGGAAACTATGTAAAACTATAAGGGCACTATGCGCCCTTTATGCATGCCAGAGGACCTTTGGTAAGTAGTGGGGCCTGAGACCGCACGTCATCCATTGGTTGTATACAGCGATCGTCAGACCTATTCTCACCATCGGTTATCCGGTGTGGTGGACAATTATGCACAAAAGGAGCTACCTTGACTCTCTAAAAGGATTGCAAAGGCTAGCTTGCATAGGAGTTACAGGAGCCGTGAGATCTACACCACAGGCGAGTCTAGAAATGATGCTACATCTTCTTCCCATAGAAGAGGTCTTTAAGTGTTCAGCAACCAAGAGCGCGATCCGTCTTAGAGAGTCACACGCCTGGAAAAACAACGCTCTCGGATATGCATCCATTCTGAATCTCTATGGAAGTGAGGAATTAAAAAGAACAACCGACAACATCACATCCAGGGTGGTATTCTGTACTAAATACACCACATCCATTCCCAGCAGACAAGAATGGGAAGATACGATCATAGAACCTTATGGTAATCTCTAATTCTACACTGATGGCTCCAAAATGGAGAAAGGAACAGAATCAGGGGTGTACTGCGAAACGCTACAGATCAAGGAGTCGTTCAAACTTCCTGATCACTGCAGTGTTTATGCAATTGAAAAAGCAGCCCAGGATATTCACAGCAATAATCTAACCCCCACAAGGATAGTAATTTTTGTAGATAGCCAAGCGGCCATAAAAGCGCTTGAAAGCAAAACAACAACAGCCCAAACGGTACTAAGTTGTAAACAAGTCCTGAACAGTGTCTGTAATACCCATAATGTCATTCTCTGCTGGGTTCCTGGACACAGTAATGTTGAAGGGAATGATAAAGCAGATGAGCTGGCAAGAAGTGGAGTAACAATAGATACAAACAGAACCATTACAGATGTGTACATTCGTCGTAAAAAGGAACATAGACCTCAAATCCAGAGATAATGCAAACACAAACTGGGCCTCCAGTAGTGACTGCATTATATCTAGAAGGCTATGGCCAGAACTAAATTAAAACAGAACTAAGAGCCTTCTGCTCTTGTCTGAACGGGATATCCGGATACTGGTAGGAATCTTTACAGGCCACTGCCCCATCGGGCTGATGGCAAATAGGATTGGAAATTTTCTGTCTAAATGCCCAAATCTACAGAATCGTCGACTCCGATTTATGGGAGACAGATTTTTCAAAGATTTGGAGCAGCTCGTGAACACACCACAGCTAAACACATGGAGATTCACAAAACGCACAGGATGGTTTAGGTGAATAGGAACAAAAAGGAACTTGGTTTATTGGGAACCACAACCTAAATGGGTTAAATATGACAAATAACGGATTCGTAATAGACCAATAGGCCCCACGGAAGCACTTCATAGGTGCACGACCCTTCTAACCTAACCTTACCTAAGATCGCATCTCGAACGTGGTTGAGACGGAATGACCCATCGTAGCAATCAAAACAGTAAAAGTCATCGCGGAGAAGGAGAAAATAAGATGGCTTATTTTATTAAACACGCCCATGCTTCGAAAAGTTCACCGACCCTGTTGCTCCTGGACAGCCACACATTGCACCTATGTGTGAGGCCATTAATATGGCGACTGGTGTGAGCATTACTATGGTGACCGTGGCATGCAGGTTTAGTGTGTGGCTTAGCATGCTCGGAACCCGAGTTCGATCCTCAGCCGCGGCGAAAAGTTTTTTTCAATAAATCAATCTGCAGACAATGACAAACCTCAGAGAGTAAATAATGCCATGTAAAGCTTCTTGAGAACATGAACTTTAGCCGTTCGGAGTCGGCATAAAACATGTAGGTCCAGTTCTCGGTCAATTGTGTGCAAATATTTAATAACACACACAACACAATTGATCATAAGAAGCTCGGTCAAAGTTCTTTCAAGGGTTGAAATGGCCAATTGGTTTTTTGTTTTGTGGGCATTACTATAGTATCATTCCCTCCTCACTGCATGCATCGAATACACCCACTCAATGTAGCCGTACTTGACTCGTTCAAAACGATGTTTTTCCGTCCGTCAGTGTTAAAATTTGATGAAATCGCACTCTTCATTGGTTTTTATGATATTTGCTGAACAATGTCTTGGTGCGTGTGAGACGCGAAAGAATGTAAAGAGTGGATATATAGTGGTGACAATGGCTTGCAGGTTAAGTGTGTGGCTTAGCATGCTCGGAGCCCGAGATCGATATCCAGTCGCGGCAAAAGTAATAATGCCATGTAAAGATTCTTGAGAACATGAACCTTAGTCGTTCGGAGTCGGCATAAAACATGTAGGTCCAGTTTTTGGTGAATGTATGCAAACATTTAATAACACACACAACACAATTGAAGCTCCTTTCAAAGGCTGAAATGTCAAAGTTCTATCAAGGGCTGAAATGGCCCTTCAATTCACGGGAATTTGTGATTATAATTCTGATGTTTTCACTGCTGAAGATTTTGTTGCTGCCGAACTGAGCGACGAAAATGAGGCCTAGATGTGGGCGATGCCAACCAAATCTGGCGCATGCATTTGCCGTGCATTCAAAGAAGTTTGTAACATAAGGCGTGTCACTCCTGTCAAGAAATCCAATCGAGATTCCAAGCCAGTGAAAACCAGCAGTTAACATTGTCCGAAAATGTAGCCAACTTACTTCAGAAAGCTAAAGAGAAGCGAGCTAAAGAAGTCAAGAAGGATCAAAAGAAGATGGAAAAAAATAGTCAAACCACCGGCAGCGAAGAGTAGTCGTCCCACATTATCGGCACCACCGCAAATGGAATTTAACTCTGAAGAAAATGAAGACTTTTGCACCATCTGTAGAGGTCCCATGCCGAAAAAAATGGACCAAAACTTAAAGTGTGCTCGTATAGTAGCCGATGGTATTGCGAATCGGAATGATTAAGAATCTTAACATTTTTTTCCAATAATATTATCAGTTTTTCCATAATTTGTCATTTTCTCGGATCCCAATAAAGAATTTTTACCCAAAAATTCACTTGGGTATGATTTTAAGTCTTTCTTCACAACTCCCTACGATTTTTGAAAACATCAAAAACTAGATTTTTGTGCCAACGAACAAAAATTAGCGATGATTTCAAATTGAATTCAAATCCTTTTACCAGAAAGCATATTTTCATATGCTCTAGAGATTCGATTCGAAAAAATCTGAAAAAAAGAATTGTTGTGGTAGTTTTGACCCCCACACCAAGCGTGCTGCAGAACTTCCCACTGTCCCCTTTTAAAAGATAACAAAAGGGAAAATAATTATTTTTTATTATTTTATTGAAATTTTAAACATTTCCCTCATAACCTGATATATCTTTTACGAAAAGTAATACTTTCATTAGAGGTCATAACACGTATTTATTAATAATGGTTCGCTTACACTATTTTTCTAAAAGCGTCAGAAAAATATGATCAATCACAAAAATACGTATTAATACCATTAATGGTATTCCCTTAATGCCTCGGAAACAGCTTAAACCTCGTAAACTGCTTAATTTTAAGAAAATGGGAAATGATGGAAATATTTTGTATGGCGATTTTATTACGATGTTTAAGCTACAATTTCAGTGCTTAAACAATGTAAAAAAGTTTGGTTAAACTTTCAGCTGTCAAACTGTCAAAAAGTGTGTGGTGTTTTTTTTATTTATTTTCGCGCTTAATTCATCCCAATTGGCAAGCATAGAAGTGGATAGTGGCAGTGCTTGAAAAAGGAAAAGAAACACTTCGACACATGTTGGGTGCTCTGTCAGACAGTAGAACTGCTGCAATTGGTATTGGATGAGGCTAAAGATTGCCCGGAAAAGTTTGGAGTAGATAAATACTGAACACTTAAGTTTGGCACCTAACTCAACTATTCCCATTTCAGAAACCTAGAGCAAACAGATTCTACGAACAAATTTTCGGTCGATTTGTTACGGCCGATGAATAATGAAGTTATATTATTTTTAATTTTTTTATTGATCTGCTGTTTTTGACATATGCATGACAAATTTATCAGATGTCTAAAGGTGCGTTCCTTTATCAGAGGCTCGGAATTTTACGAGTTTACGAAATGGGAAGTTTTCATCGTTAAGGGAATACCATTATTGACAATTAATAAAATTGTTTAAAAGTTTAAAATGCGGGATAAATCGTATTCGATGGTATGTCCGCATCAACGATTTCTACTCTATAGATTTAAATGTTCTTTTCTTGACTTCCTTTAGACTTGTTTTCATCAAACCATATACATGTGTGACAAACATTGTATGTGATGAACATCGTGAAAGATTACATCGTCAGTTCAAAACTATTGAGAAAACATATCAAGGATTCTGGGTTGAATTGTGATGGAAACTAGAACTGGTTTCTCATAAACTTATACTTTTTGGCAATAGGGAAAATATAAATAGTCTAAACCATTCTTTATAATAAAAATGATAACATACAGTACTAGAATGTCTTTAAAAAGTGCTTTAAATCGAATTTACTTTTAATGGGTTCCAAAATTTTTCTCTCTGGGAGTAGATGAAAATGCAAATTTTGAAAGAGCTAATAACTGGTCATCTTATTTTAAGGTATTTTTTGAACTTTACTCATTTTAGACTTAAAAGTTTTACTTACAATAAATAAAAATAAAAGCAAAAGTATCAAGTCAGTTGGCAGATTCTTCGTTTATCAGGCTATAAAATGAACTATCGTTCAGATATTTCTTAAAAATTATAAATAGAGTTTAGGAACTCATCCCAATATTCATATGTACTAAATGAATATTCTAATGAGTTATTCAATATGTATAAAAAAGTTGTGGGCAATTTATTTATTTTTTATACAAAAGTAACTTCGGTCAAATCTATCAGTCTCAACAGAATTTTCTACACTTATTGATAGAAAAAGATCTTTAGATCTTTCGAAAACCGAAAAAAAAAATTGTTCGGCCAATATTTCCAAAACTTATCCGTAAATATTTTTTATTTTTTTCAGCTTAGAGAATAGAGATTGAACCGTTAAATAGTGTTACTTTCAAAAGTGAACCTTCTGCTCAAAGTATGGGAAAAGAGGATTAACAGTTATCAGCTGGTACGTCAATTTAACAAATAATTTATGAAAAAAATGAAAAAAGAGGCAAAGACATATTTTGCTTTACTTTAATAAAAAAAAAAACAAAAAGTATTTTTTTTCAAACATATAAAGCAACACAGATAATGCTTAAAAAAAAAATGTGCAAAAATTCCATACATTGCATTATCATAAAATATCCATATTTCCACAAAATTTACACGTACATCAGCTATAGTTTCAATTATTTCCGGTGTTGTTGTTGTCGATGTTTTTGTTGACGATTTTGTTGTTGCATTGTGTCTATGCCCGGAGGCAGCCATTATGGGTATATGATTAGAAGAACTAGGAGCTAACTTAACCGAATCAACTAATTGTGATGTAAAAATATATGCAACGTTAATATATATAAAATAGTAAATGATTTTTGAAAAATGCATGTTTGTGTGTATAACTTAAAGTTTAATGTATTTATAAAATATTCAGTGATTATGATATGTATTTAAACAAAAAAATTTCCAATGATTTGAAAAAAAACACAGATAATGATGAGCCCGAAAGATAGACACACAAATAGAGAGCGAGACAGAGATAATCGTTTAGGTCAAAGGAATGCATATAAATTTTATGTACTCTGCAATATCTTGGAATATCCAATTTTCAGGAAATTCTTTGCGTATTCTTGGTGGCTCTGCAACACTTGCAGCAGCTTGACCCGGTAGACGAGGTGGGCCCGACATGCCAACTGCTGATATTGGAAATGGAGCCGGGGCTGGTGCGGCGTAACTAACGCTTTCGAATGCCGGAAAACCAGCTACACTAAAAGCCAATGGCCTGGGAAAATAGTCTAAAGAGAAAGTTAATTTTATGAAAATTAAGTGCACAAAGGATTATATACTGTTTTGTGTATGAGAATGTGCTCGTTCGGATTGACAACCCAGACTGTAGACTGATATGTTAGCAGTGTAAGCCAGATAATGAGCATTGTTTTTGGTTACACATTTCTATAACTAAGAGTTAAGTACGTTGATGTTATAACAGACCCAAAAACAGTGAGATATATATATATATAGAGAAAGGTAAAAAAAAATTAGGTACTTTTCTTTATCATAGAAAATCCAAGTTTCTGAAAAATCTTTTCGTACTGCTGGTGCCTCGACTGCACTTTCACTAGCACTTTTTGATATTAATTGTGGAGGTACTGGAGTGCTTATCACGGTATTTTGAACAGCTAGTCTGTTAATGGCAAGGCCGCCTCTGAAATTTGGGTGTATAGAGAATATATCTAAAGGGAATAAGAGAGAGCATAAATTGTTAGCTATAAGTTTCGAACATAAAATTATATGAAATATAAGGATTGGAAATTTTAAGTACTAGACAGGAATAAGAAGCACCTATGTATAAAGATGACATTAATTTTTGACTTTTGAATTGCAACAGTCTTGCGTGAAATTCCCGATAGTTTTTTATTTCAGATTTTTGCAGTCAGAACCTATTTTAAATTTTTAACTCGCGAAGCGTTAAACCAGCAATTGGGAAAACAAATTTTACTCCACTTCTAGAAGATAATTTTTTTTTAAATTTTGTACAAGGATTTTGTTATATTCTCTTCTAGTATTATTCTAGTATATCTTCAATGTATATTTTTTTTAAAAACAATGTAAATTTTTGGTCGAAAATATGAATTTTCATTCATTCTGTTCATTTTCATTATGTTCCAAAGAAATATTTTAATTATGCGTTCAATCAAATTCTAGATTTGAGTTTCAATTATCTATAATTATAATATGTACTTGTAATATGTTGTAATATTTTAATATTTTTTGACTGCTTAGCTGAAATCAGTTCAAAAATATATTCATTACCGCAATACACCAATTTTTTTTTAAGGTGCTCTAGAAGAAAAATAAATTTTTTTCGGCCTTCCAACTCTATAAAGCCCGTAATGTTGGCAGAGTGAGCTCAGGAGGTATCCAAACTGTTTTTTTTTAAACATATGTTTTTCATTTCTGAAGGATCGGTTCATTACCGGATGACATAACATTGGCCGTTTTTTGAAATTTATAAATATTCTTAAGATTCTAATTTCATGGAAAAATTCCTACGGGTTCAAAAGTTACAGCCGGATTAGTGAGAGCGCAATTTTATTTTTCAACCTTTTTTTTTCTTTGTTCACAAACTTTGAACGCGTCTATCACGAAACCATATATTTTTCCTACTGGTTGCAGTTGGGGGTTCATTTTTTGACGATTTTTTTTTTGTATATTTTTAAACTTGATTTTTTTTCGATTTTTTATGAATTTTTAGTCAATATTTTTTTCGAAAAAACACACTTTCAAATTTGGAACATCACCAAAAATTGAAAAAAATTTTAAAAGAAAAAGTTCCTGTCATACGATAACCAACTTTGTTAAGATTAAAAAAAATCAATTTTTTCCAGATCGGACAATTTTTGCGACTTCCAGCGCTTCAACCACGAGGCCCCGTTTTTTTCTCTGCCACCAGTTTGAAGCTCTATTAAACCATGTTGGAGTGAGAAATATATTTTTTGAATTCTTTTTCTTGTAATTTGTTCAATTCTTTCAAAGTTTTGGAAAACTGTTTGTTTTTGACTGAGTTATGATTTTTTAAAGAAAGGTCTGTTTTCTCTGCCCCGAATGTTATGTCCCATCTTAAATCTTTGTTTTAAAGATTTGATTTAAAAAATATAATGGGAAAAAGTGCCAATTGCTTGAAGCATGATGATTATATCTCAGAAATACTGATCTTAAACATTTAATAATAATTTTTTAATTTTCAACATTTAGTATAAAATTGTATTAGAACTGGAGTTATCGAACCCTACCCGATTTTGACTTATCTTTGAAAACGGTTTTCTATAAATTTTTAGTTTTCTTTTACTTTTTAAAACAAAATTATTCTAAGACTAAAGTGTTGACGAAGCCTGTTTGCATTTATTAGAGAAATTGATTTTTTATTAAAATTTCAGCTTCTATGAAAGCAACCATTTCGGGTTATTCAAAAATTAAGTTTGAAATCTTTCGTTTCAAATTAAATTTCATAAAGTTGGTCTCTTTAAATTTAAAAATATATTCTTATTAAACAAATAAAAATAAAAAGTCTTTGACAAGATAGTGAAATAGTTTGTTATCCATAATAATCCAGGATATATCCACAAATAAATTAACTTCAACGTATTTTAAAAATTTTGTGATTTGTTAAATTCTTTTTCGTTATGTAAAATTTCTAATAGATTAGAAAAAGAATGCTATATTTTTCATAATCAATGTACTTTGCAACTAAACTTTTCTGTGATACATGCTTTACTTTTTGTTTTTATTTTTCACTATTATATGTTTCATTTGCATTTTTAAAGAATTTATTTTCATAACATACATATTTTAAACATAAAAACTCATTTTGTTATTATTTTACTTATTAAAATGCTATATTGCTATATAACAAAGCCTGTGTCCATTCAGCAAGATTAAAGTTTGTGATATTGGAATTTTGATTTTAATATATACGGTAGTTCTTGAGTTTACCTCAAACATAGCCCAACAAAGTTTTAAACATTTTAACCACTTTATAGGTTTAAGGTTCTACATATGATATTATATGCAATTGTAAGGCACAATTTTAAATTTTTTCAAAAATTCTGGTATCTCTTCTGGTAGAAGAGATTAAAATAGAAATACAAAAAAAAAAAAATAAACATGAATCGGTGTTTTAAAACTTGAAGCAAAATTTATTATATTGAAATTAAATTGAACAATTTACGAAAATAAATTATAAAAAACTGTTTAATATATGGGTTTGACAAAGTTTTTGTCTACACAGGCATGTGTTGAAGTATTTCATCTTATATTTTTTTTAGGTCTTTTAATAAGACTCATATTATTTGACTATTTTCAATAAATATTTCATAAATATTATGTTCTCATAAAAATTTCTAGTACAAGTACCAATATAAGTGTTAGTACCAGTATCAGTATCAGTATCAGTATCAGTATCAGTATCAGTATCAGTATCAGTATCAGTATCAGTATCAGTATCAGTATCAGTATCAGTATCAGTATCAGTATCAGTATCAGTATCAGTATCAGTATCAGTATCAGTATCAGTATCAGTATCAGTATCAGTATCAGTATCAGTATCAGTATCAGTATCAGTATCAGTATCAGTATCAGTATCAGTATCAGTATCAGTATCAGTATCAGTATCAGTATCAGTATCAGTATCAGTATCAGTATCAGTATCAGTATCAGTATCAGTATCAGTATCAGTATCAGTATCAGTATCAGTATCAGTATCAGTATCAGTATCAGTATCAGTATCAGTATCAGTATCAGTATCAGTATCAGTATCAGTATCAGTATCAGTATCAGTATCAGTATCAGTATCAGTATCAGTATCAGTATCAGTATCAGTATCAGTATCAGTATCAGTATCAGTATCAGTATCAGTATCAGTATCAGTATCAGTATCAGTATCAGTATCAGTATCAGTATCAGTATCAGTATCAGTATCAGTATCAGTATCAGTATCAGTATCAGTATCAGTATCAGTATCAGTATCAGTATCAGTATCAGTATCAGTATCAGTATCAGTATCAGTATCAGTATCAGTATCAGTATCAGTATCAGTATCAGTATCAGTATCAGTATCAGTATCAGTATCAGTATCAGTATCAGTATCAGTATCAGTATCAGTATCAGTATCAGTATCAGTATCAGTATCAGTATCAGTATCAGTATCAGTATCAGTATCAGTATCAGTATCAGTATCAGTATCAGTATCAGTATCAGTATCAGTATCAGTATCAGTATCAGTATCAGTATCAGTATCAGTATCAGTATCAGTATCAGTATCAGTATCAGTATCAGTATCAGTATCAGTATCAGTATCAGTATCAGTATCAGTATCAGTATCAGTATCAGTATCAGTATCAGTATCAGTATCAGTATCAGTATCAGTATCAGTATCAGTATCAGTATCAGTATCAGTATCAGTATCAGTATCAGTATCAGTATCAGTATCAGTATCAGTATCAGTATCAGTATCAGTATCAGTATCAGTATCAGTATCAGTATCAGTATCAGTATCAGTATCAGTATCAGTATCAGTATCAGTATCAGTATCAGTATCAGTATCAGTATCAGTATCAGTATCAGTATCAGTATCAGTATCAGTATCAGTATCAGTATCAGTATCAGTATCAGTATCAGTATCAGTATCAGTATCAGTATCAGTATCAGTATCAGTATCAGTATCAGTATCAGTATCAGTATCAGTATCAGTATCAGTATCAGTATCAGTATCAGTATCAGTATCAGTATCAGTATCAGTATCAGTATCAGTATCAGTATCAGTATCAGTATCAGTATCAGTATCAGTATCAGTATCAGTATCAGTATCAGTATCAGTATCAGTATCAGTATCAGTATCAGTATCAGTATCAGTATCAGTATCAGTATCAGTATCAGTATCAGTATCAGTATCAGTATCAGTATCAGTATCAGTATCAGTATCAGTATCAGTATCAGTATCAGTACCAGTATCAGTATCAGTATCAGTATCAGTATCAGCATCAGTATCAGTATCAGTATCAGTACACCCAGAAAAAAAATCGTGTAAAAATAACACTTTTTTAACACTAAATCATGTTATTGAAATTCAACACGATCAGTCATGTTAATAATTAACACTTTACATAATAATTCAAGTCTGTTAAATGAATGTTTGTGCAGAGCGCAAAATCACATAAAATGGCTTCTGCTGAACAGAACATTCAGAAAAGGGGCATTTTGTCACTTAATTCGCTCAACAGCAACATTATTCGCACTGTCTCTTCTTTTGATGCAATGAGCAAATCAACACTTTACTCATGTTATTTTTTAACACTGCATAATACAGTGTTAATCTTTAAAAATTGTTGTTGTTTTGCGAGTAAAAATTATCATGTTAGATTGACAGGAGCCGTGTTGAAAAATTTTGCCTCATTTTTCCCTGGGTGTATCAGTATCAGTATCAGTATCAGTATCAGTATCAGTATCAGTATCAGTATCAGTATCAGTATCAGTATCAGTATCAGTATCAGTATCAGTATCAGTATCAGTATCAGTATCAGTATCAGTATCAGTATCAGTATCAGTATCAGTATCAGTATCAGTATCAGTATCAGTATCAGTATCAGTATCAGTATCAGTATCAGTATCAGTATCAGTATCAGTATCAGTATCAGTATCAGTATCAGTATCAGTATCAGTATCAGTATCAGTATCAGTATCAGTATCAGTATCAGTATCAGTATCAGTATCAGTATCAGTATCAGTATCAGTATCAGTATCAGTATCAGTATCAGTATCAGTATCAGTATCAGTATCAGTATCAGTATCAGTATCAGTATCAGTATCAGTATCAGTATCAGTATCAGTATCAGTATCAGTATCAGTATCAGTATCAGTATCAGTATCAGTATCAGTATCAGTATCAGTATCAGTATCAGTATCAGTATCAGTATCAGTATCAGTATCAGTATCAGTATCAGTATCAGTATCAGTATCAGTATCAGTATCAGTATCAGTATCAGTATCAGTATCAGTATCAGTATCAGTATCAGTATCAGTATCAGTATCAGTATCAGTATCAGTATCAGTATCAGTATCAGTATCAGTATCAGTATCAGTATCAGTATCAGTATCAGTATCAGTATCAGTATCAGTATCAGTATCAGTATCAGTATCAGTATCAGTATCAGTATCAGTATCAGTATCAGTATCAGTATCAGTATCAGTATCAGTATCAGTATCAGTATCAGTATCAGTATCAGTATCAGTATCAGTATCAGTATCAGTATCAGTATCAGTATCAGTATCAGTATCAGTATCAGTATCAGTATCAGTATCAGTATCAGTATCAGTATCAGTATCAGTATCAGTATCAGTATCAGTATCAGTATCAGTATCAGTATCAGTATCAGTATCAGTATCAGTATCAGTATCAATATCAGTATCAGTATCAGTATCAGTATCAGTATCAGTATCAGTATCAGTATCAGTATCAGTATCAGTATCAGTATCAGAATCAGTATCAGTATCGTGTATCAGTATCAGTATCAGTATCAGTATCAGTATCAGTATCAGTATCAGTATCAGTATCAGTATCAGTATCAGTATCAGTATCAGTATCAGTATCAGTATCAGTATCAGTATCAGTATCAGTATCAGTATCAGTATCAGTATCAGTATCAGTATCAGTATCAGTATCAGTATCAGTATCAGTATCAGTATCAGTATCAGTATCAGTATCAGTATCAGTATCAGTATCAGTATCAGTATCAGTATCAGTATCAGTATCAGTATCAGTATCAGTATCAGTATCAGTATCAGTATCAGTATCAGTATCAGTATCAGTATCAGTATCAGTATCAGTATCAGTATCAGTATCAGTATCAGTATCAGTATCAGTATCAGTATCAGTATCAGTATCAGTATCAGTATCAGTATCAGTATCAGTATCAGTATCAGTATCAGTATCAGTATCAGTATCAGTATCAGTATCAGTATCAGTATCAGTATCAGTATCAGTATCAGTATCAGTATCAGTATCAGTATCAGTATCAGTATCAGTATCAGTATCAGTATCAGTATCAGTATCAGTATCAGTATCAGTATCAGTATCAGTATCAGTATCAGTATCAGTATCAGTATCAGTATCAGTATCAGTATCAGTATCAGTATCAGTATCAGTATCAGTATCAGTATCAATATCAGTATCAGTATCAGTATCAGTATCAGTATCAGTATCAGTATCAGTATCAGTATCAGTATCAGTATCAGTATCAGTATCAGTATCAGTATCAGTATCAGTATCAGTATCAGTATCAGTATCAGTATCAGTATCAGTATCAGTATCAGTATCAGTATCAGTATCAGTATCAGTATCAGTATCAGTATCAGTATCAGTATCAGTATCAGTATCAGTATCAGTATCAGTATCAGTATCAGTATCAGTATCAGTATCAGTATCAGTATCAGTATCAGTATCAGTATCAGTATCAATATCAGTACCAGAACCAGAACCATTGCTCGTTGCGCCAGAATCGCCATATTGTACTCACTTATATTATCCGAAAAACGTTCATTCCAGATTTTAAGGCGACCGTGGCCGTTCGTGTGCGAGCCAAAGAATTTCAGTTGACACGGACCAACTTATGACGCAAACATTTTTTCAATAATCAAAATGTAATCCATGTTAAGCTTCTTGAGAATACTTATCAGATTCAGTTCTCGGTCAATTTTGTTATTTTGCATATTAAAAAGAATTGTGTTTCTTCACATGATGTAATATGAACGGCAACTAATGACGGCAAATAGTTAAATTTATGTTAGATAAATCTTGTTCAAAGTGACTTCTAGTGAAATTTAGAAAATTTAATAGGAAATTTTGTTCCTTGAATTTATATTTTTTGTTACCTTTTTCTGCTGAAGGCTCGACAAAAACGAATACAAAAGAGCGCTACAGGTTTAAATTATATTACAAAAATAATACTTATAAAATTATACTATTGGTCTGTAATCACAGCAATTAGGGCCAATCCTGATTACATAGGAGTTTTCTTATACCATTTTCAGGGACGTGATCACGATATTCGTATGACTGAAAGAAAATCGTGATCACGATGACTGAAAGAAACAAAGCCATATGAAGGCGACTGACCTTATATATCCTAACGACAATACCTTATATGTTCTAAATAGCTAAAGTGCTCTGCTAGAGCCATGCAATAACAGAAATAAGCCTGAAGTCATTATTTTTATGTGTCTGAATTTCATTTTCGTGTAAATAAAATCATTAATTCTAATTTTAATACAGAATATATCTTCTGCCGTTAATCTGGAAGACATATTCTTTTCTGGCGTTAATCCAGAAGACTTATTCCCTTCTGGCCTAAGAGTTCCGCATATTTTATGATGATGTATGATTAGTTAATGATTTATAAAAAAAAAAAATGAGCCATGCACTGGCCTATTGGACAAAACTTCATGCGTCACACGGTGAACAAACATCATGAAAAACTCTTACTTAACATTTGCAAAAATCCAGTTTTCAGCAAAGTTTTTGCGTATTTGAGGTTTTGGTGTTATTATCTTGGTTTTTGGTCGAATTGGTTGAATTGGTGATCTTGGAAGCATATACTCGACAGCTATTGGTTCCGACTGATAAAGCATTACACTTGGATGACGCATGAGAGTATGAGGACGATGTTTTGGACGATTGATAAAAGATTTTCTGAGCATAACAATATTTCTTGAAGCTGAAATATATTGATAATCATGTTACCCAGTTTTGCTTTAAGCAAATAACGAACACAGTAGTAAAACTTAAATATAATAAAATACATTCTCTATGATTGGAATACAAAAATTTGCCAGAATTGTTTGTTTTACTACAATGAAAAAAAAAAAAAAAAAACAAAAAAAAGTTTATCCTCTACTTATAACATAAAAGGTTATCGTAATGTATTGAATTTCAAAAGCTCTACATTGGCATAAAAACTGCTAAATAAATGTATTTGACATTGTAGTCTACAACAATAATGGGACATTAAATTTTAATATACTAGTTATCCAATCATGGCAATAAATTGCGGAAAATAATTGCCTCAAATATGCAAATGGACATGTTTTCAAATTATGTCCAAATTCGGAGGTTACAGATGGTTACCACTTTAGATGCTAAGAGGAAGCCTACATCATCAAATACAAAAACAGAGTGCACTGCGATGAAAAAAGATCACTTCCCGCGGATAATTTTTTTTTTGAAAAGTCCCAACTATCCCTCTTCAGATTGTTGCAATGTCATATTTGTAGCTAAAAAAACATGTAACAAGAATTCATAATCAAACAAATTAGAAAAGCCGGAAATTTTTGCCGGACTGCTATGGAATGGGCATCATTCAACCGGTAAGTTGTAATGTACAAAATGAAGGCAGTCTACGACAGGACTGGTAGTCTGAGTTAAACTGTCAAAATAGACGACTTCAAGTTTGGAAGAAGGAAGGATGACCACCGCGGTCAACGGGTAGAGAGGCAATGGGTATTTGGAGACAATGAGAGAGGATCCGTAATAATTTCGGATTGTTGGAAAGTATGTTTTCAGGTTATTATAATACAGTAATAATTTATTCACAATTTTTGCTAACTTTATTATAGGCATATGACTCTTTATACCAGTAGGGATTTAGTTAACACTCTGTTAGCTCGTTAAGGCATCAGAAAGCGTTTTCTGATCCCAGTAGTAGCAAGAGACTGCAAGACTTTTGTTAATATCATAAAAGAATGGATATAACCCGGATCTATAATTATTTTGTATTTCGTATTGCTGGTTTCCAGGTTTTTTAGATTAAATTAATAATTTATTCACAATTTTTGACTAATTTTCGTATGGGCTTATGACTCTTTGGATCAAGAGGGCTTCACTCATCTCTCTGTTAACCACACAGAAAATTTTGTTTATGCTGTGAGAGGCGCGCATACCAACACGGTAGAGGGGATGGTTATTTATACCAACTCTTTTAAAGGTTATTTGTTCAAATACAAATTGTTGAAAAACTGCCACGTCTATTCGCTTACATACTCTTCTTATAAATATCTATGCACTTTATATTTGATATTATTTATTCAGACCAAAACTTTTAAAACACCTTTCGGATAGAAAAGTTTATTAATTTTACTCTTTATTTCGGAAAAAATGTTTATTATAATTGGTCAAAACTATTACTTGTCTCAATGCAGTTCCCTCCATTAAACGATTTCGCAATGTGTTCATCCTGAAATTCTTTTAAAAATGTGTCTTTTTGAGCAAAAAAATTCTGGACTAGCAGATTTAGCAAAAGAATTGGCATTCGGTTGGTTATAATTTTGATGTTTTACTTTTTCAGGTATTTTATTTTGATAAATCTGAGAAACAAAAATTTTTCCTACAAAATTTTTTTAATTGTTGAACTGTTAAAACACTTCCTGCAAACATTTCCAACCGCCTCATCGATTCGCCAACGAATCGCCGAAAGAAGTCTTGAGGGATTCACTGAGAAGAGTGGCGAACGAGGCATTTTAAGCGATTCGCAGGGATAATTTGCCAACGAATCGCTGAAAGGCATCCTAAGCGATTTTCTGCAAAGAATTGAGAGCGAATCGCCGAAAGAGATCTAAAGCAATTCGCCGGAAAAATTCGCCAACGAATCGCCAAGAGGAGCCTTAGGCGCTAGAAAGAGTCGCGCTTAAATGGCAGGAGAAGAGGTCTAAGGCGATTGGTCGACAAGAGTGGCTTTTTAGAGGTTCTCCGCGATTTCTTGCGAAGCATACACAGAAAAAAATATAGTTTAGATATTATGCAAAAAAATTTTTAAATAAAAATTTAACACCTTTGCGTTTCTACAAAACAAAATTTTAAAAAATTGTGTTTTTAATTTTCAACTAAATAAAAAACAAAAATATTTCAAATATAAACTCCATTCTTTTTTTTTAATTTTCTCTTACTTGAGTATTTGAATAACTATTTGGTGATAATTATTATTTTGCAAGTTTTAGTTACATGACCGCCATTTTCGTTATAAATAAAACGTTACGAAACAAAGTAACACGGACATAATAAAAAGAAAATGTAAAAGATAGTATGCATCCCTATTGGTAGATAACATTGAAAATTTTTTAAAAATAAAAATACGAAAATGTTAAATATGTTAACTAACTAACTAATAAAGAAGAGTCTTACAAGAATCGAAAAATGTCTTGGAACATTATATTTATCCGTTTTTCTGATTTTTTTTTAAGTGTGCGAATATCGTTTTCGTGTAACTGAAATATATAATTTTAATTTCATTAGAGAATATTTTACCAGGTCCAGTACCAGTTCCCGACCAGTACCAGGTTCGGTACAATTACGAACGTCAGTATTAGTTCTAGTGCCAGTACCAGTACCACTTCAAATAGCAGTACATGAACTTGTACCGGAAACAGTACCAGAACCAGTATCACTACCAGAATCAGTAACATTAACAGGTCTAGTATTACTACCAGAACGAGTACCAGCTCTAGCACCAGTACCAATACCAGTATAAGTACCAGTACCAGTGCCAGTAGCAATTCCACTCCCGGGACCATCACTAATAACAGAACTGGAGAACATTTTTATATGTAAGTCATAATTTTCCGGCGCATTAAGATCCTCTCATAATTCTCTATGATTACTTTATGATTCATACAAATGAAAAAACAAAAAATTAAAGGGACATGGGAAACAAGGGATACAAAACATGGGACATGCACTGGAATGTTGGACAAAAAAAAAAAAAGCATGCGTCACGTGTACAAATATTCCAACATAATCTTACTTGAAATTAGCAAAAATCCAGTTTTCAGCAAAGTTTTTGCGTAATTGTGGTTTTGGTGTTCTTATATTGGTTTTTGCCTGAATTGGTGTTCTTGCAGCTGTTGAAAGTACGTTGGGCTGCATACCTATACGCATATAAGATCGAATTCGATATTCAGAAATATCTAACGCGGCGTTTCTGAACATACTATACTCGTATCTTGGAGCTGAAACATATTGATTGATGATCATTTAACTCATTTCTGCGCTAAGCAAAAAACCTAAGATAATCAGTTATAACACTTTAATATTAATAAATAAATTTTGTATGATTTCATTACAAAAATTTACCTAAAGCCCAAAAGTTTTTGCTCTACATGAGAAAAAAAAAAAATAATATGAATCCTCAATGTGTGAAAAAAAATGAATTTCAATAGCTTTTACATCGGTTCATAGCTTTTTGTTATGTCTACCGAAAAATCGAAAAATGATGCAAAAATGAGTGCAAAAATAATGATGATAAGAAAAAGACCTTCAAGACTAAATAGCCTCCATATTACGCAAAACAACGTAATAACAAAAGAACAGCTGATAAAAATTGAAGCCTTGCTGCCTTAGTAGAATTAAAATTTTGGATGGGATGTATTGGTTTTTTTTTTTTTTTTCATTAATTACTTCATAGCATCCATATATAGCCAATTTTTTATATAATTCTCAACGTAGACCTTTAGAGCTGTCGATTTATTTCGTTTAGTCAGAGCAAAGTATTCTATATTTAGCAATTCCTTTTCATCGAGATCAATGCCGTCGAAATCTGCAAAATCGCGTATGATGAGCTCTTCCTCGGGCACTGGATTCGGTGCCAAATACATAAAAGTATCAGCTTCGAAGAAAAAGATAAGATGTTTTATTTTTAATTTATTATTATTTTTGTTTTGCTTTGTTTTCAATTAACTATTTATTTTTTTGTGTGTGTGTATTTTTTTTTTGTGTTGCTAAGCAATACAGCCAAGATTTAAGAAATGGTATTTTTAACAATATTTTTGTTTTGAAAATTACTAGAGTTTTTAGTTAAGAAATTTTTCTAAATTATTATTTTTGAGAAATTTATATTTGTGTTAAGTGATGGTATGTGACATAAAATGATAACTGCAACTATATTGTCTGAATACACGAATACCAACTGTATGCAACTGCTTACAGAAAGGTTCTTTGTTCTCAAATGCTTACAATGGGCGTTAATGGGTTGATGTTATGATTAACAAGTACTTTGACTCAAAGACAAAAACACAGAAGCTCTGATGCGAATAAGCAATTTGCTATAAGACAATTATCAGCAAGAATTATTTTAATATAACCAACATTTTTATGGCATATCTTTTTCTTTTGATGTTTACTTTACTTTTTATTATCATGATAGATCCATGTTTCCGGAAAGTTTTTGCGTATTATCGTACGCTCATGAATATCAGAAAACATATTTACTATCGAACGATCATTATTATCAAAAAGCATTCTTGGTCCATCATCATCATCATCTTCCATGATAAGAAAATCATAACTAACTGTAGACACTGTGAATAAAATAATGAGAAAACTTGCATATAACAGAAAAAAAAAAGAATTTTCAATTCAAACCATTCACCTTAAAACACACTAAATTCAACTTTTAATATAATATTTTGGAAGGTTAAAAGTTGATCTTAAACAGTAACAAGTTATTTTTGATTAGAAGATTAAATTTGAATATTAAAAGTTGGACTTTGAATTGAAAAACCTATAAGATAGACAAGTAAATACAGAAGTTTGCTCGAAAGTCATTGGCGGAAAACTGTTTATGAAGTTTTACCCATTCTACATAGTGTGCTATGAATCCCAATGTACTCCTAACTGTAAAAAATTCATAGATGAAATAGTAGATATTCAACGAACAATGCTCTTGACATCGCGTGTACCTACACTCAAAACACCAAAAAAGAAATAAAAAGCCATGCAAAATTTAACTTTAATGGAATCAGCCTGTTTGAGCTAAATAACAATGATTTTTAACACATAATCTTACCTATAGAACTCGAGTTTTATTTCCAAATACGACTTCCATCTCCCATGCTCCCATCTTCAATGGGACATTCCCTTACCTACTATTTACTTTCTCTGAACGCTCTCATATATTTGTTTTGCAAGCTTAGAGAAGATGAAGAAGTATTTTGTTTGCCTGAATTCTTAGTCGAAATGGCTTTAAATTTTAAGTTATAGGTTCGACTACTTAAGACGGTACAGCTTCTCACTTCCCGGGCTGCTCAAAGAAACCCGCTTTATAGATGATAATTATAAAATTTGTAACTAATGGGGCCTTTTGGGTTTCGTAATGGACCAAGAGGCCTCTACGGAAGCACCTTAACGGTGCACAATCCTTCTAACTTAGATTTTAATACAGGGATTTTATTATGACGCATAAATTATGTCACAAAAACAAATAATTTTTTTGACAAAAATGGACACAGGCACCTCATGATATACAATTTCTAACGTTCATGAAATTCCACTTCAGATATAAAGTCTGTTTCCATACGCACTTCAAGTAAAGTTCATTACTAAAGTGAGAAATTTTATTATCTGTCAAAATGAGAAAATTTGTCAACAAGTACGGAAACGGTTTCAAGCAAGGCTTATTTATATAAGGTTGCATACATTTTTGACGTTTTCTCATTTCGGCACCCTTATTTTGAAATGAGAGCAAAAGAGCGTAGTCATTTGAGTAAAGAACTGATACGGTTGCTTGAATATAATACTATTGGTAGTTTTTTGTAGTACTTATTGGTAAATAGAATACTAAAATTTTTGTTTAGTACTTTTATTGGTCCTTTTTTTATTCGGATGTCCTGATAAAATTAAGTCATTGAGTTTGATCTACCCCCATAATTTTCGTTTTGATTGAAGGATTTCAGTACTATGCCCTAAAAAAGGTTTAATGAAATAAATATATATTAAGAAAATCAAGAAAGACAGACCAAATAAATATTTTCATATTCGAAACTTTCATTGCATTGGAAAACGGTGATCGTAAAAACCACTTTTACTTCTAATTTTGACAAAAATCAAAATTTTAACACATCTTGACTTAGTGTGTACA
The DNA here is from genome assembly GCA_958299015.1 of Tetanocera ferruginea. Classification (NCBI taxonomy): domain Eukaryota; kingdom Metazoa; phylum Arthropoda; class Insecta; order Diptera; family Sciomyzidae; genus Tetanocera; species Tetanocera ferruginea. The sequence goes on from OY282641.1 coordinate 135,132,488, forward strand.
CAATAAAACAGAAAACTGCACAAAACCCTGAAAAATACTTTTTTTTCTCGAGCAGCACAAAACCCTACTCTGCAAACGTCAAAATATTTTTGTTTACATAAAATAAGGATGCGTCAAAAAATGTACGCAACCTTAAATAAATCAACCTTGGGTTTCAAGTAAGTTTCAAGCACAACAGCTATTTTTTGATAAAATTTAATTTAATTGCTTTGTTTTTTAATTTAAAACACTTTCGTAAGCGTTAATTTTTATTTTAACTAAATATTTTTATTAATTTGCAAACCAATTGCATACATTTTTTTCAGAACACAATCCAAAAATTTAATTTTATCACTTGAACAATCAGCTGTTTGAAGCTCTAGATTCGTGCTCGAAAAAATTTTTCACGTAAAGTTCGAGTAATAGAGAGCGACGAAAAGTGACATTTTGCTTGTTCTTCTTCTCTCTCGTGCTGGAAGAATGTGTAAAAAACGCTTTCGAGTAACTTCAATCTATGTATAGCCCAGGGTACACTGAATAAGGTAGCCGCAACACGGAGAGCGCGACTGCCGCAAATGTCAAAGCGAACTGCTTCATCTGTTGCTGTTGTTGTTTTTTTTTTCGACAGCTAGTTGATTTTGACACTTTCGGATATGCGAAAGAGAGTACAGTCAGTTTTGCAGCAACCTTGTTATTCAACTATGTGTATAGCCATTTTTTTATTTTTTTTTACTTTGGTAAAGTGTAAAATTTTAAAATAAAAATGTAAAATTAAAAATTTAAAAAAATTGAAAAAAATATTAAATTAAACAAAAAAAAATTTTAAATGAAGTAAAAAAGCTTAAAATTTAAACATAAAAATTAAAAAATATTAAATTTTAAAATCATGCAAATGATTTTGAAAAACTTTAAAAATTAAAAACGAAAAACTTAAATACTTCAAAATATAAATACAAAAATATATAATATTTAAATTTAAAAATTTTTGTACTTAAATTTAAATTTAAAAACTTTTTTAAAATTTTTTCATTTTTATATATTAATTTTGAACGCTGAATTTTTGTTTTATAAAATATAAATTTAAGAACTTTAACATTTCAACTCATACTCTTTTTTTAATTTTTACTAAATATATTTTTAAATATATTTTCAAAAGTTTTATTTTAAAATTAGAAGTTATAAAATTCTTATTAACAAACTTTCAACATTTTAAATTATAACTTTTTATAAAAACTTAAGTTTTGAAATTCAAACGGTTTGTTAGTTAAAATTTAAAAATTTATATAATTTGAAACTTTTTAATATGTAAATTTTTAATTAATTTCAAAAATATGCTCAAAAGTTTAAAATTTTACTTTTTTAAATTTTAAAATTATTAAATATTTTTTGCATTTTAAATATTTATTGATAAATCAATTAATTTTTTTCGTCATTAATATGTAAAGCTTTTATTTTTTGTTTTTAATTTAAATATTTTTTAATTTTTTAATAAAAAATTTTTTTAAATATATAATTTTTAAGGTTTTTGAATATATTTTATTTATAAAAATTTTTAAAATTATTATATAAAAAAATGTTTATGTATGGGCTTGTCATGGAAAATGGCCAACCAGAAATTTCAAAAATGGTCAAAATAAAATATATCTGAGAGCAGCAACAACTGTTGCAGTTCTAATAATATCCAAGTCAGTGCATGAAGAAACTTAATAATTTAAGCCAAGATGTATTTCTTTACGTTATTAATAAATTTTTATAAAAATTTATGAACATTTTTAATATGGAGGGAAAAAATGTGTAACGTCCGACACGTAGCGTCCGAACACGTACAATTCTTATCTGTGACTTTATATAACAATTTTTAAGATGTTGTTGAACTTATTTTAACTGTCATTACTTGTTCTTTCGCAGAATTTTTCGAAGTTCGAACGTAGTCTCAGAAGTACTTTCTTTTGTTTGTAACGCCCGAAAAGACGAAAAAAATAAAGAAATTTGAGTTTAGCGTAGCGGTCAAGCGTAGCTGTCATAAAAAAGATGAAAAAATGTTTCCGAATGTAACATCCGAGCGCTAAGATTTACCCATATTTCAAAAAATTATTGTATTTCAAATTAAAAAAATTGTTTAATAAAAAATTGAAATTTAATAATTTAAATTATTAAAAATCTAAAATTATGAAATTAACAAATTGAAAAAAATTAAAAACTTTGAATATTTAAGTTATGAAAAAGTTTTAAAATTTAAAAATTTTAATATACACTAAATAATTTAAAAAATTTAATAATATAAAAATTTAATTAAAAAAAAATATTCAAAAACCATAAAAAATCAAAAAGGTTTTCAAATAAACAAAATATTTTAATTACAAATTAGAAGCTAAGAATATTAAAAAACTTTATATATAAAAATTAAATTATTAAAAAAAATAAACAAAAAAAATTTGTAATATATATAAAAAAAAACTTTAAAATTTAAAGTTGAAAAACTTAAAAATAAAAAAAAACAAATTTAATTTATTTTTAAAATTTAAAATTTGTCAATTTAAAAATGCGAAAAATAAAAAAATTTAAACAATAATTGCACATTTTAAAACTAAAAAAATTAAATATTTAGAATTGAAATTTGTTCAAAATTAATTAAAACTTAAAAAATGTTTAAATTTAAACAGTTTGTATAAAAGTTAAAATTTAAAATGTTAAACAGGCATTTTTTTTAATATAAAATGTCAAAATAAAAATTTTTAAAATATTTTATATAAAAAATTTAAAAGCTTTCGAGTTAAAATTTAAAAAAATCTTATATGGTTATTTGCATAAGAAAATTTAAAATTAAAAAAAAAATTACAACTTTTAAAGGTTTTAAATTTGAAAGCATAAAAGTTAAAATCTTTAATATTTTATATAAATAAACTCAAAACTCTAAAAATTTAAAATTTTTTATAAATTTAAAAACTTTAAAATATGAAATTATTCTTAAATATTTAAAAATTAAATAATTATAAAATTTCAAAATTTAAATAATTTCAAAAATGTAACATGATTTGAGGCGGTAGGTGTAAGTCATCAATATATAGGCTTTTCCACGCCTATTGCAAGTCGTGATTGATCTCTGCGCTTTTATTTGCTTGGAATTTGTTTCCAACTTGAAAAAGTTACATTTCAAAAATGTTTCAAAAAATTTGCACAAAAATTTGTTTAAAAAATTTAAATTTTAAAAAATTTCTTACTTGGGTTCTATTGGTTAAAAATTGTATTACTTACTCACAAATTTATCAAAACAATTTAAAATCAAAAAAAATTAGCTTTCAGATTTGGCGTTTAGACCCATCAATGAAACGAAGGAAACAAGTGTCAAAAAGCTTGGTTTGTGTCTAAGATAAAATAAACTTTTTATGATAAGACGTTGCAAATTTTATGTTTGATTGAAAATTTACATTGCGAAAAAATTTGTCATTTGGCCATCGTAATTTTCTTTACTGTAAAGTTTTATAAAAATTAGCACTTTCGAATACTAATGAGTAAATTTAATTTTTTCAAAAAGTTTTGAGGTATGAGCACTTTTTGAGATTTGAGCGAATTGAATTTTTTGAAAAAGTTGGTAACTCTAGCTTATAAACTCCAAAAATATTTTATTTTTAAAAAATCGATTTTAAATACCTTTCTAAGATCCTTCTTTAAAAAAAGGGTACCAGACGGAGATATAATTTGTTGGAAATGATGCCATTTTCATGTTTTTTACTTTTGGCAAAATATAATAACTTACTCGCCAAAAATGGTGATAAAAAACTAATAAGCTTATTTTGTATAATTGGAAAAAAACTATAGCCAAAATTTGGCAAAATATAGGCTTGGAATTTGTGATATGAGGGGTCTAGATCAGTGATGGGCACACACTATCACATTCTTTATTTGTGTGTAAAGCAGAGAAAAACGAATACCAACTTAAATTATTTTCTCGCTATAATTTAAAAAATACGCTCAAAGAGATGTTATGTCAACAAATGCTGAACAGCAACTGACTTGATTTGCTGGCAAAATAACAACAAAGCAACAGCCGAATGCACACGAAGTAGCTTATAGTAAACGTGTTCCGACGTCGCGCAAGCAGCATTTTGTTTCCAAACACGTGTGGTTGGGAATTGAAATTGTGCCCTTCCCTGGTCTAGATTAAAAAATGTTAACGCAAAAATAACAAAAATTAAATAACTGTAGATATTTTAGAAAACAATTATTTTTCGCTATTTTCTACATTTATACAAATTTGTGGCTCAAACAAAAAATATTGCTATCTATTTTATTAATAAAAGTAAAGTTTTTGAACCGTAACTTAGTAACTTAGTAACTTAGTTTTTAAATATTTTATGAGCGCACAAAACTATGACCCGGAAATGACTCTTATTTATGACGGTTTTTGAGCGCTAATGATTATAACTCAGACAAAAGTTATAATTTTATGGAATTTATGAGTGCACATCAATAAATTTAAGAACATTTATAAATAAAAAAATAACAAAATATATGTTTTTCTACATTATAATTTCTAGTTTTAATTTTTTCTAATTTGAAAAGTATAGAGACAGCTGTAAGGTAAGAGAGTTAAAATCCAATTCCTATAATTGAGTTCAAATTCTAATTGAGTTTAACTTCTACTTAGTTAAAAGTTTTAAGGCAAGCCTTAACCAGAAAACACAATAGTTATTTGTTATAAGTTTAACTGTTTACTATAAATAAGACGCTTAACAGCAAAATGGTTGGACAAACATTTTTGAAATTTTTTTTTTTTTTTCTTAGTTCCATAACTTGAGTTGTATGGGACACATTTTGCAGCTAAACGCTTGCATATATAAGAAATGATAATAATTAATATATATTTAAATGTTAATATGTGATTTAAGCAAGCAATAAACGTCACAAGAACAATCATTTAATAAATTGAATTTCTGTGCAAAACTACTGTACTTTTCAAAATCGTAGAAAATCCAATTTTCCAAAAAATTCTTGCGTACTGTTGGGTCGCTTAGCAAAGGACGACTAGTCTCAGACGACTGGATTGAGACTCTATTTGGTGCAACAGCAGCCGATTGTGCTAATGCTGTAACTTTAAAACCATTGTCGCTGCCAAAAATATTTGATATAAGCGGTATAAGATAAACATCGTCTATGGAAGAGTAGATCAGTTGATGGTGATGGTGAAATTAGAGTTAGAAAATATACTTATATAAAATATTTTTCGAGAATTTAAAAAAAAAATTAAGACATTTAACGAGAAATATTAAAGAAACAACTACAAAATACATAATATTTGAATCTTTAAACAATTAATGAAAAGGGTATAGTTATTCCGGTCCACCCTGTAATTTTAAAAAGGGATTTTTTTTTGCTTGTATGCTGTAGGTTTTTGCGGGGAAGTATTTTGCTATAATGAATCAGATCACATGCTATAAAATTAATGTACTATATATTAGGTGCAAATCATGTGCCGGCGATATCACATGATAAAAAAACGAAATTTCTCTATCGCTGTAATTGAGTGATTTGTTTTTAGAAACGAATGATTTTAACAATGAATTAAAAAAAAGAATTCAATTCAACACACTTTTTTTTACGACTCCTTGTGGAATTATTTTCAAAAATCCATGTTTCTGCAAAATTTTTTCGCAACGGCTTTTTAGAAATTGAACTCCCCCAACCCCAGACAACGTTATCTCCATTGCCAAATCTGGAGCTTATAACTGCACCAAGAGAACGTGCACGCCATACTATATCGAAAAGCACTAAGAATGAGAAATAGAGATTCCATGTTAAGATTCAAAACAACAATTTCAAAAATATATCTAGATTCATCTATACTAATTATATCTATAGGGCTGGAACGAGTTGTAATAGAGGGATATTTCGGACTGAAGGATTTGCACTCGATCTAAGCCTAATGCTAGGCTTGTCTGTTTAGTCAATTTAGAATTGTTGTTCGAAAAACAAAAAAAAATAATATTTCAATGATAGTTTCTACAATAAGAAATAATTTAATAAATATGCACTTATAAGTTCAAGACAACATGTCTAAATGTCAGCAGCGTTCTAAATGTCACTCAACATGCATGAACTTAAGTCACATCTCAAGACGTATTAATAAGAGCAACAAGTAAAAATCAATAGAAAATGCTATAACGATTATTTTTTTCCATTGATTTTTCTACATGATCAATGCATTAATGTTGAAAGTATAAATGACAAAGCACAAAAACGAAAGAAAAAAAAAAACTACACCAACGAACTTTTCTCCTTGACTCGTATTTCCATTTTCGAAAATCCATACTTCGGCAAAATTTGCTCGCAGCATTAGTGATCGCTCAATATCACTATCATTCGAGGCAGCATTACCCATCATATCATCATTGTCAACCGCTAAAGATGCTACTGTTGAAGGAAACCATTCGTAGTCATTATCTTCACTTAACCGTATATCAATGATGTCACCATCATAACGTTCAAGCCAAAGTAAACCAAATTCGTCTGAGAAAAAAGTAATCGGTTTTAGGCTAAGAACCGGTATACAATATAATTCTTTAGTTTTAAGTTCTACTTTAAAAATGTATGGAGTGTTGATGTGAGTTCTATGTTCGAAAAGGCTTAATTATTAGGAGTAGCAGGAGTATATAAGGAAAGAATGAGAGGAAGAATTATTTTGGAATTATCTCAAAGGAATTGATCAGAAGAATTGACTTGTTTGCTATTATTTTATAATAATATTCATGTGGTGATAAAGTTCTTTTAACTGATTGAAATTTGCCGTGAATTCAGTCATATATAGTGTACTACTGTGGCCACAAAATACCAGGAAATTTTATTTTAAATTTTGCGGAATGAAATTTCTGCTGCCGAAACGTTGAAAATGTTTCAAAAAGCTTTCGATGAGTGGTACAAAATGTTCAAAGAGCGTCGAGAAAGCGTTGAAGCGTTGCAAAAGTTGCAAAAAGCTTTCGATGAGTGGTACAAAATGTTCAAAGAGGGTCGAGAAAGCGTTGAAGATGAGGCGTGCCCAGGAAGATCATCAACATCAACTGATGAGCAACACGTCAACAAAATCAATGAATTGGTGCTCCGAAATTGTTGATTTACAGTCCGAGACCGTTTTTAGTTCTTGCATCACGATAATGCACCATCTCACATTGCACTCGTATTTCATGTTCATTTTCCCAAAAACTCGGCCCATATCGTTCCGCAATCACAGTATTCGATTGACAGTACACTCAGAAAAAAGCTTATCGGAATATGATAAAAAAGGCATCATATTTAGAGAAAAATGGTATAGACTTTGCTCCAGAGAACGCTATTCTCTAATTTCGATACTAAAAATTCTCTAAAAATGGTAAAAAGCTTCCATGAAAAAGAAAAATATATTGTTTTTTGAGAAAAAACTTTTTATTTTTGAGAAAAGATTTGTTTTTATTGAAGAAAATACTTCTCTTAGTGAATTTTTTATCAAAATATAAGAAAAGTTTTTCATTTTCAATAAATTTTTCTCTATAAATGAGAAATTTTTGTGTGAGAAAAATACTTATCATTATTAGAGACATTGAAATATTTCCATTTCCTAGAAGTACGGAAATATTTCTTCGAAACTGTGAAAATTTCTTCTAATTTAAGAAAATTTTATTTGAAAAAGAGAAAATTGCTATTATCAAAAATAGAGAAATTTTTTACCGGAGCAAGGTATGTGTTTTTTTTTCTCAGTGTATCATGCGACTTCTGGCTATTCGCTCAAGACACTCAAGACACCGCCTCATGTACAACGTTTTTGAATCGATAGAAGAGATAGAAACCGAAACGAAGAAGGAATTGAAGGCAATACTAGAGAAGGACTTACCGGAAATTAATAATGATTTTTGATTTATAAACAAATTCCCAATATTTCTTACCCACAGTAGTATATTATGAAATGGAGGAAAAGGGTAGAAAAAGAGTTTAAAATATATGTTTCAATACTGCCTTTTAGTCAAACTTGCAGATCAGTAGTTTTTAACTCTTTTTCTACCCTTTTCCTCCATTTCATGTTTCAATACTGCCTTTTAATCAAACTTGCAGATCAGTAGTTTTTAACTCTTTTTCTACCCTTTTCCTCCATTTCATGTTTCAATACTGCCTTTTAATTAAACTTGCAGATCAGTACTTTTTAACTAAATTGCAAAGGTCTGCCGGGCTTAACTTTTGGGAAACTGAAATGGATTATTCTTTCGAAGTACTGTTCTACTTTGAATTAAGCTTATAGTAAGTGCATGTGCACCGCGACTTATAGGATATATCATGCCTTTCAAAGGATCCAAATTTGAAATCAGAATTGATCCATCACATTAAGATTTTAAGATATTTTAAGTTATATACCTGGAAAATAAACTTTCGGACTACTTTTGAGGATATATAATAATCGAATAAATTTTTGTAACTTGAACAATACTAAAAAGCTGCTTAAACAATACTTGAGAGTTGCACAAGCCTAGCAAAAAATGAAATGCGTATCGCAATTATTTATTAATTTGCCATCAACGTGATTTGAACCGTGAACCATCGTAATCTTCTTGCAGTAGTCAAACGCTCTAGCCTTATGCCATAAGTCTCATGAAATATGAGCGAACAATCGGCGCCAAAGAAAGCCAAGGTGGTTATGTCAGTTCATATAGTTTAGGGGACCGTTTTTTTGGGATGCAAGCGATATCATCCACATGGATTACCTTCAAAAGGGAAGAATAATTAATGCCGAATATTCTGCCAACTTAATTGACTTATCGATTTAATGACGATTTAAAGAAAAAACGACCCCATTTGGCCAGGAATCAAGACAATGCAAAGATGCACACATGTGCAGTCTACATGGTGAAATTTCATGAATTGGGCTACGAATGGCTCCCTTATCCACCTTATTCTATTTATTTCGCCCCGAGTTAATATTTCTTGTTTCCAAATTAAAGCTCTGGCTCGGTGTAAAGAGATTTGACTCCACTGATAAAATCATCTCACAAACAAATACCTATTTTGCAACCTCGGTAAAAATTGTTTAAAAGAAAGGATACAAATTTAGAGTAACTTCGGTCCAAGTGTATAGAGCTAAAGAAAAACTTGTGTTTTATTCGAAAAGTAACGAACTTATTGACCCGCCCTCGTTCATCTGGAAAAATTTTGATCCCACGGAAATTTTTTAACGACTCTTTCTGTGTAAAAATATCTGATAAAAAAAAGAACTTTGGCATATATTACCGTAAAATTCTTAAAAAAATACAAAAAAGGAACACAACGAACTTGTAAGTGAGGTATTAATGAAGCCACAAGCAGCTGATCGAACATCAGTGAGTGAATACAGGAAGAGATTAAAAATTCAATCTTCAATCAATCTATCTGAAGATAATACATTTTGCAATTGAATTTTATCTTGATAGATATTAAAAAGATTCTCGTGAAATGCAATGATTGTTTGCTCCCAGGCTCTATCTATGAGTGATGGCATTGAACATTACGATCATGATATTCATGAAATTCCTGTGTATTCATAAAATGACCACATGTTAACTCTCTCCCAAGGTTTTATCAAGATAAAATACAATTGAAAAATGAGTTATCATAAGATGATTGCTTTTTTAATCGTTCGTGAGTGGTTTTTTCTTTTTCACTAAACTGCACATTAGTGTCATAGCAACGGAGAGTAGAATTTAATCACTTCAAACATATGCTCACCATCAATTAAAGATTCAATCTTCACATTACATATAAGTTATTCATTGAGTTTTAAAATGCACGTTCACAACAAACGAACGATCATGAGTGAGCAAATTGATGACGATTACAGTGAAGCATTTTCATTCGTGATATTTACTAAAATTGCTTTTGTTTTTGAGAGATCGTAAATGCTCTTGCTTGCGACGTAATTTTTTCGCACATAAGGAATTGAAATTATGAAATTGTAAGTGGTGATTGGTTGTCATATTTTGATCGTTTTCCGCAACTCGACGAAGAGCTTTGAAGCACGAAATCTCGAATGCCTACGGTCGTTGGTCGAATTACCAATTATATCGGAAGAACCGAGTATTCAACAATACGACGGCAAATGCATTTTTAAAGTATGTATATGTAACAATCAAAATTTATTGAAATAGATCGAAAACTACTCTTGCAGGAAATAAGTATCAATTAAGGAGTAGAAAAACTCAGATTTTTAGAAATACACTTTTATCTTACTGAAAATAGATCTTCAAATTTTGGAAAAGAAAGGAAAAATGAAAATATTTTGAAACGTAACCGAATTGCGTTTCTAATGAAATCTTGTGGTTTCAATGTTAGCTATAGATGTGTGCATAATAAAAGTCAATTTACAATTCTACATTTCTGCCTTTTTTTTCTTAAAATGGAGATGAAAATTTGAGAAAAAAATTTCTTGAACTATCAAAATTTTCGTTTTTTTTTTAATATATAAAAATTTTATTTCAGGGCTTATTAGCATACCTGTCACCAATTTAATGCATAAATTATAATAGATGTCAAAATATGTCAAAATACGTCTAGGATCTGTCAAGAAAGAGCCAGCATATTTACAGAATGCTGAGAATGTTGCCTCGATTCGATTTTTTTTTCAGAGAACCTCGATGTGGTTAGTCATGAGCAAGTTGAAAGATTTCAACAAGTCTGTGCTGGAATTGAAAACAGATATAAGGGAAAGGATATGCTTTCAATGATTAGGAACTACTTATAGTATTTTGTCAAAAACATTGATTCATGTATGAAACTGGATAATATATGGATGCACCAGTACTCTCTAGAGACAAAGGAACAGTCAAAATAATAAATTTTTGAAGGCAAACAGGTTCCGAAGAAGGCGTAGACGGTGAAATCGGCTTATGAATCGGCTTAAGGTTATGAACACGGTATTTTGGGATGCAACCAAAGTCATCTGAATGGATTACTTGAAAAAGGAAAAAACGATACGACGTTATTGGGCCGGCTAAACGTTGAAGTCAAGGAAGAACGTCCTCATCTAAAATCCACTATATTGCCCAGATTTGTCCCCAATGACTTTTGTTTTTGCCAAAACTGAAGAAATGGCATGCACGACAACGGTTCTCTAAGGGTCTAACGAGTAGAGTCGCCGCCTAAGCAAATGCTTATTTAGAGAAGCTTCCGAAATCAAAATTTTGGGAAAACTTAAAAAAAAATTGGAAAAACTCTTAGAAAGATGTGTTAAGTAGAAAACTGATAATGTTGAAAAATAAATAGAGTCTACCCAAAACTATTTGTTTCTACTTTTTTCTAAGGACTAATGAACTAACTCCCGTAGAAAGGCGAAAAAGGGAAAATATACAGCGTCATTGTGTGCATTTAATTAGTGATAAGCATGCTAATTCACTCTCAATTATAATTTTTAGTAAGAAGAAAAAAATTTATTTTAAATTTCATTAAAAAAATTCAAAAATTCATAAAAAATTTCACTTGATGGAGATAAACCAAGGACACAGACAATTTTTTTCCTCAAATTTGCATCTCAAGATCTAGTTCAGATTCAAGATCTAGTTCATGTTAGGAAAGTTCTGTTATGTCATGTGCCATTTTAGGCAAGTGCATATGGTTTGTGTCAATGAAAGCAAACAAGGAGTTTAGAAGCTTTGTTCATATATTATTTTCAAAGAAAACCATTGCAAAAGGCCATCGATTGTAAAGGAAGGTTATGGTTAATATACTCAAAAGATTTCTGAATTTTGTTTTTTTTCTCTTCAATAGTGATGATTACGGCATCGACAATAAAGACCAGAGAAAAAATTAACTTGACTCAGACTATTACAACTCACAGAGCCATTAAAACTCTGTTTCCCAACGTTTTTAAGATCTGAGAAAGGTACAAATAGGTTAGAAAAATTCCATATCAATTGTAATAAAAGGCTATCAAAAGACGAAAAACCATTTTAGAAATTTTGCTTGATCGACACAACAAAAGTTTGACCACTAGGGCAGAATAATTCCAATAAAACCTATGTATATGCTTAGAAGAATATATAAAAATAAAAATATGGCTTTTTCTAGAGGGTCATTGATCTCGGAAACTCCAATAACCAATTTTTGTTTGAAATTTCTTTAAAAACCACAAAATCTTAAATAAAAAAGAACTACTGATTCTTAAAAAAAAAAATTAATAAAATACTAATTTCTAAAAACAACTGGAACAGGTATTAAGGATAATAAAAAAAATGTTGTTTCAAGATGGTTTTTTTACAAATTTTCTATTTTTAATAATATAACATGCAAGTTATTGGGAGATTAGGGGAAGTTATTGATATAACATCATTAGAATAGAAAATGTCTAGCACTTTTATACAATTTAAAATATATACAAGAGAAATTCAATAAATCATAATGAGTATTTTACAAACATTAACTGTATTAATGCATAGAAGAAAACAAATAACAACTAACCCAGACGTTAACCATATCCAGGTGTCGGGAAATTTTTGGCGTACTTTTAACTTTTTCTCTGATAAATCCGCAGATTCACTATCTTCGACATCGCTATCAAACCGATTAATAGAATCAGTTTCATCGAAGGCAACTTCGAATTCAAAACTATCAGCCGATGGATTATTCAAAATATAGTCCCGTGATGGAGATGGTCTTGCACGAACTGCAATAATAGTTTTGTTTTTTTGAGATATAAAAGAGTTTTTTGAGTGACAGGAAAGTGCATAATTATTGGAGAGGGTAATTGATATAACAGTAAGACTTATGTAAATATTTTTAGGAGAGGAAGATAATAAGGAGTGGGTTACGGTACAGCTGTGTGCGCTACATTTTTCTTAAATTTAATATTTGGTTTGTATGATTCTCATTAGGTTCAAACCGATGGGCAAATTATCATTTGTTTTGTGCTGATTAGAAAATCCCTAAATATACATATTTCTATACACTATTCGTAAATGTTATATTAATAATAATTTGCATTATTTTTTTTTTATCATTATAATTTTATATTATTTTTTTTTTCTTATAAAATTAAGATAATATTCGGCCTAGTTTTGAAGGCAAAAAAAGAAATATTGCTTTGAGAGACAAAGTAAGAATTTCCCTGGAAGTTTTAGTTGTATTAATAATTTTGAAAATTTTTATTTTTTTAAAGAGTTTTAGTTAATTTTAGTAGGCATTTTAGATGCTATAACAAAGCCTTCTATATTTTAAGTTTTTAATTTTGAAAAATGTGTATTATTATGTCAAAATTTCCATCACCTTAAACAGTGTATGAGGTGTGCTTAAACTTTCGATTTTGAAGAAAAGGTTTAGTTTTGCCAATTGAACGAACCTATCTGAAGAATGCCAAATCCATGTCTCTGGAAATTCTTTACGTACACTAGGTACTTGAGTTCCCAGCGTATCAGCTTTCTCGAGAACAGATTCCGGTACACCAGCATAAAAGACGGGCGAATCGTTAAGAACGTTATCATGCAGAATCAAAGGCCCTGGTTATATTTTTAGGTTTTCAGTGGAGGAATGGGAGTTGAATAAAGGGTTTTATTAGTATGGAACAAAATTTTTCAGATATAAAGACATTATCTGCATTAAAAACAACAAAATAAAGAATCTGCGAGAAAAGTTATTCGAAATTTGCATCATTATAACAGTGTCTTATAACGTAGATCGAACGTTTTCGGAAGTCTGAGAGGTTATTTTATTTTAGAATGGTTTTGAAATGAACCTCAGAATGTTTTGAAAAAAAATTAGGAATTTTATCATTTTATATTAAGTTATTTTCAAAGACGAACGAAACTTTAATTGAATCGAAACTTAGAGAAAATTATAGTATTTTTTTGTACTGTTCTGAAATATTTTTATATACATATAATTCATAGCTTTTTTACTGCGATTTGCCTTAATGGTAAAACAACTTATACCGATTTGATAGTACCTAAAAAATGATCTACTGAGAAAAAATTAAAAAAAAATAGTCGTATTTTCGACCGTATTTTATTTAGTAAGCAAATTTTATGGTTATAAAAGCATCAAGTTTCACTCACAGTACCTAGTCATTCTTCAAAAATAGTTATATATTTTTTTTTTAAAAGAATTTTGTTTTAGTTTTTGTGTGTGCAATTTTATTTTTGACCTTTGTTGTTTTATTTTTCGTCAATTTTCGTTTTAAAATTTGACATTTATCGTTTTATCATTTGACTTTTGTCGTTTCATCATTGATCGTTTTCGACATTTTTTTTTTATTTTTCGAAATTCTATTCAATTTCGTAGTTCCATTTTTTGACATTTGTCGTTTCATTTTTTGACATTTGTCGTTATTTTTCGACATTTGTCGTTATTTTTTGACATTTTGTCGTTTTTTTTCGACATAAGTCGAATTTGTCGTTAAGTCCTAGAATATGATCTTTTAATACATATTAAAATATGGGATGAGGGTTGCGAACTTATGCTGGAAAGTACGACTTGAACTAGGAAAAGCTCAGACATGAACAAGACTAGAATTCTTTCAAGACTTAATACGGTTTAGTGCATTTAAAAATGGCGAATACTTTACAAAAATAATTTGAAAAATTTGAATCGATTTCTCTCGTCGCTGATTTTGATCATGAGATTTCAAAATAAATTTAATTTTTTTCAAGAATTTTTAAACATTTTTTTCGAATTTTAAATTGAATCGAATAGGTTCTAGTCCTAATAACGAATCAATCTACATGTCTCAATAAGAGTCGAAATTTTTCATAATTTATCACAATGATTCAAATTATTTATATCAATGCTTATGTCGACTCAATTTTCGACATGAGTCGATTTTGTCATACAGGTTACAAAAATTTCCATTGTCGTTTAATTTTTCGACATGTGCCGATTATATCGTCAGGCTATAAATTGAGATTTTTTAACGTATTTTCGTCGTTCATTACGATTCAAAAATGATGACTGCTCTAGCCGAGAAGTGTCAAGTACGATGGCAATTTTAAAACCGACTGCCTGCGTCTGCGGTTTCGGAATAACGCAGCACGTTTGTGGCATAAATTTCACTGCCTTACAATCATCATTACATAAATTCTTCAATCACTTACCATCATTATAAGGATAATTGGCATTTGTCAGTGTTACCACGCCCGATTGTTGACCCGGATAACGTCCATAGCCGCGCATCCAGGGTGTGCTTGTATCATAATTGTTGAGACTGTTGAAAATGTCATCTTTGTTGAAATCATTGCCAGATTTCAAAAGTAAAACACTCTGATCAACGCCCAAAAGTCCAACAAATGAATCGGGATCTGTGGTAATCTTAAGCTGAACATCCTCGGATGGTTTTGCCTGCACTGGGGCTGAGATGGCAATCTAAAGAGAATATACCAGCAAATTAATGAAAGTAGTTGACAAAGCCTTTTTTCGAAAAACCTACAGAATTCTCAAACTGCTTTTCGAAGTTTATGGCTAGCTCTTCAAAGCGCAAATTATTGTCCTGTACGTAGTAGACAAAAACTGTGGCACGCGGTATCATTTCGAAAGTGGGTGTTATTTTAATGGTATGCGATTTGCGATTCTCAGGCACCTCTACCTGTTCCGTTTTAAGAATATTACCACGTGCAGTCACAGTATAGACGAAGTACTTTAAGGGTTCATTGGATTTGACCTCGAAAGAAACATCTTTGCCCAGTCTAGGTCTAAAAGAGGAAGAGAGAGAGATAAACATAGCCTCAGTAATATTAAGAAAATGAACTGTAATATCTTGGCAAATCGTACTGTTTGGTATTCACGCTCAACTTAAGCGGCTCATCGGATTCCTCTGACTTTGTATATTTGGACAAAGATGATAGATAAGTGGTTGTATCCAGAAAACTGCATTTAACCGAGTAGAAAGAATGATTGCTACTGGGCAGCTTAAACTTAAAGCTCGCCATGCCGTTTTCATCCAAATTACTCTCGAATATAAGTGACTTCTGTTCTGGCTCCTCAGGTGGAGGCGATACGCTGCTACCATAAGCAATGCCACGAGAGAAATAATTTCTTGGCGGGTCAACAATTAACTTGGCTACATTCTTTGTATCCTGCACCGGCGAGCCATCTAAATTCTTGACAACAACTTTGAATGTTATCGATTTACAGGGACGATAGGTGTAGGGCGTATCAATGCCTTCGATGCGATAACGTTCACTATGCAGTGTCACCGTGGCTGTTGCATTTTGCTTATTGCCCGTCAGCTCTTCTTCCATCTCGGCGAAAATCTTTAATGGTGGCACATAGGATTGTTCGGCTGATAAATGTAAATCCTTATTTAAATTGAATTCCACGTGTCCTTTACCATCGACATCGATGGTTTTTTGCGCCTCAAGATTGCTATCGGAATTACCGTAATAGTGATAGGAAGGTTTTATGGAAACGGTTGCCTTTCCCTTAACGGACTTGCCGTAGGTGTAGCTGTAAAGACAAAAATTTATTAATAAAAACTTCTAAATTCTTTTTGAAGCTGCTGAAAACTTACGAAGCACGCACGGTTACTTTGATAAGACCATCTGGAATAGCTACATCCTTGGCTGTGTCAATGGTTACTTGGAATTTTGGCAACACATATTTGGCTACTTCGAAATTTTTCGTATCGGGACTTTCGCCCTCAACGTTAACCTCAATATTCCAAATGCCAAGCACGGGTTGTTCAGACAATTGGAACTTGCCGGTGTAGACACCCTGGGTGAGCTTGACATCTTTGATTTGCTTGATGCGATTTTGATCACCATCCTATGAAAAGAAAAAAAAAACATATCTTATTAGCATAACTGTAATCATAAGTGGGCGGAACGGATAAAAAGTTATCTTTATGAGATTGGCACATACTAAATAGTCTAAAAATTCTCACAGTGGGTGAAAAGGAACCTGGTTAACTAACTTATAAAGAAGTTGTACACATACCCAGCAAGAAACTGAATGAGGTCTGCCTTACTCAGTCTGTAACGTTGTCCTGAAATTCTAAAAATAATTGAATTCAAGCTTTGACTATACAGACCTGAATTCTAACCTAAAAAAGTTAGTAAAAACATTGGTTCTAATGTTGAAGTGAAATCAAGTTATAAGTACATTAAAGAAACTTACTCAGTAGAACACACATAACTACACTGAGAAAAAAAACATACTTTAAAATTAAACAAAAAATTTTAAAATAGAAATTTAAAGTATTGCGTTTCTACAAAACAAAATTTAAAACAAACGTATTTAAATTTCAACTATCAACTCATTCCTTTTTTTATAATTTTTCTTATGTCTTCGAAATAACAAAAAAATAACTATCTGAAAAATATGACAGTTTTTGAAATTTTGATTTTGCAAATAACGAACATAAACGATAAAATAATCACTAATTAATTATTTCAATATTTAGAAGTCAAACTACATCGAGTGGAGTTGAAATTCGGTATTCGGAGGGTCCCAGGGGTCGCTGAATACGAATCTTATGTCGAAAACGCAGAAAAACTGAAAAATTGGCATCGAAGACATCAAGCTCAAAACTTTTGTTTTCAATATTAAAATTTTTGTTTTAAATTTGTTTTAACATTTAAAAACAATGTTTTAAAAACAAAATCTTTTGTTTTAAATTAAACTTTAAAAACATTTGCGTTTAACTTTAATGAAATTGTTTCAAGCTCTATTTCAAACACAAATTCGTTTGATATTAACACAATTTCATTTAGTTTTAACACATATTTCCCTCAGTGTACAACCTAACATATTTTAATCAGATCTAGGTATCCCGACGGAAATGGAAATATCACTTATATTGACACTGAGGGAGCGTTCAATAATATTCATACCAAAGCCATCTATAATACTCTGAATATGAAGTGGTACCACCTGTGAAGTCGAAACGATGCTGATGGCCAATCTTCCAGGATCTGATAAGAAACACTGATCCTGCTACTGTCCAAATAATGGATGGAGATGCAAACATCCCCCATATATCATCGTCAGGATTCCCTTTACAACTAGTGCATAAACTGGTGGGAAAAAGAAAAATTACGTGTTATATTAACACTTTCCAGCGCCATAAATTTCCAGGCCTTGGTGGTGCTGGAACAATTTACACCCATCGACACATCATATCATAGTTGCACACAATTTTCGCCAGCTGCCTGAAGTTAAACTATATGCCCTCTTCTTGGAAGGAGGTGCAAATAGTCCTTATAACCAAAGCAGATAAAGCTTTTCATGTAAAGCCGTATGACTTTAGACCAATAAGTATGGTCTTTTTCTTACTAAAACCCTGCAAAGACTTATTGCAGTTTATTTAAGGCAAGCTATCAATCCTTTGAGACTATAACATACTCAACACGCCTACACCAAGGATGGATCAACAGACACTTCTCTTCACTCCCAGGTTTCTGCAATAGAAAAATCCCAAGAAATTAAGCTAGTAGCATTGTTGGACATACCAAGAGATTTTTAAGAACGTTTTCCAGGGTGATATCACCTGGACCTTGACGCATCTGGAGGTCGAAAACCCGCCATGTGCATTCTGGAGTATCGTTGCGCTGCCAGATGCTTACTACCAGGTCAGTCCGCTTGAAGCTAAGGTATCCCACAAGGAGGAGGTTCTCTCTGCACTTTTATGGGTCGTATTGATGAACTAATTGCTAAGCAGTATGGAGGGAAGCGGTCACGAGGTAATAGCATACGCAGATGACGTAGCCATTATTGTAAAAATTTTCCACAAATACTATACAATCTCATGGAAACTGCACTAGAGTCACTCTCGAGGTGGTCAGTAGCCCGCGGACTCAGCGTTAACCTATTAAAAACAAAACTAGTCCTCTTCACAAGGAAATACAAAATTTCCGTTCTGAAGTCCCCAAGACTCAACAAGATTAGACGAATTAAAGTCGCAATAAAGTAGCAATAGTGCAAAATATCTGGGAGTTATATTGGATAAAGAACTTTTCTGGAATGAAAATACAAATTAATTCATAATTAATAGGGACAAAATTACTTTTTCTCCAGAAAAAGTTCGATAAATTAGAGTGGGTCGCATTATATGGGGGGAAAAATAAATATAAAGACACCCTCTTGAATAAAAACTTATGTCACAAGTGTTTCAGAACTAAAAAAAAATTTTTTGGGTGTCCCGAAAAACAGTCAAAATGCAAAAGACCATTTTGACACAGTCTAAATGTATTTTTATTTAGTATTTTAGTTACAACATTTATATTTTTAATCCCATTTTGGAATGCAACATATCATTGGATAGGTCTGAAACAATACTTAATCATGTTCTTTGGTGTCATTGGCGTCCAAATTTTTAGACTAAAATTACAAATGTTAAAGCTAAAGTACTGAAAATACTAATGATTTAACTAAAAGTCCATTGGCTGTTTTTTGGAACACACAAAAAAAACATTTTTTGCAGTTCTGAAAAACTTTCGACATAAGCTTTTATTCTAGGGTATGTCTTTTAATATTCATTGTTGGTGACCCGCCTTAATATACATCGATCATTTGACCAATAACATTCTACGGAGCAATAATCTGATGGCCGATTACTTCGAAGATTTCAATTCAGATTACACTCAGCAAGGTGCAGATGAGTGCAGAACTATTGATTACGGGAGTAATTTCTCTACACCAACGGATGCATTAAATGTCATCCTACATCGACTTCCTCTAGACTTAATTTCCAATGAAATCGTAGCCATCACAGACCTGAGGATAAACGAATCTGGAAAGTGGTCCAGCACAAACAACAACGGTTTAGAACATACGGTGGTCTGATCTGCGGCCAACACACCTTGCAATACTGACTACTGTGTATCAGAAGTCACATTCAGCAAAAAAAAAAGGTTTTCGCATCCATTCAGGAATGGAATTATAGACCCCATCTCAT
Source organism: Tetanocera ferruginea (assembly GCA_958299015.1). NCBI lineage: Eukaryota > Metazoa > Arthropoda > Insecta > Diptera > Sciomyzidae > Tetanocera > Tetanocera ferruginea. The sequence continues at coordinate 135,152,331 of OY282641.1, forward strand.
AGCTGGAACTGAAGGGAAGAGTATGAGGAAGAGTTTTTTCCCGGATCTCGAGATTAAGACCTCTATTTGATTGCCTGATCAGTGCAGCGTTTACCGGAAGTGGAAGTCTTGTCAATACAAGAGGCCGCGCTACAACTTCGCCAAAGGCGCGTCTCAACAACAGACTTATTTCATCTTTTCAGATAAACAAGGAACTTGATAGGAATACATCATCTCCCGTTGAGCATTTAAAACAATGACCAATTCAGAACCTGTAGCAGCAGTAGAGAAGAAAAAAAGCGTGTAACTGTGTTGCCTCAAGAGAAGGAGACTACTTAATCTAGGTCGACCATTCCTACCAGTCGCATATTTGGAAATGTAGCCGAGCCAAACGGTTTCATGAAGAGCGGGATAGTTAACAACAAGGTCTAAATGAGACTATATTTAAGCACAATGGGACAGAAGTCTCCATTAGCTGAAAGAGCCCCCCAATAATTCCCAAAAATATAAAATGTACTCAGTAGGCTTCGATTATTAGGTTGGGCCTTATAATATTTATAAGTCAAAGAAACCGTAATACAAATAGAATTTTAAGCGTTAATGGATTGAAAAATACCATTTAAAAATGCTGACTGTATCTAGAACAGTTGTTTTTTTCCAAACAGATGAGTTCTCTCGATCTTCAAATCAAATATATTGAAGAAAAATTTTAATATTTGACAAAGCGCTTCCACCTTTTCTTCATTCGGTGCCAAAAAAATTAACCAAATGGCCCAAATAATCAAGATCCTAAGAAATTGGCTTAAATTATTTATTTCGTCAGGACCTTTGGCTTACGGTATTTCAGAAGTACAAACAACTACAATGAAGATTTTTTAGAACTGCAAATTGTGACAGTTTTTTGGCTGGAATGAATACCTACTAATAGGTAGAGATAAGCCTGAACCTTCTAATCCTTTTTTAAAACCCTTTAATTCAACTCTAAACCATATGTAAGTGAGCTCTTTGTAGACATTTATGCTTATTATGTACTTACATTGATGGCAATTGTAATGGCTTTATCGATTTTCGCCGGTCGTGTATTTTGATCCAAAAACATAATGCGGAACTGCACCAAATCACCAGGTTTATACGTAGCCTTATCGGTTTGTATGAAAGTTGAAGGTTTTAAGTCGGCATAGTTTAGTTTTGTAGAATTCTGGAATTCGATGCCCGATACACCCTTGGCGGTTAAATTGTAATCACCATCCTTTAACTTAGGCACATCGAATTCAACATTTTCTGTGCTCAAAGGTGCAACATGAACACTCTTGGTGGCATTGAACGATGGACCAGTGATGCCAACTTCAATGTCGCAAGGACCCTGGGCCTTATGTAGCGAAACGGCAACATTGTACTTTGTATTGGAGCGTATTGTGCCGGGTCCAACAATGGAGTATTTACTGTAAAGAGAAAAGAGTTGAAATAAATTATAAGATTTAAGTAGATATTAATTACTTTTTAATTGTACTTGAAATTTTTTAAAAGTGTTGAAATACTAATAAATTTAAGTTTAAATTTTATGAACATACTTGCAATATACAAAATTGATTAAAATTCAAACAACTACCGGTTTCTTAGGCTAAATAAAATTTTATGTTAAATAGTTTTGAAGAAAACAAAAAAAAATCTAAATTTCAATTATAAACTTAGACAGGTTTTGCATATAAAAGTTAAAAAAAAACACCGGCTTGACATTGATCGCGACATTGAACGGGGTTTTCCCTCTCAAGTTTTTTTTTTTTTACTACTCTATACATGCTGACTTTGTAATTGTTGATGTGATTGTTTTTTATTTTTTTTCTTGTTGTTTTGTTGTCACTACGTCAAAACAAAATGATTCATGGAATTTACGAATTTTTAATACTTCATCAGAAAAATTATTTATTTAAATGTGGTTCTTTTTTTAAGCCATAGACTTATAGGCGACCAAATGCAACAATAAGATCAAAATAAGAGATTATCTGGCGTTCCTAGTATTAGTTATAATTAAAAAAAATTACATATGAGTTAAGTGTATGGTTTGAAATTTTGAGAACAGTCTTTGTTATGTAAAAAGCTTAGAAAATAACGGTTGAATGCATATTTTTCCAAATAGTTTTTTCAATGATCTAGCAGAAATAGTCGTTTAAATTATGAAGCAGTTATTGATGACCTCAATTGTATGGGTCGCTTTTTTAATCTCCGCTATAGAACATGTTCTGTCAACATAGCGTGCTGTTGCCAGACTAAAAAATGACCATTGATAACGCATTACCTTGGAGTTATTTTTTTTTTTTGGGTTTTTTTTTTTTGTTACGCTTGATAACCTTTGCACTCTCTAACTGAAACTGAATTAACGTTCGTATAGCTGGAAAAACCTATAATTCTCAAGTATTTAACATTTTATATTAAGTACTTTTGTAGATAACAGCCTTTAAAGCAATACAACAAATAATATGTAAATAATATTTAAGTGGCACTTAAAACTTTATGATTATTTTTTATTCCAACAAGTTCATAATTAATCTTCATCAATCTTATTTTATTTCAAAAATTGTTATTCTATTTGAGTTATGATTAATTTTATTACCAACATGATTTTATATACATATATTTTTTGACACTGATATATTTGTCTGATAATTATTTTTATTGTTTATGAACTAAAAGCTATTTTTAGTTCTTGCTAATGAGTTCAATCATTTTATTATTATCTCTTTATTAAACCCTACAATTTTAATTTATAGATATTTTTTATTTTTGTTTTTTGCTCTTATGTTAGTTAATTAGTTTCATTGATTTTATTTATTGACGTTTCAATAATTAATGGAGAAGATAATATTTGATTTTATTGTTGTTGTTAAGAACAACAGATAACTTAACATCTCCCCACAATTAAGAATTCCCAACAATTAATAATTCCCAATAATTAAGAAAAATGTTTTTATTATAATAGAATCGTTTTTGTGACGTTCGATATTTATATTCAGTTAACAGAGTGTCATGAATTCATACAACATGTAGAATATAACTGTTTTGTTAGTTTTAAAGCTTTTAATCCGCTTCTAATAACGTTTACTCTATGATGTATATTAAATATTTAGAATTTCATTAAAATTCGTGTTCATCAATCCTACTATTGAATTGACGAAATGATAACTTTTATCATCGGTTCATTGAATAGACTTATCCCATTCTACTAAACGTGCTTTGGTGTCACGCCCACTTTAAAGTTTTTCTTTTCATTTCATTCATGATATAACCAAATTCCAAAATAGATCTCTCAATAAGCAATATGTATCTCCCAAAAATATAGCTTTTACTGAATTTTTCAATATTTCACCAAAAATTTTAAGGCCCGTGTGTTCTATAGAAAAATATATCCTTATAAGTTCAAAAGTTAAATTAAAGTTTAATAAAAATTTAAACTTAACAATTTTTAAAAACATTCTTTGTCAAAAATAACTTTTTGCATTTCGCTACACTCATTTCAAATGCATGTCCATTACAATGGACAAGGTTAAAACGAAGGATTAATACATAAAAGGCAAGCTTCATGCTCCTTACCTCATATCACTCAAACTGTCATTTTTTTTTTGCTAAGGCAGTGCTTTTCAACTTAAACTATGCAAACAAAATTCAGCCTGAAAGTATGCTAAATGAAAAAATATTCAATATGAATATTTAATATAAAAAATTAGGACAGTCGTTTTAGGAACAAGCTTTGTAAGCCCAAAGTGGGTGTCAGAATTGGGAGACAATATGGAAGTATTACTGGGCATTCGAAAGATGCTCGGCATTGCCTATTCTGCACTCACGCCAAATCTGAAGGGTTTTGAATTTTCACACAAAGCCGGTGCAAAAAAAGTAGCTTTGGAACACCTCCGATGTATTCTCGCTGAAACACGTCAACTGTATGGTAGTGGAGAGCATTTAAAGTTTGCGGCCCGGTTAGGCAGCAGTTAAGCAGGCAGGCCTGCATGTTCGGGGCTCCAATGAAATATGCTTTCCTTATGAGGATGCAATACGACTCTGTGCAGTTGTCAAGGCTATGACGGCACTATACAAAAAAGGTTGTTACGAGATATCACTGGGCGACTGGGATGAAGTGGTGAAAGTCGTACTTGTACCCACAATTAACAGTACATGACACATACGGTCTGGCGCTATCGAATATTACAGCTTCATTGGATTAGGCATATCGGTGGTAGATACATCAGTATCCAGTTTGGGAGTTAACCTTATGCACGTGGTGTCTCAGAATGCTGTTGCAGAAGATGAAGTCATGGGTATAGAAAAAGGTATTAATGTCAGACAAACTCGCTGGTGTTGGACGTTATATATCTTCAGAGTTAGGCAGACAATCACAATTTTAAAAAAAACCGCGCATGGAAAGGCCACAAGACCAAAAGTTGTTGATGTTCAGAGTAAAAATAATTGAAAAAAGTTCAAGAAGTAACCGTTGACATTGAAAAGTTTTAAATAATTGTTAAAATTACTACTTATGTTTTAAGTATATTTTGTTATGATAGATTTAGAAAGCAGGTCACTTAAGTATGCAAAATGAATTGATTTAAAGTAAAATCTTAACAAAAGCTTGACTTCTGAATCAGCTACGTCCGAATCAGTTTATTAGGTTCAAAGCCTGGATAAATGCAAAAAAATAATAAAAAAAATTTTAAATTGGACTCGCGTAAGAGCTAACTAAAGGCCATAGAAATCTTATTTATTGCAGGAATTAATATATACGTTTTTGTATTAATTTTAATAACCTTTTTTCGATAGTAATTAAAAAACAGAAATTAATCAGATTTTCGTAAAATTTTTTTAACTTAAATCCACGTTAAATAGAGTATTAGAGTAGGTACAGTATGACAACGGTTCCGGTTCTAGAAGAAAGGATCAGTGATGTCACAGCATTGGAAAGCGTCAAGGGTAAAAATCAAGTATAGTATAAGTAAAATACAAGTACAGTACCAGCGCTGCACAAGTGTAGTACAAGTGCAGTACAATAGCAGTACAATTACATTACAAGAACAGTACAAGTACATTACAAATAAAGTACAAGTCCATTACAAGTACAATACAAGTAGTTGTGCAAGGACAAAATAAATTTTTATTCATTTATCGAGAAAAAGATGTTTTGAATTAAAAATTTTACTTCTCAAGATCTTAATCAAATATTAACGGTTTTAAAACCTGTCTAAATTTTTTTTAAATTTTTATTCAAATGTAATAAAAACATTTTTAAGCATCTAACACAAAGTATTTTTAATAAATTTTCTTAATCCTTTCGAATAGTAATCGGAAAATCATCAAAGAAGATATCGAACTGGATAATTATTCAATTATCAATTATAATTGAAGTTAGAATAGAAAAAGAACAAAAAAGTAAGAGTTTTATTATAAAATGCCCCTTCACAAAAATGCTAAAATTCCCTTTCACAAAATTCACCTTCTGAATAGAAAGTTATACTTAACAAAATTGACATTTACAAAATTCCACAAAATAAAAACGTATAAATATATATATGTTTTATGCACTGTTTTATTAGTGGTCAATCGCGAACTTTTTTATACATTTACAAAGAGAATAACGTGAGAGGGGATTAGTCTGTAAAGGAGCATTTTGTAAAATAAAATTTTGTAATTTTTTTTTGTGAATTTTGTAAAAGGAAAATTTCGTTAAAAGAATAATGCATAGGTCAAATTTAAAAATAGATGAATTTCGAGAAGGGTAAATTTTGTAAAGAGAAATTTTCTGAATGTGTATTTTGATACGGGAATCTTGGGAAAAACAAATTTCGACCCGTTTCCTTCTTTAGCATTACTTCGTGCTCGGAACCTGCTAAAGCTTTTTTTAAAATATACTCTTATGTAATATCCTAGACAGACATATGGTTTCCGTACTACAATCCGTACTACAATGAAAGCTCAAGAAACCACGACCTAGCATAGTGACAGACATGTGGCGTTGTACTAAGTTCTTTACATGTCAGCTGATGCAAAGGTTTGTAAATATAAACAAGAAAATGGATGCAATCAAAGTTATTATTATTATTGCTCCATGCAACTGGGAATAAAATGTGCCCACTCCTAATTGCAGCGTTTCCAATATATTTTTCTTTTTTAATTTTTTCCATTATTTTTTCTGTTTATACTGAAAAATTGGTTATCCTGCTAACTGATCAATTTGTTAATACTGTCGGCGAAAGCGCTAATAGCGAAAACATATGATTCTGACAAAAGAGCTTAAAGCTTTGGCTGTGTTCAATGCGATTCTTCGTAGTATACATTTCAGAACACCACTGAATTTCAATGGTTTCTTGGATGCTATTGTGGTACGGAACTCTAGTTGCTTTGGAACCAGAGATAAAGAGATGGGAAACTTCGTTTTAAATGAAAATAAAAAAAATTTTGCTTGATAGCTGTGCTTGTTCTACCCATTTTTTCATGCACTCACGTATTGTTTATATGAATTCACCCCATTATCTGTCAAATTCTGGCCGGTTATTAATTTTGTTTTAAGGCAATATGTTTTAATATGTTTAAAGGTTAATATGTTGTATTTTATCTAAGAAGAACTATATAAATAAAAGAAAAATATAAAATATACATAGCTCTATAAAATTTATAATCATATAGGACATAATGGACATTGGCATATAATATAAAATTGTTAACATATGTTTTTACTTGTTTATGTGTGGTCAGTTCGTACAAGCACACAGAAAGGTTGCGTTTCTGAAAAAAAGTACTATTAAAAAAAAGAGTTGCTTTGATATAATGCCCGTATTTCTTTATTAATTCCGAACAGAATTCAGAGTCAATTCAGATTAAGAACAGAATTGATTCATCCAGTTTAATAAAAATGCTATGTTTCCATAGCTGCCAACCCATATTCCCACAGAAAATACATTTTTCCCACAAGTAGACTAAAAATTACCACACCAAATCCCACGGTACTTTTTTCATTAAAAAAATACCACAGCAATTAAAATATACAAAAAAAATGCCTCAAATTGTCCACAAACATTAAAAATTCCATGTAAAAATGCGTCTAGAGTGTGAAATCAACCTTGTTACGTACGATTTACTCAAAATGCAAACAATAACTGAATGCAAAACAAAATATAACTGTAAATTATTGAATAAAACTATTTTTTATACACGAGAATATAATTAAAAAATGTGTATGAAGAAAATTCCCACACGATTTAAAAAAACCAACGAATTACTTAATACTTGGTATTAAGGCGGTATGCGTGCAAGTGACGATCACTATTTGCATATATCGATGGTTAAGCGCACTAAAGTGATAAGTGACCTTTTGACGAAAATAGGTTTACTGCATTTTTCAATCCATCAATATAATATCTACCTTGTGTAAATTTATTGAAAATGCGTAGCCAGTGAATACGTATCCATTTTTTCCATATCCATATTTTTTTCATATTTTTCTTTATGTATTTGGACCTCATTAGCTCAAATAAAAAACCCGTGAGGTATAGGAAATAAATTTCGTAAAAAGTTCAGAAATATAACCATTTGAAGCTTGTTTTGAACATTCTGTACAAGGGTAAATCATTTATTCATAAAAAAACACCATAAAAAACACAAAAAATTGATACAAAGGGGAGAGGTCCATAAGTTGAACACCATGACTTTATAACATTTCATGTGGTTAAGACTTAAATTTTCATGTGGTAAAAAGAGGCGAATAGATATGTTACCCACCACTGTGACAAACGTTGTGTTAAGAATTTGTGAAAAAATTAAAATAAGGATTTTAATAAAATCGTGGTGATAAATTTAATAATTTTTAGAGAAATTGTTAATTAAATATTTGTTTCGAGCTCATTTTTATTGAATTTTAATTATCCAAAGAGTTTCCAAACATGTCAAGGAATAAATAATGTTGCTTCATTGATTTCAATAAAGCATTGAAATCGTAAGCAAAAACAGCGAATATATTCCCATATATGGCATGGGAAATATTTTGAAAAATATAAAATATATGGAATTGCATGAATACCATTATTATGAATATAATTTATTATATGAGAAAAAATAGTCGTAAAATTATAGTTTTTTTAAATTTAAGAGCGTTGAGAGGGCATTTGTGGTGACCGTGGCATGCAGGTTAAGTGTGTGGCCTAGCATGCTCGGAGCCCGGGTTCGATCCCCAGCCGTGGCGAAAAAAGTTTTTTCAATAAAAAATTTTTCTGATCGGTCACCACCTCTCTGCAGACAATGGCAAACCTCAGAGAGTAAACAATGCCATGTATAGCTTCTAGAGAACATGAACTTTAGCCGTTCGGAGTCGGCATAAAACATGTAGGTCCAGTTCTCGGTCAATTGTGTGCAAACTTAATAACACACGCAACACAATTAATCATAAGAAGCTCGGTCAAAGTCCTTTCAAGGGCTGAAATGGCCAATTTGTTTTTTTTTTTTTTTTTTTTTTTGAGAGGGCATTTATAATTATTTTTAGTGGAATGTTTAATTTTCATTAGTTAAATGTATTAAACTTTGTAATCTAACGGAGTGAGTGTAGTATTAATGCTATATTCAAAAACTTTTAAAAACCAAACCTATTTTACATCCCAATTAATGTTCACGCATTTCATTGTTATTGTTATCAACTTGCAAATAAAATTCTATTTTCCGATTGGTTGCGCTTTGCCTAAATATAAACACGACTTATGTAGAAGTTTCTCAAATTAAATATTTAGTACAAATAGATAACATACATAAATTCGTACTTTTGCCATAAAAGCCTACTCCAAATTACACAAAACTACTTTTTTATGCAGCACTGCTCTCAGGTATCAGACCGTGGTAGATTAAACTAAAATACAGTGGCCGCATTCAAGGGACACAATTGTTCAAGTAGCGAAACTTAAGTTAGCGCTGTTATTCTATGAAAATGTTTCTTAGTAAAACGCCAGAAGTTAAAAATACAGGACCGTGTGTCAAATTTGTTGGGATATTAACAACAAATGCATTGTTCTTGCAGTTTAAGAGCATATTTTACTTGCATATCATAGAATTTAAGGTGAAAAATTATTCAATTATATTAAAACATAATTAATTTATTGATCTTTAAGCAGATATGGCTTAATAGTACATATTTTTTGCTACATTGAATGACAACAGCTACATAAAAATCCTACAAATAAGTGACAAGCTGTCAACAATAGAGTCTGCTGAATGTAGTCACTACTTCAAGCCATGGTGGAAGTTTTACGTCTTAGTGGTCAAATTTTACGCGAAAAAGTTTTTTCTTTGAGAATTGTGTTGAAAAATTTACTACTACAGTTAAAGCATTTGCATTAGTATTGACGATTTTTGACATAACCCAATAAGCATGAAAAACATTATTCTCCAACGTTGGAGATTGCTATGATTGTCAAGTTGATATCAAGTGTATTTCTCAACTTGATCTCAAATGTTTTCTCCAATGTATAATATCAACTTGATTATGAGTTGAGGTACATTGTTGAAAATCCCTTTTCTCCAATGTTTGAGAATTCAATGATTTTCAAGTTGATATCAAGTGTAATTCTCAAGTTGATATCAAATGTTTCTCCAATGATTTGATTTCAACTTGATTACGAGTTGAGGTACATTTGAGGAAATTTTTAAAACTTGTTTATGTGGCAATGCTGCTATTGAGTTCGCGAAACTGTATGTCTGGTAACGCTAACCTGTTTTGACACTTGTCAGTAAATTTTAGCAAGTGAAAAAGTGTGAAATTGCAAACAGAGGAAAAAAACAATTTCAACGATCGTAAAGGATTTCAAGACAGTAGGAAAAGAAAAGGTAAGATAAAAGGATGCAAAAATCCAAAAAAATAAAGAGGGAAGTTATGCAGGTGGTGGACCTGCTGTCGGTACATTCGCGCGCTGGTGCAAATTTGGCGCGGGAATCCTCGACAGCAGCCGCCGGACTAAACTTAACTACTTTACCCATTTCAAGCGACGAGGATGAAGAAGACGAGGAGACTTTCTCGTCAAGTGATAGTGCAGACGAAAGACCCTGCACAAAACCAGCATCTGAGGACAAATTGAATTGAATTCAATAAATTTATATTTATGCCTCTTATTCACATGTAGATGGACTTGAACGAGCATTTTTTGGACGCCGGAGCTGTGAATGAGCTCATAACCAAAAAAGGTTAATTTATATAAATATTTTTTATTTTATTGTTTTCTTTATTTTAATTTTATTGTTATTAATAATTATTTTTTATTTCATTATAATTTTACATTTATTTTATTTTTATTATCATTTTCGTTTTTAGACTTAGTTGAACTTAAATATTTTATTGAAAACGGACAAAATACAATTTTAAAGGGTAAGTAGGGTTTTCAAAGTTCTGCAATGACCTATAAATAATAACATCATTAATTTTTTCAGAACATCAAACAACGCAAAACTTATTGAAGCGGGTACTCGAAGAATTGAAGACGGCTGCTCACTCACACAACTCACACAGACCTTAAGACGCACATAATGCTATCCCTTTCGGACGGAAGTTTCCCATCTCTTTATCTCTGTTTGGAACAAAGCTTTGGAATACCGAATTTTGGAATATGATTTCCATATAATACTACATTTTGTACTACATTTTGTCTGTCTAGGATATACAATAAGCAAAATTGCTTGTTAAAAAGAATATTTCGGAACTTCGTTGAAACTAAATTTAAAACATAATCATTCCGAAACTCGTGCTTCACCTTAATATAGAAAGGACGTAATTAATAATTCTTCGAAATCGTATTTTTTTTGCATTTTCTGTTAGAATACCCTCCATGAAACAAAAACCAAACTGAAATATGGTTTCAATAATGAATTTGTGAACAATTTTATTACAATCTGCAACTAAATAATTTTTAATTATATTTTAAGAAGTTATTAAAAGTTTTTTTTCTTCCTGTAAAATTATGAATTGTTGAGTTACGTTCTTTCTGTATTAAGGGGACGATATAATGCTTTTTGAAGTGAAACTTCTTTGGCGGCGAGTGAAATTTCAAGGTCTCTTATTCGTGACGCTAGGCTAACGTTTTCAATTTATATGAAAATTTTCAAAAAATGATAGCCGCTAGCGAGAATTGAACCCGACCATCGTTTCTCAAGAGTTGGAATCTATACCTTTACGCCATGTAGGCACATGATAAACAGCCAAACAAATTGTAATTAAAACTGAACGCGTAACATTCTGTCCGTAACATTCATTTTCATCCGAAAAGTATGCACGAAAATTTATTTCTGTACGCTTCAAACGAAAATATTTAGGCATAGAGTTATATCAAGCTGGAAAAAATTCTACTGCCTGTTCGTCGCATAATGAGCTTAAAGCTTAATTTAGTTCGTTGTGATCTAAAACTTGACAGATGATTGACAACATGCAAGCAATAGTTAATTCAATATAATAATAAAAGCTAATAGTGCTAAAAGTCCTATATATTTAAGACTGCCGAGAATAGTTTTTGCCAGCCAAAACACGTCTCAAAGCAAAGAAAAATAGCTAAAACAGGAGCAGAACGAGTTCGTGAATAAAAAGAGCAAATTAGAGGCCTTAAGAATGCAGCCGCAGCTGGGTCTTCAACTAATGATTTAGGTAAGGTGATTGCAACATGCAATTTTACGAAGCATCAGTGTATTTTGGTGAATCTAAAAAGAACCAATCCCCAGAAAAACACACTGATGCTTTGTAAAAATGTATTTTGGAACTCGGCATCAACAATTAACGTTCGCTGCTTTACGAGGCCCTCACTTAACATAGCAATTATTATGATCAGAAAGCAGGAGGTAATTTTTCACAAGATTTGCCTCAGCTTTCGGAGGCTTCTTCAACGAGTACTATGCAAATGCAATCTAACATTCAAAAAGTGACAATGTTGAGAAGACATTCGAAAGCAACTAAAACACCAACTGAACTAAAACAAGGACCGACAATAACTGTTATTTTACAATTTTCAAATGAAAAAAATTGTTGAAAGACTTTTTTAAAAATATACCATTTTGTTAAAAATGTCGTCAGCTTCACGAATATTAAGTGCCTTTTAAATTTTAGACTGATTCTTTAAAAGTTAAAATTTAACTGTTATTTTTTGTCTTGTATTTTTTCGTAGAAAAATAAAGGTTACTTTTGACTTTTATTTTATTGGTCAAAAATAGCAGTTATTTTGTGACTTTAATTTTTTCGGTCAAAAATACCAAGCAATTTGTGTTTTTTCTTAGAAGCCGTTTGACAGATTGAACTGTTGACACCATGTGTAAAATGTCTTACCGATGAGATGAAAATAATGGTATGGTAAGTCGGTAAAATGACTTGAACAAATATAAATTACCTGATATTTTTATATTTAATAGAAGAGAATAACTGTTATTTTTGGCCGATAAAATAAAATAAAAGTCAAAAGTAACTGTTATTTTTGTCCAAAAAAAATATAAGGCACAAAATAACTTTTATTTGTGTCGAACAAAATAAAAATGAAGAGATAAAAGTTAATATGTGACACTTTCCACAAAAACCATAGCCGGTACGTTCCCTGGATGCAAATATTGAATCAAAAGATTATTATTCCATTTCGTATTGATTGAATTTCTTTTCAGATACTTTCTCTCTATATTTCACACTAAAATCTCTCTTATTTCTTACTGTTAAAGAAGTTTCACTTCTGCCACGTGTACGTTGCTACACGCGCGTTTTTTTTTCAATACTTCAATACTTTGTTTTTTAATTATAGTATTCTTATAAAAGTTAATTTTTATTTTTGTTTTTCAAATGAAACGCGAGTTTTTTTAAATAGTTTGTTTTTTAATTATAGTATTCTTATAAAAGTTAATTTTTATTTTTGTTTTTCAAATGAAACGCGATTTTTTTTAAATAGTTTGTTTTTTAATTATAGTATTCTTATAAAAGTTCATTTTTATTTTTGTTTTTCAAATGAAAATTGTCAATTACCATTTAAAGAATATCGATAGTCTATTTCTTACTATCGATTGTCGCGATAGACGTTAGCCATCGACAGTGCCGGTACTATCGACAGTTAAGATTTTTACAGTAAGGATACTAGCATTATATAAAACAATTGTGTAAAACTTTTATATGGTTAATATACAGAATTAACATATCTTCGATAATAAATAATGACTTCAATCTATATCTATTTAAACTTTTTCCAATCTACAAATCTACTCAAGTTGTTGTGAATACCCCTTTTGAAATTTATGTTAATTTAATAGTTATTTGTGTACATTTCTGCTGGAATATTTGAATAGAGTGTGAGAGTGAATGCACATGAAACTGGTTTTGTAACGTGATATGTATCGACAGGCTGATAGCTGAATATTACTTTTAAAGCTACACAGTTATCGCCTATGTGACCATATCCTGCCGTTATCTAACAAAACACGAAGCATTTAAAAATTGTCAAACAAAAACTTGACGGTAAAGTTAATAGCATACGAGTTTATATGGAACCCATAATTATCCACCATAAGATTATAACTAATACGTAATATGATGATAAACAAACATCATTATGACAGTCTATTTCGTCTAATATGGCGAAGAAATTAATAAAGATAAATTTAAAAAAAAAACAGCAATATTGGAGAAGTTGCTTATTTTTCGAAGAAAAAAATTTTAATATTTTCAAAAATGCTTAAATAAAACCTTGAACCAAAGAGCGTTGAGACCGACAAGATCATTGTAGAGGTAGGTTCAACAACAAAAACAAAAAAATAGAAAAGCATGGCTTTAATCTTATCAACCATCAGAATTCTGCGATACAATTTATGTCAAGCTTAGCAATAAAATATTAAAACTTAACTTAAATTTAAAACAGGTCTATTAAAAAGCTATCAACAAAAACTCTAGACTTTAAAGAGTGTGTTATTTTATTACTATTGATTAAATTTATTTGCATATATTTTGCACACTATCTTAACATCTTTATAACTATTAGCATTTAAATGGTCGCAGAGTTATGGTTTGCATATTTCTGAAGAGAAATTTAAATTATAAAGACAATGTTTGCTATTTTTAACGTTTGTATTGAAAGACCAATTTTTATAGCTAATACATTGATTCAATGAAGTTTGAAATCTATGCTAATAAAAACAGATATGAAAGGGAGAAGAGTGGAAACTAGCAAAAATGTGTGGGAGTTGTTAATATAAAAAATTTAATTGAAATAAAAACACTTAAGCAATATAAACCTTGCAGTCCTATATGGAGTCCTGTGAAGTTTGAGCTTGGTTTTATTTATCTTTCAATTCATATTTTTCAGAATTCATAATTATTTCCGCTAATATGAATTAAGTGAAATTTTGTACAGCTTTAGGAATGAATAGAGTAAATTGCAACTGGAACAAAATTTAGAAACACTTTTTCACTATCACCAAAATAATTTGCTTTTTATTAAACCAAAAATTGTGTCTGCCCAAAGGCCCCTCAATGGCTAAGGACAGCCCTTGATCGCAATCTTTAATTGCTTACAATGGTTGGATGTTGTTTTGCTGATTATGATGATGACTTAGCAAGATATATTCTCTAATTATTGACTTCTTTCACGTGTATTCTTCTTGTTTAAATTTTTGCATTTTATGATAGTGAGCGTTAAGCTTAACTTAATATATATTTTGTCTCGATATATTTTTGAACTTCGACGTTCAGATCACGTTTCTCGACATGCTTGCACAATATTCCATACGCCTTTGCATGCAATTTTCAATTTTAGACCAACCTTGATCTTGCACAAAATTACAAATTCTTCTTTTACTCAAATCAATTATATCCATCCGGAATTGATTGCTATTCTTGTCGGAACAACTGTAGCGATATGAATGCGTCACATGTAGGCATGTGTCTTACGTCAGAATTTTTTGTCCAAGCAATGCTGCTTTGGTTATCAAAATCTTTAATTATTCAAATGTTTTATTTCATTGATTTTTAATGTTTTTATTATCATTTTTTTTATTTTTATTTTTTTCTTATGTTCTACGTGAAATGTTATAATTAGATATGTTAATAACTCAGCCATTATGCTAAGTTTTTTATTATATATATAGTATATAGCTTAAATTTTTACTGTGTCAGTGCACCCTGTTAACTGATACTTTATATAGTAATATTACTATTCATGTGATCATTGTTGCTTATTAATGATTGATAATTTTTTTGTTATTAAATTTGTTTTACGTAGGTACTTTTTTCTAACAACATTGCGGAGTAGAGTGGAAAGCACACAAACAAAAAAATTTTTTGAAAACTGAACCCCTTAGTTTTAAAGATAAAGATTGAAATATAGGATAGTTTTGGATATCCATCGGAAGCCATCCTCAGGGTGACACATCAGACTGCTGTGCTTAAATGTTTGAATTAGTTAGGTTTTTATTCTATGTTCTAATTGTTTGTAAAAGTGCTTACATTTTATCTAAATGTAAATCAAAATTTCTATTTTAAATTAACCCTGAAGATGACATACGACGTAAATCGAAATATTGGTTAAATATAAAATAAAATACGTTTATAATGAAAAAAACTGCTATTTTTATTATATAACAAAACGGATCTTAAGCCTGAACAACAAAAAACAAAACCACAAACAAAGTCGAAAGTCAACAAATAAATTAGCAATTATTACATATTTTTTCATAAAGTTTACAAGAAAGGTCTATCGACAAAGATACGCCTTTTTCGGCTCTAACCAAACGTAGGGGTTTAATGTGCCGTGTATAATATTTTTTTTATATTATTTTTTTATATTAAAAAATTATCAACTTTAGGAAAAAAAGACTAAAAATTAACTTAAAAGTTCCAAAAATAGCCAAAGAATACGTGTTATTTTTTTAAAATTTTGTTTAAGAAAAATTTAAAGGAGACAAAATATTTCAGTTTTTTGAGCAAGAACAAGATAGAGAAATTCCCATTTAAAAAAAAATCCAGAAATTTATGTCAACTTTTAAATGTTTATTTAAAAAAAAAAACTAACGAACATAACACTCCAAAATTAACAAGTAAAGAAAGTCTAAAGTCGGTCTAGGCCGACTATGAAATACCCTAAACCTAATTTACCAAAAAAAAATAATATTATTGGAAATGGGCGTGTCCGGATGGAGCCTATATTGGATATGCATTTAAATGTTGATGAAAAATTAACCAAAAAAAATACCAAGTTTTATTCCTGTAACTCACAGTTAATGCCTTTATTGTGCTTTCGCTATGGGAGGTGGGCGTGTTCATGGATGGATTACTCCCAATTTTTGAACACACCTTAGTTTTGGTATAAAATACATACATACCAAATTTAATTTCTCTATGACAAACATAACCTTATTTATTGAGTTTTAAACTTGTTGGGTTGTATGGGAGGTAGGCGTGTCCGTAGGCGGATGACGTCCATTTTTCAAAACCATCTTTGTTTTGTAATAAAAAACATATGTGTCAAATTTAAGCTCTGTAGGTTAAACACAGGCTTATTTATTGCGTTTTCAATTTTTGGGTTGTATGGGAGGTGGGCGTGTCCGTGAGCGGATGACACCCATTTTTCGAAGACATTTTTGTGTTGATAGAAAACACATACACACCAAATTTTATTATTATAGACTTATTATGAGCTGAGCTATGCAGTTTTAAATTTTTGCGCTGTATGGGAGGTAGGCGTGTCCGTGGGCGGATTCCAAAAATATTTCATAGTGCAGATTCTTGGGTCCATATGATCATGTGTACCAAGTTTCACGCAATTATCTCAACTCCTTCTTATCCTGTGTTTACGGACAACACACAGACGGACGGACGGACGGACGGACATAGATAGCTCGACTCACGTGGTGACGCTGATCAAGAATATATATACTTTTCTTTACCGGACTCGCTTCGTTCTATGCGTTACAAACGTTTGCAAAAAGTTAATACCCTGACCTTTCAGGTTTAGGGTATAGAAATACTATCACTAGTCAAAAAAGTAGATTTATCAACGAAAGTTCTGATACCTTGCAGTTTTTGGATTAAATGCATTCTGGGCTCAGAGGTTAATTTCAGCGGTAGACGTGGAATGTCCCTTGTATAAATTCAATAACTTTTTAAATCTCCTTTCAAAAATGTTTTTATAATATTTTATATTTTTTATAATAATAATAATTATATTTTTTCTTAAATTGAATCAATTTTGTTCTTAAATTTTTTGTTTATAGAGTGCAACGCTCGATAATTTTTAGCAAGCAAGTCCTACAATGGGGGACTATAGATGCTAATGATAACGTTCATAACAGTGTGCATGGTAATAAATTTCAAGAATGAAAATAGGGCAAAATATAACTTCCAAATGAGTTACAGAAATTTGTATGAGTTTGAAGTACTTTAGACAAAAATTGCTCAAATTTTAAAAAAATTCCGTTTACGAGATACTTGAGAAAAAACTAATTTTATCAATCACTTAAAATATATATTTCGAAAAGTTTTGACCCTACCAAAATTTTGTATACGACATTATTGTGTCAAATTAATTGAACAAAGTGCACTTGGCGCTAAATACCGTAAAATTAATGTTTACCTGGAAGCTAATACCCTACATTGTGCAGTTTTTATTCTAGCATAAAGTACATTCCCAATTTTAAATTTTGGGACTATGTTACTCATTATAAAATGCCTTAAGCCGAATCTTTACTTGGGATTTATCCTTCCTATAGAGAGCTTGACCTATTCCCAAACAAAAAGTAAAAATTCCTTCCAAATTTGTTTGGAATTTTGTCACCAGTATAAAGGTTATGGCATTTTATAAGCAGTGACATAAACTCAACTAAACGTCTTCGAGACGTCATCCGTTTACGGACACGCCCACCTCCCATACAACCCAAAAATTGAAAACGCAATAAATAAGCCTGTTTAACTTAAAAACCTTAAATTTGGCACATATGTTTTGTATAACAAAACAAAGATGATTTTGAAAAATGGACATCATCCGCCCACGGACACGCCTACCTCCCATACAACGCGAAAATTGAAAACTGCATAACTCAGCTCATAGTTAAAAAAAAAAAAAAAAAAAAAAAAAACAAATTGGCCATTTCAGCCCTTGAAAGGACTTTGACCGAGCTTCTTATGATCATTTGTGTTGTGTGTGTTATTAAATGTTTGCACACAATTGACCGAGAACTGGACCTACATGTTTTATGCCGACTCCGAACGGCTAAAGTTTATGTTCTCAAGAAGCTTTACATGGCATTGTTTACTCTCTGAGGTTTGCCATTGTCTGCAGAGAGGTGGTGACCGATCAGAAAAATTTTTTATTGAAAAAAACTTTTCGCCGCGGCTGGGGATAACCTACATATCATAGTTAACCTACAACAATAAAATTTGATATGTATGTGTTTTATGCCAACACAAAGATGTCTTCGAAAAATGGACGTCATCCACTCACTGACACGCCCACCTCCGATACAACCCAAAAATTGAAAACGCAATAAATAAGCCTGTGTTTAACCTAAAGAGCTAAAATTTGGCACATATGTTTTTTATGACAAGACAAAGATGGTTTTGAAAAATGGACGTCATCCGCCTACGGACACGCCTACCTCCCATATAGCCCAAAAAGTTGAAATCTCAACAAATAAGGTTATGTTTGTCATAGAGAAATTATATTTGGTATGTATGTATTTTATACCAAAAATAAGGTGTGTTCAAAAATTGGGAGTTATCCGTCCAAAAACTCGCCCACCTCCCATAGCGAAAGCACAATAAAGGCATTAACTGTGAGCTACAGGAATAAAACTTGGTATGTGTAAATTTTTCATCAATATTTAAATGCATATAAAATATAGGCTTCATTAGCCCACGGAGACGCCCATTTACAAATTTTAATTTATAAAAATTTTTTTGTTTTTGAAAAGTGGGTTTAGGGTATTTCATAGTCGGCCTAGACCGACTTTAGGCTTTCTTTACTTGTTTCTCCTATGTTTGAAATGGAAAAAACAAAGTGCAATCTTCATTGAATAGATAGAACACTTAAGCACGCCAAAAGGGAATCTTGTAAGAACAAAGAGCAGCTTAACTGAGCTTTAAAGAAGCTTGACTACTTCGTTAACAACAGCAACATTTTGTCTAGACAGCTTTTATTTTATTTATTTTCCACGGATGTTGCTCTAGCTGAGTTAAAAATAGCCCTTTATTCAGGTTCTCATACTAAAGAGCTATATAGGAGAAATGTATGAATAATAAATTTCTTTACTATTCATTCCAGTTTTTATAATAAAAATAATTTTGAATATTTTGAACAGGAAGTCGTTGCCACACTTTTGCTGCTTTATAGTAAAGTATATACTATGTACATATATTATTTATATATTCGCATCCATATCTGCGTTTTTTAGCTCAGAATTCTTAATTTTGTAGCTACGTTATATTGTTGGTTATAATTATTGAATAAATTAATTTAATTGTTTCTGTCATCAATATTTTAATTGTTAAATTTTAATTGACGGCATGCGTCGAACCATGATGCATGAAACTTAAAACTTGATTTTGTTTAAAATTTGTTTTTTTTTTGTGTCAAATATTGTTTTTTAATTTTTATAAAATCAAACTTATTATGCTTATAAATAAATTCATCGCAAATATTTGTTCAACTTATAAACTTTGCTGTCCGGTTTTTGCATCTTCTTCACCGATTTCACAAGTTTTCACATAATGGTGTGAATTTTACCATTACGTTCAAAGAAATTATTCATTTAACTTTGCAAGTTCACAATAAGTTATCGTTTGAAAAGCACTTTTAAATAATTATTTCATTTTTGTATGATACTAACCCATTGGCGTGCACCAAAATCAATATTTGTATAAAACAAAATGCGAAATTTAAGCTTCGCGACATGTTTTTGAAATTTAATTCAAAATCTTATCGCTATCAACTTGCTCTTCACTTTTAACTTCACTTTAAGTATAGCTTGATATTATAATTTTTTTTTTTTTGTTCACTGCTGCTCCAACTTGACCAAATTTCACTCACTGATCGCGCTCACAGTTGAACTACGAATGATCGTAAACATCTGAGTTTGTGTCTATTTGTTGACTCGAAATCACATCGCTTCGTTTGTAGTGCCAGTAGCACAACAAGTTGTTGTTGTTTGTATGCCTAGCTGGACGACTACCACTACCATGAGGAAAGGTCTTCCAGTGTTTACACTTGATGCCGGTTTTCATTGGAAGCTTCTATCTCTACAGTTATGACGTCACTACTTTTGATCATCGTTGTTTGTTTACATAGGCGATTTGAGCTTGTTTACTTTGTTCAATAATTTTTTTTATTGTTGTTGTTGTTTTTGCTTTTTTTGTTATTTTTATCTTACTGTTTGTTGCTATTCTTTGGCAGAGGCACGTTGCACAGTGGTTAGAAGTCAGCGAAACGTGGTTTGAACTAAATTCTTAAAAAAAAAATTGTTTATCAGCTGCTTACAACACACGTGAAAATATGCTTATTACATACTTACAATGATCGATCACTCATGGTTGTATTGACCAGCGCCGTCTGTAACATTCTACGAGCTGAGCCCAATAGCCCAATAGCAAATTTTAGCATTATTATTGAAATTGTTGATACAAGCAAAGTCAGGATATGAACCCACGTTCTCCGTATGACAGTCTAGCACACTTCTACTGAGTTATTGAATACGACATAATTGTAGAAAATATTTATACCCCCACGCGTACTGCGTAAGGAGTATATTAATTTTGTCACGACGTATGTAACGCCCATAAGGAGGCGTGGTAGGTATAGATAAGTGCATATATTCCTGCTCAGCATCACCACCTGAGTTGCTTTAGCCATGTCCGTCTGTCTGTCCGTCTGTCTGTGGACACAATTACAGCCGTAATTTTGAAGATATCGTGCTGAAATTCGATATTTGAGCTTTTCCTAAAAAACTAAGATCAAGTTCGCGAATGGACTAAATCGGATGAAAACCACGCCTACCTCCCATACAACCCCAATGATGAAAACTCCTTAAAGAAGCGAATATTTAAGCTACAAAACTTTAATTCGGTAGTTGTATAGTTTATGACAAAACTCAGGTGTGTTAGAAAAATGGGCGTCATCCACCCACTAACACGCCCACCTCCCATACAACCTTAATATTGAAACCTATGTATAGAAGCTACAGACCTGAAATTGGGTATTTGAGTATATTTTATCAAAATTGAGACGTGTTAGAAAAATTGGCATCAACCACTCAAGAACCCCGCCAGTATTGAGAGTAACCAATTGCCTACTTAGCACTAGCTACTTTAATAGTTCTTTGCGTACTAGCTACTTTTCTGTCCCTAGGTAATGCATAGAGGGGTCAGTTGAATCTACTTCAAGCTCGTACTGTTTATTGTTTATGTTTTTTTCGGCTTTCTCTCATGAAAATGGCTGATATTATTCAAAGCAACTTTTTCGGAAAAAACATGATATATGAGGCCTTTCAATTTCATTGAACAACGTGAATACAAAATTGTAATAAATAAAAATAATTTAACTGAACATTGATGTCTCAATGCCTAGGTTTTTTGTTTTTTTATATTTCTGACTAGCGAATAAGATTGCCCTATAGCACTAGTGAAGTGGCTAGGGAATGGGAATGTAAAAGGTAGCAATTGACTCCCTCCTATGACATCTTCACGTTAAATTCGCCAGTTGAATGCAAAGAAAGTAGATTGAAGTAGAACTAGTACTGGCTACCTAGGGGCTAGTGAAATCGCTAGTTCTGTACTAGTGCCAAATACTGCTGGGACACGCCCACCTCCCATACAACCCCTAATTGAAAACTTTAAAAAAAGGCTTGGCTGTACTTTGCAGGCAAACAATTTGATATGAATGTATCTTAGACGTCATCAAAAAAAATAAAAGTTTTTGAAATCTCATATAAAGATTCGCCCGTGGGGGTATTTTAACTTCGGCCAAGTCGAAGTTTTAAACATTTTTGGTTCCGTGCTGAGTTAAATAAAATCGGCTCCTTGATAAGCACAAACGACACATTCCGTGATGATCTGTTCTAGGATATAAGCAATAAACTCTACTTTCTTCGTATGGAGTGATCAATTTCAAAATCTTAAAACTTATTTCAATACAAAAAAAAAACCTTTAACCCTAAACTATTCCTCAAACCTTAAACTATTCATGTAAAAAACTATTTTCGTAATTATTTTTATACCCCCACGCGTACTGCGTAAGGGGTATATTAATTTTGTCACGACGTGTGTAACGCCCAAAAGGAGGCGTGGTAGGTATGGAAAAGTATATATATTCTTGCTCAGCATCACCACCTGAGTTGATTTAGCCATGTCCGTCTGTCTGTCCGTCTGTCCGTCTGTCCGTCTGTCCGTCTGTCGACACGATTACAGCCGTAATTTTTAAGCTATCGTAATGAAATTCGATATTTAAGCTTTTTTTAAAAAAACTAAGGTCAAGTTCGAGAATGGGCTAAATCGGATGAAAACCACGCCTACCTCCCATACAACCCCAAAATTGAAAACTCTACAAAGAAGCTAATATTAAAGCTACAATACTGAAATTTGGTGTATTCTATATCAAAACTGAGAAGTCTTAGAAAAATGGGCGTCATCCACCCACTAACACGCCCACCTCCCATACAACCCCAAAATTGAAAACTCTATAAAGAAGCTAATATTAAAGCTACAATACTGAAATTTGGTATATGTGTATTCTATATCAAAACTGAGGTGTGTTATAAAAATGGGCGTCATCCACCCACTAACACGCCCACCTCCCATACAACCCAAAAATTGAAAACTCTACAAAGAAGCTAATATTAAAGCTACAATACTGAAATTTGATATATGTGTATTTTATGTCAAAACTGAGATGTCTTAGAAAAATGGGCGTCATCCACCCACTAACACGCCCACCTCCCATACAACCCCAAAATTGAAAAATCTATAAAGAGGCTAATATTAAAGATACAAAACTGAAACTCGGTATTTAAGTATTTAATGCCAAAACTGAGGTGTGTTATAAAAATGGGCGTCATCCACTTATTAACACGACCACCTCCCATACAACCCCAAAATTGAAAAATCTATAAAGACGCTAATATTAAAGTTACAAGACAGAAACTCGGTATTTGTGTATTCTATGTCGAAACTGAGGTATGTTAGAAAAATGGGCGTCATACACAATCTAACACGCCCACCTCCCATACAACCCCAAAATTTAAAACTTTTTAAAAAGGCTTATATTTAAGCTGCAGGAAAACAATTTGATATGTATGTATTTTAGACACATAAAAATAATAAAATCTCTCAAAATCTCATACAAAAAGCTTTCCAATTTAAGATTCTTCCACCCTTAAGAATCGGCCGTGGGGGTATTTTAACTTCGGCCAAGTCGAAGATATACCTTACTAGTTTTTAATTATTTCATTGATAAGGAAAATATCGATCATAAAATCATTTGTTATCCTCGAACAATAAGCTGTATACCTGCTTTTTAGCACAGAACATTTGCTACAATTCCTATACAGTGTAAAAAAGTTGGTGGTGACCGTGGTATGTAGGTTAAGTGTGTGGCTTTGCATGACCGGAGGCCGAGATCGATTCCAACCTGCGGCGAAAGTTATTTTCAAAAAAAAATTTTCTGATCGGTCGCCACCTCTTTGCAGATAAGTGCAAACCTCTGAGAGTAAATAATGCCATGTAAAGCTTCTTAAAAACGTACTTTATCCGTTCGGAGTCGGCATAAAACATATAGGTTCAGTTCTCGGTCAATTGCGTGTAATCATTTAATAACACACACAACTCAATTGATCATAAGACGTTCGGTCAAAGTTCTTTCAAGGGCTGAAATGGCCACTTGGTTTTTTTTTTTTTTTTGTGAAAAAATAAGCCTATTTTTGACCTACCTCGCCTTCATCTTTTTATAGCCTTTTATTGAAAATAAAAATTTTCAAAAATGACATTTAAATGTGCAAATTTATAGACGGACTTAAAAATTGGTTAGTTTTGGTGTTGTGCTCTAGAGTATATATCGTCTTTGAGAAGTGCCAATATTGATTATTGCAAGAGAAAGTAGATCACGAGTCAGGGCTGACGGCTAAGAGTTCGTCCATAAATTTCCTATTAATTAATGGTAGAAGGAGGCAGGGGTTATTAAAAAACCTGATAAATTTGAAATATAATACCCAATCACTTCAAAACATCTTAATTTTTTAGTCTTAATTGGCGGTTACCAGGAGTATGCATTAAAAACGCCTACATTTTTGCTAAAATAGGGCTTTATTGTCAAGAATTGCTACAATGTATTCTATTCAAAGCATTGTCCATCGCTAGCCATTACTTTTCCCCATCTCTCCAGTAATTTACAGATTCCGTTTCGAAAAAAAAGCACGTCATTTGATCCACGTTATTTTTAACTGACAAATTTGGTTAGGAGTGTTAACCACATATTTTAACTTGATCCACGCTACCTTACACTGACTGATCTGGCAACAGGAGCATGTGTAAAAGAACGCTTGATTTTTGTCTACATTTTGCTCACGTTCAAATAGGCAATAGCATAGCTTAATGGTTTGTCGTTGGACTCTCATGCGATAACTACGGAAGTTCAGTGCTCATTCGATATTTTCCACAAGATAAAAATAAAAACTTGTGTGCATGAAATTTGAAGTTTGACATAGCGAATTAAATGCTTTTTAGAAGCACTTTAGATGCAATAGATTTCACTGTCAATAGGTATAATATAGGTATCCAAATACTTTTTCTGCAAGGCGGCATAGAAAAAAATTTGATAGGAATTTTTTTTTCAAAAATTATTTCTTCTATTTTTTCTGTTTCGGGTTATAGCAACATTTGCACAGATAAATAATTTTTTTATTTTTGAAGAGCCAAAATCTCACCTGATACCCAGTTCAAATTTTTCCAGAGGACCTCTTGAGCAGCTTGAAATTAACTTAATATTTTTTTTAAAGTATACAAATGTTTTTGTGTAATGCTTCTTGAGTGGTAAAATGTACCCACGAAGTTTAAAAATCGTCATTTATTATTTTTATTTACGGGGGGTTGGGCTTTATGGACCTCTAATAATATGACCAATCTGTAAATAATATTAAGTTTTGACAAAAAGGCTACCATGATACGGTTTGACTAATTCTATTCTATAATATGTGACGGCATGGCTATTATGGCTTAATACCTCTCTCATAATAGAGAACGTCCCAATAGCATTCATTATCCAAAAAATTAGTATTTTCCAACAAGCGGCATTTTAAATTTTGTTTATAATTTTAAAGGCTATATCTCCGTTTGGTAATGTCCTTTTCACATAGTCTTTTTTATAAATTTTTCCTTTTTGGATAAATGTTAGGATTCGTGGAGTACTTCGAATTTGTCGGAACCTCTGGTGAGGTAATATCTTCTTCTAGCTTGAAGGCATTTCCTGCAAACTTCTGCAATTTCTGGGACCACACTGGTCTTCTGTGGTGTCTGTGACTTGCCTTGCTATATCGGTTGCTGTGCCTCCGAGAAGTATGTCGGCCATCATTATTCCGAAGATGTTTACATCAAGCGACTCAGCTCTGCTACTCTACACTCAGAAAACGTTTCTTGACTTTGATAAAAAAGACATCATATTTAGAGAATAATAGTATAGACTTTGTTCCAGAGAATGGTTTTCTCTAAATGTGATCCTAAAAATTCCATAAAAATAATAAAAAGCTTCGTTGAAAAAGAGAAATATATTTAAATATATCGTTTTTAAAGAAAAAACTTTTTTATTATTGAAAAAAGATTTGTTTTTATTGAAGAAAATACTTTGCATAAATGATTTCCTATTAAAATAAAAGAACAATGTTTTATTTTTAATAATGTTTTCTCTATAAATGAGAATTTGTTGTGCGAGAAAAATACTTATCATTGTAAGAGACATGAATAATGATGTCCCATTTCCCACAAGTGAAGAAATATTTCTTAGAAAATGTGAACAATTTTTTCTAATTGAAGAAAATTTTATTTGAAAAAGATAAAATTGATTGCTTTTATCGAAAATAGAGAAATTTTTTATCACAGAAAGATAGGTGTTTTTTCTGAGTGACTGAAAAGCCTTTAATCGAAAAACTAGTGAGGAATTTTATTCGATTCATATTTCGATTTTAAAACTGTGAAAAATTTAATACTATTTTTAAATTATAAAAAATTTATGTCAACATACTGTAAGATTATTAAACAGGTGCTAGTAAAAAACATCCCATTCCTTTGTTGTGTCCATATTTTATAAGAGCTTTTGATATCTTCCATACCCACTGTACCATTGCTAAGCAGCAATCGAAAGTGATAGGCGCTGGCCTGACACCCAGACAGATAGTATTTCATATTATCCTCAACTATGTGTCTAAATGTAGTTTTTACTTTTAAAATTTTTTATTTGTTTTAAGTTACCGCTTCACAGTATGTTTAAGAAACCAAACAAGTTGTATAAAAATTTTACGTTGGTGATATTCTGAGAACATTTGTGAGATAAGTTCGACGATCGAGATAAGGTCGAAGTTGTTTAAGAAGGAATTGATTTTTTGTTTACTTCTTATGGTCTTGTCTCCTAGAGGGTAAAACCCAACTAAACATTGTTTACGCTATTTCTTTATTGTGTTATCTGCAATTTCCAAAATTGTTTACTAGTTCTAGTGATTTCGGTTATTTAGTGCAACATCTAAATATTTGTTTGTGTCTCGTACACAAAATAGCTTATTAGACAACTTATCTATTGTTCATTGAATTGTTTTTTATTAATAAATTTCAGCTTAAAAAAAATATCATCAAAAATCACATATACTCGTTAACTTAATGGATTATTCCACGTAATTCAACAACAAAGTAAAAACATTGAAAAAAATACTTGTTTTTGGGGTTTATTTAATTTTTTGCATTAAATGTTCAGGCAGTCATTTTGTGGTATTTCTTAGATTTATATCTAAGTAAATAAAAACAAATTATTTTAAAGTAGTTGTTTTAATAGCAGATTATATACTGTCAGGGATTTTTTCGGCGCACCCTGTGCTTGAGAACGTGTTCCCACTAGTTCAGAGTTTATTTTTTGTCTTAAATAAATCCTATTGATATTATTTTGTTGATTTATTTGTTAAAAAAAGTAAGTAAAAGGTTGGTACATGTTAAAACGTTTTATCTTGTTTACGAGTGCCACAAAACATTGAAATAAGTTAATTTCAATAACAAGAATATAGCTAAATTGTTAATAAAGTGTTCGATAATAATAAAATTATGTTTACAAAATTTTTAAATTACATGAAATTGAAAACAATCACTTAAAACTATTTGTTTCTATTGCGTTGTATGAATACTGTGATAAACAGTAAAAAAAGATGCCAGTGAAATTTAAACTTAATAATTTTGTTTGTCATAAAACAATAATTACACTGTTCAACACGACTTTTGGTCATAAATCAAATTTTATATTATCTATCACTCAATTAAGTAAAAAATTTATTCTATAACAAATTTGTGTGATTCATTTTGCGTCACCTTTTACGTCACATTCTTCATCGTTCACATATTTATTTTTTAATGTCTAAAATAATGCCGCCTGGGGCGTACCGCAAATCTTAATCTTAATCTTAATCTTAATCATAATCTTAAACTTAATCTTAATCTTAATCCTTATCTTAATCCTAATCTTAATCTTAATCTTAATCTTAATCTTAATCTTTATCTTGATCTTAATCTTAATCTTAATCTAAATCTTAATCTTAATCTTAATCTTAATCTTAATCTTAATCTTAATCGTAATCGTAATCTTAATCTTAATCTTAATCTTAATCTTAATCTTAATCTTAATCTTAATCTTAATCTTAATCTTAATCTTAATCTTAATCTTAATCTTAATCTTAATCTTAATCTTAATCTTAATCTTAATCTTAATCTTAATCTTAATCTTAATCTTAATCTTAATCTTAATCTTAATCTTAATCTTAATCTTAATCTCTTAATCTTAATCCTAATCCTAATCCTAATCTTAATCTTAATCTTAATCTTAATCTTAATCTTAATCTTAATCTTAATCTTAATCTTAATCTTAATCTTAATCTTAATCTTAATCTTAACCTTAATCTTAATCTTAATCTTAATCTTAATCTTAATCTTAATCTTCATCTTTATCTTCTCTCTTTTCCTTTCACTTTTCCTATCCATGTTCCCATTCCTATGCCTATTTCTATTATTTTTACTCCTATTCATATCTTCATATCCCTTTCCCTTTCTCTATCCCTAGCCCTATTTCTATCCCTATTCCTAACCATTTCCTAATCCTATTCCTTTTCCTATTCCCATTCCTATTCCTAACCCTATTCCTATTCCTATTTCTATTATTATTCCTATTCCTATTTCTATTCCTATTCCTATTCCTATTCCTATTCCTATTCCTATTCCTATTCCTATTCTTATTCCCATTCCTATTCTTATTCCTACTCCTATTCCTATTCCTGTTCCTATTTCTATTTCTATTCCTATTCCTGTTCCTATTCCTATTCCTATTCCTAATCCTATTCCTATTCCTATTCCTATTCCTATTCCTATTCCTATTCATATTCCTATTCCTATTCCTATTCCTAACCCTATCCTTTTCCATGCCTCATAACCATATTATATCTGTTCGTCTCGTTTGAGTAGGCGTGCCACGCACAATTTTTGCTTCTAAATAGATTTCAGAGTCTCGAAATAAAATCAATTTACTCGTACTTTTCCAAAAGAAGGCGCGTCGTTATGAAATTTGATTTATAAGCTTCTTTCTTAAAATAAAGTTTGAAAACTAGAAAAATCGAGTGAAAACAAGGCGTGGTTTTCAATACAAAGCAACGCAATTTAAATGGAAATTAGCTTGAAAATTTAAAAAAAATTATTGCCATTGGCTTGAATTTTTTAAATAAGCATTAATTTTGAATATCTAGTTCGACTTAAAATTTGACTAAATCGAATGAATACTTCACCTACCAAACAAAGTGACGTCATCAAATTATCAAAAACCTTCAGAAATTCCACAAAAACCAATGGTGGGACTTAATAATTCATTGATAATTCCTGATCCCTTGATGCTAGACATCAATAATGTCTTGGCAAATAAGCCCGAACTTGGGCAAATATGCCCGATAATATCGAGTACACGTTAAAATCCAAGATATGATAATTTTATTATCAACATACATAGTTGAAGGTAAAAATGTAGTATTAGTCTGTTTATATTAAAAAAAAGTATTATTAAGGTTGCTATTAAATATAATAATTCAGAGAAACTCAAATTCGAAATAGTGGAGATATCTATTGGTGTTCTATTGTTTGTGAAATTAACTAGCATACAAAACTTTCTGAGGTTTCTGTGAACCACTCCTTGAATATATTTTCTTACTTTTATAAACAATGATTAATTTTGAATAAGTCCAGAACCTTCCACTTAGACCTGGCATCTTAGAAGAAAAGCTTAAACTGGTTTTAAAAGCAGTAGAAATACTCACACATGTGGGATGATATTCCCTATAAATTTATTCAAAGCTATTAACAAATAAATAACAAAGCAAAAGCAATTTTTGTCTTAAATTCTGCTATAAAATTTTGCTAGTTCTCAATGTAACGATAGGTAAGCATTCCCTTAAAAGAACCTTTGTCCGTAGTCGAGAACTCAATTCTTTGTGTATCTTTGGGTAGCTATTGTATTAAGGAAAGAAGAACAAATAAAATAAAAATTAAAATAAATTCTTCGATATACACACACACTTAAACCATAATTACCATGTGAGTTTTTTTAATCAATGCATTACGTGGCTCAACCACAATAGTTCCATGATACTCCTCTGAATTTGCACCAAAAGCCGTGTACGCAATACTGGTTCTGCCTGAGAGAGCATCACTTTTGCGAGCAAATTTCAAAACAGCATCCAAACTGACGGCACAGTCCATACACTCCGAGCTGAAATTACTTTCACCCAACCACTCACCATAGGGCAGTAACCATTTAACAATGGGCACCAGAGTTTCGACGGGTTCAGTTTCTAACAAGCCCAGCAGTATATAAGAGGTCACCTCAACATGACTAACAGGTGGATTATAAGCTGGATCCGGGTTAAGTTCACTGTAGGACCACCACTTTGTCCGGTTGCTGGCATCGGTGATGGGACAAGCTAAAAGACGCTCTTTGAGCTGCTCAGCAGCTGGATGCTGCAACAATTGTAGGGCATAGAAGGCCAAGGCCAAATCGTAGCGACATTTTGTTGCGGCCAAGTTGGCCACAATAAACTCGCAAGCTTGTTCAACTGTGCTTTTGTAGTTGTCAATATATTCCTGTAGAATTTTTAAAATTTTAATAATATATCTCCACATAGGAACATGTGTTAAAGTTTTTACCTTGTTCTCTAGAAAAGTCAGTAGCACCAGGGCTGTTAGACCCACGCCAAGTTCAGGCTGAAAGGGATATTCATATGGTTCTGTTTCTCTCTGAAATTCGCCATTTTCTGTTTGCTGAGAGGCCAAATAGTTGAGTCCATCAACTATAATATTAGCATCGATATCAATAAATTTTGAGACCCTTTGAAAGGCTCGAATAATGGTGGCAGTTACGTGAGGACTCGCTGCTCCATTGCAGCAAAACCAACCAAAAGAACCGTCTTCATGACGCTCATTTAGTTCACGCTTAATAGCTTCGTCAAATCTTTCTTTGATGCTGTTTGCCAGCTCGGTGTCCAGTTGATTTAGACTCTAGAAAGTTAATTTTTGTAAATTTTCTTACTTAAACCGCCTTAGTGGTCCTGAGAAAATCACTGCAGATATGCTCTCAAAACCAATGGAAATCAGGACAAAATTTCGAACTTATTCAAAATTGTCTTGTTGATTCTGAAAGCATGCCTTCAGTGGCTTTCTCATGCACCTTGATGGGTTAATCGATATTAGACCCTTATACCTCTAAATATTCCAAGACCAGTATATTTGGTATAAATGTTGTCATATGTAGCATATCAGTACAGTACATAGTTCCGGCATATTTTGGTGTAACCGCCAGTGTGGGTCCAAGCAAATTGGTTGCAATGGTAAATTCTACAGTTAACGGCGTGGAACCTTCTGGCATTTGTATATCAAATGTGTGATTGTACTCTGGCTGCCCATAGAGATCCACATCGAAGTGTTCGATCATGCAAGTTGGTCGAACAGTATTATCCACATCTTGACCAGCTGCTGATTGTGCCTCCTTCATAGTTTCATTATTACTTGTTGCGATTTTTATAGGAGTCTCTGTCATTGTAAAACCGGTTTCGGAATTTATGGAAACAGCAGTTAATAGCCAAGTTGTTGGCCTTTTCGGCACTGTTTCCGTTATATTGAGAATGCCATCTTCGTCACTGTAAGAAAACAGAAATTTTGTTTTATTATGGAATTTTTTGCTAAATAGGCCAATAGGTAAATAAGGAATTATTTGGTCTTAATTGAAAAGATTTAAGTTTTTCCATACTTTTGAAATCAGTTAAGAAGATTCATTGAGACCAGACTACCCTCCTCAGAACGCATAAATACAGAATCCAACATTGAAAGGTCCCTTTTAGATTAGCTAATAAAAGTCAACCGCTCCTCTTGTAGACCCACGCGAACGAATTGAAAAATCAGACCATCATGGTGGAGTCCTGATCTAGTAGAGCAAAGACATGACTTAAATTACATTTCTTCAAACTGCCGACCAAGAATAAAAATGGGGGTAAAACAAATGTAGGCTCTTAATTTTCAAAAGCAATGTTCGCCGAGCAAAAAGATTCTCATGGAAAAACTTATGCTCTGGCATTGAGAAAACTAACAGACACAGCAAGGTTCAGGAAGCTGCTCTCAAAACAGTCCTCCATTCAGAGTCAGTTGTGGAAAGACAATGTTGAATGGATTTAAAAGTTCATTTTCCAGGCTGTTATGAAGTCTCAAACACTAACGCCACAGAGAGGCACTGGAAAATCCCGTCACAGGCTCCGCAAAACTTAATAATCCTTTTCAGAATTTATATTCCAAGGATCAGAGTGCATATTTATTTTCGAGACTGCACTGCACTCCCTAGTAGTACATTCAGAGAAAGCGCTCCACCACAAAGAATTGCATTTTCTGTACAGATCAGGTACATTCAACAATGTATCAACTTCGGCTTTTCTTAACGGATTTCGTGCGATAGATGCACCACCAGCAATCGACTTCTGGATAGACATTCTATAAAATTGTAAAAAGGTTCAAGCCGAGTAGGGCTCTACAACAATGGTAAGAGAAGTGAGAAGGGAGACACCCGAAGGAGAAGTTCTCTTACCCTTACTATATTAGGGCACACAATTAAAGAGGTACTTAGATGACGAGCTCGGTCGATCTTAGTATCAACACAGAGAAAACGGATCTGGGCTGGTTTACGAATAAATACAAGACACCACCGTGAATACCACCAAAAACCCACTCGAAATATCTGTGAGTTGTGTATCTACTTGGTTCCAAGCTACCGGGGTATTGACGGAAACGAGTTGGCAGACGGACTAGCAACGGAAGGTATCAGACTGGGATTAGAGCTCATAGAACTCGTAGCTATTATACTATAGGAATTGCACAAAAACCTTGAAACTAGCGCCAAGCAAGCAGTGAGACGCAGTTAGAAAGATACGGCAACATGTATGATTTCGAGAATTACGTGTGATATACCATGTGAAAAACGGACTTAATTTATCCTGGCGAGCTTCCGAAAGGCCTCCAAGGCATTGGTGGATATTCTCATGGGTCACTATTAATGGCGACACTCGAGAAATCCTGGAGTTCCCAAGAAATTCTGGAGCCCTGCCTTACTTAGATCTAGAATCCCGCCCAAGATTTGCGAATAACAAGCGAATCTTTGGGAATTCCCACTAATTTCCTAAAGTCTTTCAGCAATTGACATCACTAAGGACCATATTTTCTATGTGAGAGACATCAAAGAGGGACAGCTGGATTAACCTAACATAACATGACGTATACATAAAAACACTAAGAAGGACCATAAAACGATAAAAATAAGGTAGAAAAGTGATTCATCGTATTAAAGGTGTGCCTAAGAAGCGTCTGCTTTTTAAGAATCCAGGTGACACAGCGGGGACATTTACTCACTTGTACAACCTGAGGAGCTATAAGGTGCAGCAAGTATCTGAAGAATTTGTTCAGAAGTAATAGACTCTAAAGCTAAGAAGAGGGCTCGAAAACTGTATCGTAAGTACCTGACCAAATTCAACTACCTGACCGTGAGCAATGATAGGTACTGCAAAGTGGATATCAAGTAGTTACCTTAAAACTAATATTATACTGCGGTTAAAAAGGGTGAAGTATTCGCAAAATTGATGACACAAGATCATACTAAATTTCCAAAGAAATACGTGGTTTCCATGCAAATGTAGTTTCCGAAGGAAGAAATTTGTGACAGATCGCACCATCAACACCGAAATTTACATGATCGAGTGAAAGGATTTTTGAATGTTCCGACTAATGAAGTCAAGGTAGATTGATAGATAGTTTTTCCCTTGTTTTTCTCTATAGTTACGAATTATAAGTCGTTCTAGCATCTTTAGTAGAAATAACATAATTTAAAACGGCCTGAAATCCTTAGGAGAGGTATGAGACGCTTGCCCTCTCAATATAGTTTCCTTTAAGCTCGATACACTTCGTCCAACGTTCTTTCAATTTTGTTTATCCCTTTCGAAAAATACGTTTTCGGAAGGTCCTCAAAATAGGCCTCTGTTTCGGTGATGAGCTGCTCTCTGGTGGTGAATCTGTTTCCGTCGAATAAAGTAGAATACAACTTTTATTGCAATCAGACATCGAAAAGTACAGTTTTTTTGGCAGTTTAAAGTGACGTCTCTACTCAGTATTATTTGGCAAATCATCATGAATAGATTTACTCCAGAACAACGCTTCCAAATCGTGGAAATTTATTTTTAAAAACAGTGTTCAATTAAAAATGTTTATAGACCACTTCGTGAATTTTATGGTGCATATAATCGTCCGTCTGAGACCACCAAAAAGAACGTAATTACCAAATTTCGGTCTACATTCACTGTTTTGGATGCCAAGCCAAGTCAAGAATTACCAATGCATCCCGATAAATGTACTGTTTGGTGCGGTCTATGGGCTGGTGGAATCATCGGTCCTTATTTCTTTAAAAATGAGGAAGGACGACGTGAAATGGAAATCGATACAGAACCATGATCAATGAATTTTTGTTGCCAAATCTTCAAGACATTGATGTGGATGAATTGTCGTTTCAACAGGATGGTGCCACTTGTCATACTGCGAGCGAAACAATCGACTTGTTAAAAGAACATTTCAACGACAACATTATTTCGAGAAATGGACCGGTGAATTGGCCTCCGCGTTCGTGTGATTTGACGCCACTTGATTATTTTTTGTGGGGATACGTGAAGTCATTGGTTTATGTGGATAAACCAGCAACGATTGACGCTTTGGCAACCAATATTCAACGTGTCATTGCTGAAATAAGCCCTTAAATGCTTGAAAAGATGGTCGAAAATTGGACCTTCAGAATGACCTTTGTGTAAAATAGTCGTGGTGGCTATATGCCCGAAATTATATTTATATGTAAAATGCCAAGAAATTATCTACCAAATAAAAATTTGTTTTTGGCCATTTCATAATTTGGCATGTGTTTTATTTAAATTTCAAATCAGCAAGCTCTTAAAAACACACCCTTTACTAGGTTAGGTTAGGTACAAAGGGTCGTACACTTTTGAGGTGCTTCTTTGGGAGTCTTTTGGTTCATTACGAAGTCCTTAGTTTATAATTTTCAACTCATTAAGGTTTTGGTACCCAATAAACCGGATTCCTTTTTATTCACGTTTACCGAAACCATCCTGTATTCTAACAGTGCAGTAGCTGCTCCAACTTTTTAAAAAATCTGTTTCTTATATATCGGAATCCACGATTCTGTAGATAAGGGCATTCGCACAGAAAGTTGGTGATTGTTTACGTTTTTTCCGGATCATTACAGCTTCGACAAAAGTCTGA
Organism: Tetanocera ferruginea; assembly: GCA_958299015.1. Classification (NCBI taxonomy): domain Eukaryota; kingdom Metazoa; phylum Arthropoda; class Insecta; order Diptera; family Sciomyzidae; genus Tetanocera; species Tetanocera ferruginea. The sequence continues at coordinate 135,187,387 of OY282641.1, forward strand.
TGCTGTAATGCCACTTATTTTAGCCATCACACCTATGGGGCAGTGACATGTTAGGATTCCCACCAGTATCCGGATTTCCCGTTTAGACAAGAGCATATTCTACTCGCCTTTTTTTACTTACGTTTCCTTGTCATAGAAAAACCAGTTTCCAAATGTTTGATTAAGTTCTTGAATTTTGCGCTGAACTACCTTTCGATTACGATTAATGTTAAAATTGCGTTTATTTTTATGCAAAACGAGATGTTCAAGATCGGACGAGCGTTGGTTGCAGCCATCAGCATCACCTTAAATAAAAATATAATGCAAATCCTTCGATATAAATTTTACTACAAAAAATAGAGGTGTTTTTGTAGGCGTACCCTTAATAAAACCCTGCCAAGTTGCATTGGTGAATATAACTAAACCGGACATCAGACCCGGATATTCACCAGAGCCATCCAGCCAAGGTGTTTCACTATGTATTTCATGCAGAGCCTTAAATATATCCTTTGAGCATAAATCATTTTTCGACTCAAGCAGCACCGAGTCAGTATCGACAGCCATAAAACCAATCAAGGACTTTGGATTACTTTTTACCAACATTTCAACCTCTGAGTCTGGTTTGACAGTAGCTGGAGCCGTAATGTCAAGCTTAAATTTGAAGTTATTTATTTTTTTAAATGTTTAAATATATTTGAAAACAAAGTATACCTTATTTTGAAATTCATTCCTAACATTAAAACCGATTTCATCAAAGAATAGCTCGCCTTCGTGCACAAAATAAACGAGCACAAAAGCGCGGGGTACGAGAGAAAAATCAGTTTCGAGTCGCAGACTATGCTTCAACTGATCCTGCTCCAAAGGCACCAATTCGCTCTTTAGAATATTTCCACGTGCGGTGACGAAATAAACAAAATATGGTGTTGGCTTGCTTAACAAAACATCACAAATAATAGGTTCGCCTAGCTTGGGGCTACAATGATGTTGAACTGTTTTATATAGTTAAAAATATATGCATTTCTACCTACTCTTCATTAACTATGTTAATCATCAACGGCTTGCCATTCTCAACATCACAGGACAATTTGAACGGTGACCAACCACCACATGAAACACATTCACGATCATCATCAGGGATTTCAATGCAGTTCGGTTTGGTTATAATTAAGATCTCGGTGAGTGATTCTTTCAGACCGCTGGCTTCATCCTCAATCGTTACAACCACTGACAACGAGACGGTGCGAAAGTAGGGTTCAATGAGAAAATTATTCTCTATGCCAAGATCTTTTTCAATATCGTATATAATATTTTCAACAACACCATTTTCGATATCCACATACTTCTCAATGGGTTTAGCATTTGCGCCAAAATAACCGCCAACATTTTTGGTAGAAATAATGCAGCGTCCCTTTATGGGTGTGCCGTCTTTTAAGCTGTGATAAAAGGAAAGAGAGAGGAAGTTTAAACGATTTTTGTTTAAAAAAACAAACCAACTCTAACCTTGCTTCGATGCCAATATTGATATATTCTTTGTCATAGCGCACTTTCCGCGGTGTTTTAACAACAATATTAAACTTCGGCTCTTCATATTCAATTATTTCCAAACTTTTTCTGGCCACTGCAGTTGCCTCCAGTTTCACCTCGAATATATAAATTCCAAAATTTGCATCATCTGGTATCTTCAACTCTGATGTATACATGCCATTTATTGGCTCAATATCATTAAACTCAGCCATGCTTTGCTCTTCATTTTGCTGAAAAAGAGAAAAATTTGCATAGTCTTAACAAAGTTTTTAGCAAATAATTAAACTCACTAACAAACCTGTATCACAATTTTAATGGGTTGACTTATTGCTGCCGGTCTAACGTTGTTATCCAAGAAAACAACACGAAAATTTAGCTTATCGCCACGTTTGTAGCCCTGTTTATCCAGCTGTATGTAAACTAGCGGCTTGTCATCTGCAAAGTTAAGCTTGATGCGTTCTTCAAAGCTTACACCGGCTATGCCTGTTACTTCGAGATAATATTCCGCCAGCTCCAGTTCCGGTATCTGCGAGGGTGTACAAAATAAGAAAAGGTTAAAGAAATTTAAAATCTTTTTTAGAGCTGTTTAACGCTTTTGTCTAACTTACATCAAATACAACCATTTTAGTTGTCATCGGTTCTAACTCCAACAATTTCTTGGCATTATAGTGGCCTCCATCGATGCTGACAGAAATCGAGCAGGTCTCGGTGGCTTGCAAAATTGTTATTGCCACATTGTAGCTTGAATTGGAACGCAGCGTACCGGGTGCTTCAATAGTGTAGATACTGTAAGGATTTAAAAAAAATTATTTCTATTAAGTATTACAAAAAAACAAAATTAAGTATTACAATTGTAGGTAATGTTAATATATCGCACACTAAAAACAAAACAGTCACAACTCAAAAAACACAACTTTTTAGGAGAAGCAAAAAATAAAACTCTTCGGTTGAAACTCCAGAAGGAAAGCAATTTTCATTTCAACACACAAACTTCATTCTTCCAGTTAATGAAGAAAATAATGAAAAAGATGGTGATACATGTGTTTTGTGAATTGATTTATAACTAAAAGTCGGTATTGAAAAATTTTGAGTTGTGACAGTTTTGTATTTAGTGTGTTATATTATGTAAAGGAACTTTCACACAAAAATCCATCAAGAACATTCGCGAAGCCACCAAAATTCTCAAGTCGATTGAAATACCCATCGGTTCTGGGATACCTTAAGAGGCCTGAAGGTTTATGAATAAGGTTAACGATAGCTAAGAAACGCTACTCTTAAAAATTCATTTTCCTGCTAGCCAAGGACCAAAACAAAGGAACCTGGATATGATCAAATTTCAGAACCCTTATAGGAACTCCTTAACTTTATAACAAGTTCAGATAGTATCAGATAGTATCTTTCAAACCCTAGTAAGTGGTTTCCTTAAAGACAAGTCACATTCCAAAAAGTAAACGCCTTTTAGTTTCTTAACAATTGCTACGATGAAAATTATAAATTTTCTCACAAGAGAATTTAAATCTGAGAACGGCACTAACATCTGGAGCCATCACAACGCCTACCTCAAAGGTAAATTGTTGGAAACAGTACTACACAGACGAAAGCTCTCTTAAATTAATCCTTTTATACAATAACAATAAATAAAACAGAAATGGAATGAAATACTTAAAAAAATTAATGGTAAGCGTGTTTGACTACCAACCCATAGGTCCTGACTTTGAATTTCGGCCAGGGGTCGAATTCAAAGAGGGTCGAGAAAGCATTGAAAACGAGGCACGGCCAGGACGACCATCAACATCAACTGATGAGCTATATATCAACATAATCAAAGAATTTTTGCTCAGAAAAGTGAAATTTCGATTGGTGCCAAAAACGTTAAATTTCATGGGAAAAACAGCGCTACTTTCATGGAAAAACTCAACCATATCGTTCCACAACTACCGCAATCACATGACTTAGCACCATGTGACTTCTGGCTATTCGCTTAACTCAAGAGACCGCTCCGTGGACACCGTTTTGAATCAATAGGAGAGAGGTAGAAACCGAAACGAAGAAGGAATTGAAGCCATACCGGAAGCATGCATGCAGCATGTTTTGGAAAAAAAAACATTGGCACAAGTGTATTGTATGTATGAATGTATATATGAATGTAATGGAATGTGACGCTTGTGTGCATGGAATACTCATGGAATACTCTCAATTTTAGAGTATTCCTTTGAGAGTACTCCTAAATGGTTTTAGAAAAATATAAGGTTTATTTATGTCTTTTTTTCACTCCCATTATTTAAATTCATATTGAATTGATTATTTTTGGTTAAAAGGTATATTTGGTCATTTTTGGCCTATCCCGTTTTTTAAATTTTTTTGGTGCACTATTTTGATTTAGTGTCATCCCCCTCTATCTACGCGTCTCGATAATACCATCCCCCTTAGAAAGTCGTAAAAAGTGGTTATTTTGGCCAATCTCTCCGTTTTCGAGGTATCCCGCTTTTTATGTTTTTTTTTAAATATTTTGGTACAGTGCTACTTTATCTATGCGTCTCGATAATCCATGCAAACCATTTGAGAGTACTCTCAGTACTTCGAATGCATTCCATTAAAAATAGAGACAAACGACTACAAAATCAAAATGTTTCGCTTGGTTAATGATTTGAGAATATGGAATACATTCCTGCAGCCCTTTTATATCTACTCGACAAATAGCTTCTCAAAAATTCTACAACATTATCGAAAATTTTATCAACAAAAGTGTTGATATCACTGCAGTTTTTGACAAATAGTGAGGAGAAGTCAAGCATGCAGAAAAGAGGAGTCTGAGTTTCATTGTATGATTGTTCGATCATCGTTCAAAACTTTCATAGCAATAGTGAAACAGCTGTGGCCAGCCGGAAAGTCATTTGATGCATTTTTCACAAAATGAGCCAAACAGCTGATTATGACATAAATGTTGGAATCGGATTTCTTTTTGTTTCGAACCTAGCATTTCCGAATGGAATGCATAGCACCTTCTCAAATCCGATTCAGAATACACTTACGATTTTATCACAAATCTGACACGGAATCCAGAATACAGTGTATACCTTATTAAAGTATTGCTAGACTTCGATTGTCTTTAGACAGACATTTTTAATTATTCATATTCATATTATTCCGTTGGTTTTAATACAAGAATTTCTTTTTATAAGGATGAAAATGGGAATCTAGTGACAAATATTCAGAGTAAATTGATGTTATGGAGAGAAGACTTCTCTAGTCTTCTAAATGGCGACGCTCTCAACAATCTCGCCATTATAAATGATATTCCGGAAACCCCATTTATGTATGACAGCGTTGAAGTTCCGCTGCGCGACTACAACGAGGTCTTAACAGCTATAGCTCGGCTTAAAAACAACAAAGCCGCAGGAGTCGATGGCCTACCAGTTATTGTAACCTCATTGTGCTCTGACTTGTCCAAAAAAAAAGGCCAACTACCGCAGGAGAAGCCTTCTTAATATCGCATATAAGGTCCAGCGTAATAGTGAAAAACTAAAGCCCATTGTCATCCAACCTTATCGGTGACCTTAGATTGGACCTTATCAGTGACTTCAAAAATTAAAAGTCCACCTTCGACTCTAGAAAAACAAATTGACACGCACCATATTTTTGTAAATTTCAAAGCCGCTACAAAACGCTACAACGTTGATCGGCAAATACAGTAAAAAAAATAGTCGACTCTGTTATAAAGTCTAGCATATGCAACAGTTGCAAGTATTGGGAACCTAAGAAAGAACAAGACCCACTGGCATATGAAATTTGGATTGTAAACCACGAAGCGGAATGCCGTGCCAACCAACAAGGAAGCTCTGAGAAGATGGAGGTGGATGCGATAAAGGAAATGTTCGTTATATCAGTCAAAAAGCATGGCGTAAAATACTGCAAGTATATCGGGACAATCGACAGCTTCAAGCATAAGTATGCACCATTAAATCAGAGAGTCCAGGAAGCAATCAAACCTATTTACGAAGTACTGTTAGCCGATGTTTTGTTGAATGAGAAAGATGCCTTGGCTCCGACACTCAAAATAGCAGTGAATCTTGCAACGCAGTGCTGTGGTCATTCGCACCGAAGCATATGCACCAGAGATCTGCAATGAGTACCAAACAAATTAGTATACTTAAGTCATGAGCCATAATTATTGGTGCAAATGTGTACTTATTGCAACTCAACAAAATACTTTGACTCATTCCCACTAGAAACAAAACATACTCACAGTTCTCTAACACGCATGTGTGTCTGCAAATTATGACTTTATTGGATGTGGGTTAACAATCTGATGTGACTCACTTATTCATGAGAGAGGAATATAAGAACTATGAGTGAGTGAGTATTATTTTGTGTTATGCTCTGCTGCTGATTTTCGCCGTTTTGTTTACTTTTCGTGTAAGAAAATGAAAGAGTTGAGTATTATTTTTTTGTTATGATTTTTGCAAAACAGTTATTGTTTTGTTTGGCACGTGTTGCTGGACATTTAACAATTAAATTTGGATGAAATGACAAGAAAGCTCAACTAAAAATTACTCTAAGTACTTAAGTCATTTCACTGAACTCGTGGTGTTTATTGGTGTTATGAGTCATTATGGTATAGCACAATAAATCAATTAACTCAAAGAGAGAACTGAGCACTGCATCGGTTCATACCAACATGAAAATTATTCTTGTTCATTTATTCGCTATGTGTACGGCACACGAACGAGTATGAGTGGATATAAGTGGAAGTTTTTCTATGACTTAAATTCACTTATACTCTTTTTTGTGTTAGTCAACCAATGACTCAAAAACAAGAATAATTGCAGTTCTCTGATATGCACACCGGCGCATGCACTATTGAGATTGTCAATTATATTGCAACTGTCATATTTAACGAAGGTTTTTTGCCAATACTACAAATAATGAACCTAATGGGCATCCCGATTGGCAACGTTACTTACATATGATATAGCCATGTCTCGGAAAGAAGGATATTTGAAAAGGTCCGAAGCCAGAGCTCTGGCCGCATCAGAAGAAGTTAGAACTGCCCGAAGTGCACAAAGAGCTGCTGAGTCCTCATTTTTTGAAGAAGAGGAAGGAGTTCTTTATGGGGCTGGCATTGCAGATTGATATATGTAAGTATTTCACAAAAAAAAATGTTTTAGTGCCTAAAGTTTCCTTTGAGTTTTTTCAAAATCACGTTTTTGAACTTCGAAGTCACTTTTCTCCCCTTCTACTCAACCGATTTTGATGAAACCAAGAGCAATCAACGCAGAATTTCTAAAACTGCACGCTCATATTTTTCATTTTTCGAGCTTGCGGCCCAGATTGCGCCCATAGTTTTGAACTGATTTTGATGAAACCAAGAGCAATCGACGCAGAATTTTCACCATTATGATCCCTACCTCAATCACACTTTTGAACAATTTTTTACTATTTTTATACTAAACTAAAAAAAAAAAGATCCAAAATCAGTTTTTAATTTTTTAATGACTGCCATTTTGTAAAAAATAATCACAAAATTATGATTTAGATAGGAATCAGGATTACATATGTACTGAATCTAATGCCTTTTACTTTTTCCATTTCAGATGAGCCGAAGTCGAGTAATCCGAGTCGCAGGCAGCAAATCTTTTCTTAGACGCCCAACTTTGAAGGCCGACAATTTTTTGAACAGGCTTCGTACAAAGGAAAACAAATTTTTTATTTAATTTCTTCTTAATTTGTAATCTTAATAAAAAAAAAAAAAGAATTCAAATAACTCTTTGCGTTTTCAAATGAGAAGTTTTTCAAAAAGGCTCCAAAAACAGCCTGGTTAGGAATACTACCTTAAATTTATAATTATTGTTAAGTTAAGAATAGAAAAAAATCCTTATTACCAAAAACGATGCTTTTAAAATTTTTCAGGATTAAAAAAGGATATTTTTTTTTAAATTAGCCGTACATAAATTTTATAATGTAACAATAATAGCAGGTCAGAATAGTTGTGAGGCTTAACACTTGCAAGTGTTTTAACCCATGGTATTTTTGTAGGTGCACTGGAGCGCACAATTTGGTAAACATCGTTTTTTAATAAAAGTTTTGAATTATTTAAATTAACCTAATTAAGAAAGTGTTAATTATGACTGACTTTAACTGAAAAAATTTCAAGAAAAGTTGCATGCTCTACATACTAAAGTGTTATGCGTGTTAAATTATATAATTTTTTCTTCTCTTCAAAGCTTTGAAAACTAAGCCACGCAAGTTTCTGATCAATCTATATAATTAATAGGCTGAGGTTTTTTTTGTGACTTCAACTCCACCCAGACCAATGGAGCGATTTTATCGATTCAGATGTCATTAAATCAGGTTTAAGCTGTAGATGTGCAAACCACTTTTAAAAATTGTGATTTCACTTCAGGGGGTTCCCAACCTTTTTAAACAGAAATAAAATTTTTGTGCAAAAATCCGCTATTTAATCGATTTGAAATTTAGTTTAAGAAGAGCTTATAAATTGATCGAATTTTAATTTTTTTCAAAACTAAAAATTTTAACCAAAATTATCTTTTATGCATTCCTCAAATGTCAATTGTCCGAAAAATGCAGTTCCAAAATCAAAAGTTCCACTTTTCGAGCAAACAACTCAGTCAAATTTCAACGGTTTTCAAAATTTTTTTGTTTTTCTAAATTTTTGTTCAATTTTCTTAGAAATGTGTTGACAATTACAGTAATTATCTTACCAGATGTATTTTTAATGAATTTTCTTAATATTGCATGTAGTTCTTTAACGTGTATTTTTACCAAACACCAAACCAGAGAAAAAAACTCTCTGAAATTAAACGTTCTATATTTGGAAGCGAATATCTCTGTCAGTTTATAAAAAATTTAATTTATTTCTTTTTTGTATTTAAATGCAATTAATTGACTTAAAAAAATTTTAGCATTTTTATCGTTACTTTATTATTTATATCTTAATCATTGCCTTTAAAAAGAGTCCACTTAATTGAATGTTTTCTCAATAAATGGTATAAAAATTGTTTTTGTTGTAAAAATAAAAAAATTCAAATTTGCATTTTTGATTTTCTTTTATTATAGTGAGTTTTTTTAAGGCGAATTTGTTTTTGTATGGCAAAAAAATTAATAAATACTATGCGTCATCGAAAAAACAAGGCTATGATTTTTTGCACGAAATTTCATTTTTTTAAAATGTTGTTTTTATATTTTTAAAATCTTCAACAAGCTTCAAAAACAATATATTTGAAGAAAATTTTATTATAGCTCCAACCAATAAAAAGTTATAGCCACAAATCTGTTTTAACCATCCTGCGTATCTATCTATCTATCTATAAAATTAATAGGCCAAGGTTTTTTTTTGTGACTTCAACTCCTCCCAGACCAATGGACCGATTTTATCGATTCAGATGTCATTAAATCAGGTTTAGGCTGTAGATGTGCACACCACTTTTAAAAATTGTGATTTCGCTTCAGGGGGTTCCCAACCTTTTAAAACAGAAATAAAATTTTTGTACAAGAATCCGCTATTTAATCAATTTGAAATTTAGTTTGAGAAGAGCTTATGAGTTGGTCGAATTTGAATTTTTTTCAAAACTACAAATTTTTAACCAAAATTATCTTTTATACATTCCTCAAATGTTTATTGTCCGAAAAATGCAGTTCCAAAATCCACAAAAATTCCACTTTCCGAGCAAACAACTCAGTCAAATTTTAACGGTTTTAAAAAAAAAAATTTGTTTGGGTTTTGGCGTTTTTTCATCGGAATATGCTATAAATTGATGTTGTAGGTGTTCTGTAAGTATTTTTAATTAATTTTTAAATTATATCTTAGCAGTTATTTTTTTTCTAAAATCGATTTTATATTTCGTTTTTATTTAAATTAGTTATGTTGTATAGCTTTAAAAGTTAAGCACCGATGTTGTTGAATAGTAATTATATTTATCTCGGTAGTTATATTAGTGTAAGTCCGTCTTCGTATTTTGACAGTTACATTTAAAATTTTAGTGTCAGATCATAATTTTTAAGCGTTAATGATGATCTTTTATATCATTATTGAGACTGAATATATCGTTATTGAGGAAAAAGCTGCTTGAATAGAATATCATAAATTAAGCGTCTAAAGTGTTGCTAACATTTAATTTTTATTGAATTGCTCGAATTCGGGCAACAGGTTTACTAGTTAACATAATTAAGAAAGTGTTAATTATCACTGACGTAACTAAAAACTTTGCAACTCCTGATATTATCAGAACAATGATTTTAAGTAGCGCGCTAGTACCAAAAAAGTTGCATGCTACAATTTGGCGAGAGAAAAGCTTTATTTTTCTCTCCCACGCTCTCACTTTAACAGGTGGTTGTTTTGTGTGCCGCTGCCATCAGCTGTTTATTTGTTTACATTTTTTTTTTGCTTTTGTTTTGGTTTAGTTTTAAATTTCTTTGTGATTTGTTTTTATTTGAGTAAAAGAAAAAAAAACCATCACAACGATTATCACTTTTGTTTAAATATACTAGATGCGGCAAACTGCTTGTAGATGCTCAATTTTAATTGTTGTTGTTGTTTTGATACACACCGAATGCGCAAGTTCTTAAAAATGACATCATATTTTTTTCTCAACAATTTAAAGCAATTTAATATATTTTATTGAATATTAACAGATAAAAGGATTTTAAGCTAAAATTGTTTATTGATAGAGACGTATATATTTTTAATTATTTAGATTTTTATTAAACACTGGACGACGAGCAGTTTTGTTAATATTTTGACTCACTTTTGCGGCGTAACGTTTTCTGGCGGCGCGTCTGACATCTTTGCTGAACTAAAATACACTAAAATTGTCAGATAATTTTATGATTCAGCTGTGAGTGAATGGAGTGGATTGGATGGATGGCCAAAACAAAGCGACATTTTTTTTGATTTTATGTGTGCAGCTACAAAGCTCTCCAAAGTAAAACATATAAGAGACAAAAAATTGCATTTATGTGCGTGACACATAGGAATTTTTTTATATACTTGCTTAAAAAATGGTTTTTTTTTTGTTTTTTTTTTTTTTTGAGAATTTATTTTTGAATATTTATGCGAAATAAATAAAAATTAATATGCATGGATTTATGAAGTTTTAAAAGAACGCGGCTGTCTGAAACAGTTAATGTATTGAAAAGTAGGCAAAAGCTTTGCAAAAATTTTCTAATCAAAATTTTTGCTTAAAATAAAAATCTATAAAAAGTTTTCTTAAAAAAAAAATTTGAAATTTTGAAAACTTACTTTTTCAAAAAAACCTGTTGACAGCTGCTATCAAAACAAAACATAAAATTAATTTAGCCACTGACAAAGCTAAATTATTCGCTAGCAAAGCTTTTAGTGCCGGCAACTTTTGCAGGCTATTTATTAAGAAACTTAACTTGCAGAGTAAGCTTTTCTACGCTTTAGCCGTAAAAGCTCAACTTAAAGTTGCTGCTGGCAAAAGCTTGCCAAAGAAGTGCCTGGCATCACAAGCTTAACATTGGCTTCGATCAGTTTAAGACGAAAATCGCAACGAGCAACAACAAGTTGGCCAAAAAGACGCGTGCGCAAAGTGAATTTAAATCAAAGATAGCTTAAAGATAGTAGCTTAAAGTAAATGCGCGGCTAAAAACACACAGACAGACGCATGTCTTCGATTTTTTTATTTTTTTTTTTTTTTGTTTTAAATTCAGTTTTTGTTTTGAACAACAGCCCACATTCTTAACTTTTTGCCAAAGTTAAGTGAATTTTCAAGTTTTCGTCTCATTTAAATGCAAGAATAAAGTGCCAAAAAAATTAAGTTATAAAAAAAAAACACACACAACAAGTTAAAAGCAAAACAGAAAAAGCTATAAAAAATACAGATTTTTTCTTTCTTTTTTGTTAACTAAGCGTAACAAGATGTTACGTTATAGTGTCGTCGGCGTATTTATGTGCCTAACGCTGCTGTTGGAGTTAATAGCAGGTCAAGGGTTAGTATGAAAAAAACAAAAATAAACTCAGACAAACATGAAATTTAAACAAAAGCGGAAACACATGACTAAGCTTAAGACAATTAAAAAAAATAGACAAAAAAATAGCAACGCTTTTCAAAGCGGAAAACGCAATAAAGTAAAACAAACAAACACCTGTTGATTAGCTGCAAATTGTTTGACTCAGTTATAGATACATCTTTAAGTTTTTATTTTTATTTTTTTTTTATTATTATTATTTATCTACACTGAACATGTACTTGACAGCTGTCAACAACAACAGCGCTACACTTACCGAACGACGCTCATCATCATCATCATTATCATCATCTGTACGCTGAGCTTTAATTGCAATGATCTCATGCGATTGAAATCAAGTTTGTTGCCTTAAAAAAAACGAAAGACTTCAACGCAAGCATGTCGCAATTCTTTTGTTTTTGCTTTGATATAAATGTTATCTTTTGGTTTTATAGGTTTTATTGATTTATATAAAATGTTGATTTTATTTTTTTTTTTCAATCATTATGCAGCGTTATTTTAAGAGTTTTATTAAAAAATATACAAATGTGGCTATGATATAATAGCAAGTGTGTGTGTGTGTGTCAGATAAAAGTTAAGCAACACTTTTTCTGTTTGAATTGTTTTAAATTGAACAACGTCAACTTTAATGACTCACTTGTTAAGAACAGTTTAAGTGTCATTTTTTATAACACATGGTTTGTAATGTGTTAAGCAAATATTTAATGTAAATATATGATATGTGCTACCATGTGCTCAATATGTGCTATCATCTGTCATAGAGAAAAATAAATTAATTTTAATGGCACACTATTTATAAGTTAAAAATGCAAAGCAAGAACTTGATTCATATAAATATACTATGTGCTGCCATCTGCACTAGTTGTGCTATCATATGCTATATTTGAAAACAATTTTATGATAATGGTACAACATTTATGAGGCAAAAACGTGAAGTAAAAAATTTAATCAAATAAATACACTATGTGCTGCCATGTGCTCAATTTGTGCTATCAAATGCCGTATTCAAAAAAATACTAATGACAATGGTTCAATATTTATATAATAAGAAAAAGTAGAAAAAGTTTTAATCAGGTAAATATACCTTGTGCTACCATGTGCTCTATTTGTGCTATCAAATGCCGTATTGAAAAACAAATCAATGCCAACGGTTCAATAGCTATGAGGTTAAAATGTAAAGTAAAAATTTTAATCAAATAAATACACTATGTGCTGCCATGTGCTCTAGTTGTGCTATCAAATGCCATTTTAGAAAATAAATTAATGACAATGGTACAATATGTATGAGGTTAAAATGTATAGTAAAAATGTTAATCAAATAAATTTATAATGTGCTGCCATATGCTCTATATGTGCCATCATATTACATATTGCAAAATAATTTAATGGCTATGGTACAATTTTGACAAGTTAAAAACACGTAGTAAAAATTTAATCAAAAAGTGCATTTTGTGCTGCAATGTGCTGCATTTGTGCTATTAAATTCCGCATTGAAAAATAAATTATATTTTTAATGTCATAATATTTAGACGGTAAAACTGTAATGTAAGAAACGTTAGGTAAGGCTGACGACGCTGTCTCTTATTGAACACATACAGGCCAATTATGCCCGTTATTTATCTACTATATCTGAACCAGTTGGAGCTATTAATAAGGCTTAGTAGTTAGTCTGTGGACTAAAGATTCTGCGAGACTGTCCAAGTCACTATAAGACCAGTTACTTAAGAAAAGGTGGAGGATTTTAGCCAACGCTGGGCATGTGCAGAGAAGATGTGCTGGAGATCCACCTTCCACATCCTCATCCTTACAGCTTCTGCAGAAATTGTTATGGAGAATGTTTAATCTACGAATATGGTTTCCAATTAAGCAATACCCTGTTAGCACACAGATAACAGTATTTATTTGATTCCTTCTAAGGAAATTAGTCCTTTAAGCCGCTTTAGTTTCAGGATTGGTCAAACCATCAAGCCGTGTGGCATGTACTTCCTATAGATCACCTAATGTTGGCTCTTTTTAGCAGGGACCGAAAATAACTGTTATTTTAAAAATTTTTAAGGACAAAATCTTTAAATTAAAGGCACTAGAGAAGAATATCACCTATTGCAAATCGCTCCTTGTTCCATTAACTGTTCAAAAATATTAACATTTTTATTTTTTTAAGTTTTATATTTAAAATTATAAAATTACTATTATTGTTAAGTTTTATTTTTTCCCTCATTAATAACACTTATTTTTTGAGTTCTATTTTTTTACTCAAAAAAGAACACTTATTTGTTAGTTTAATTTTTCCTCTCAAATATATCATTTAGTTCTGGAGTTGTATTTTTTTTACTCAGAAAATAACACTTCTTTGTGATTTTTTTTGTTTCGCTCTGAAATAAAACTACTCTTTGGAGTTATATTTTTTTACTCAGAAAATAAAACTCATTTTTGAGTTTTATTGAGTTTTATTTTTTCACTCTGATATAAAACTTATTTTTTTCTTTTTGAATATTTTTTCGATCTGAGGTTGGTTTTTTAATTTTATTTTTTCCTCTGAAAATAGAGCTTAAAGAAAATAAATAAAATTTTGGCAAAATATTGTGATTCTACATTTATTAGCTCATTTAAAAATAACAAGTCTTATTTTCTGAGTAAAAAACTTAACTCAAAAATAAGTGTTATATTTGAGCGAAAAACTTAAACTCAAAAATAATTTTTTTTTTCTGGATAAAAAAAAACACTCAAAATATAATTTTTATATCAGAGCAAAATAATAAAACTCCAAAATAAGTGTTATTTTTTGAGGGAAAAAAATATGCACACAAATAAATGTTATTTTCAGAGTACAAAAAAAAAAAATAACTGCAAAAAAGGATTTTTTTTAAAACTCAACAGTTACGGTCCCTGCTTTTTAGAGAACATTTTCCTTTTCTCTTGATAAAATTTTGGTAGTACCAGTTCGAGTGAGTTCATCTGCTTGACAGTTTACTGGAAAGTCTTTATGTCTACGAATCCAGCATACGTCTCTCATCTAGATGTTGTGCTGCGTTGCCATCTCATTAAAAGATTTGCGACAATATCCTTAGCTGATATATCATTCATCTGAAACCAAGTAACAGCTTCAAGTATAGCAGTAAGTTCCGCTTCCGGAAGACACTACAGTGGTCATGGAGCCTTAAGGCAAGATCGATGTTAAGTGATTCAGAGTAGACTTCCCCCCATTTTACCATAAAATGTTGATCCATCAGTGAAGATTTCAATGGCATTGTTAGGTGGAGAGTTTCCAATGTCCCATTCATTTTTAGAGGGAATGGATACATCAAATTTTTTTGAAAAAAACTTTTGCGTGATGTAGTCTTCGGTTTTAGGTATTGGAGGAAAGAGTTTGCTAATGCGAAAGTGTCACATTGCATACCACACCTCCATTGAGAGGGGGCTTTCAGAAGTATCGCTATCCTTGCAAACATTTGGAAGACAGTTGGAAGATAGATTAGTTGGTCCTAGCGATGTCTTAGCGATTTGCCCAAGGGTTCTTTGGAAGATGGATCACTTTCGCGATGAATGCACGTTTTATAGCCAATGATATCTATATCATCAGCACACGTCAGCCGCATAACACTTTTATAGAATATGGTGCCACTACGTCACAGACCAGCAGCTCCGATGATCTTCTTCATTACTTAAGTAAAAAAAGTTGCACGATAAGGAATCAACTTGTCAGAAACCTCACTTGGTATAGAACGGAGGGAAGAGGTCCTCTTCGACTTGTGTTCGATTTTTACGGCACTGCTATTATTTTGGAGTATCTTCCTAGAAATACGTATTACGGTCGAAGGCGGTTTTAAAATCGACAAAAAGTTAGTCTGTGTCGATTTGTTTTTCTAGGATCTTTACCAAGAGTGGCCGTAGCGTAAATATCTGCTCAATGGTGAACTTTCTGAAGCCACACTGGTAAGGTCCGATGGTCTTCGGGTCTCACATAATACGCTCAACACGACTTTATATGCGATATTAAGAAGGCTTATTTCACGGTAGCTGGCGCAAATTGTGACATCACCTTTCTTGTGGATTGGGTCTTCCGACCTTATTGTGCACAGAAGCTTGTGAATACATTTAAACAGAGCTTCGGCCTCTGTTCTTAAACAGTTCAGTCGGATGGCCATCGGTTTCTGCGGCTTTGTTATTTTTAAGCCGAGATATCTCGGCTCTTCCCTAGCTTTTAGTTTTTTTGTTTCATAAATTTATTGATTGTGCTTTAATGTGCTAGAGCTGTGCTATTGAGCATAGCATAGGTTGTTTTTTTTTTTTTTTTTAATTGTAAATGCATCGCATTGTTTCTCTAATTTCGCACAGCAATAACCTGACCACCCATATTGTTCTGCCCAATCACCGCAAATATTAAACATTCATTTTAAGTGTTCACTCATAAAAAAATAGTTTTTGTCTTTTTTATGTTTATGTTTTGTTGTTAATGCATTTTTATTTTTTAATGATGCATTCAAATTTAACATTTTATTGCTTAATTTTATTTTATTACTTGTTTTTTTTTCGTTTTATAAAAACATTTAACATTTAATTTAAGTCGCTTCAAAAATTTCGTCGCATAAATAAAAACTATTAAAAAATTCTTGAGCTGTTTCTTGCGTCATAACATTTTCTATCTTTCTGTTGATGCTGTCTGCGTTTTGCGTTCACATCTTGATTGAGCGCTTTATTCAAGCTGCCGCAATATCAATCGAAAACCTACGCATGCGCAACACTCACCCATCATCAGCTTACCTTGAAGTTCGCCACTTTGATTGTCCATATATGGGAAGTTGTATAAACTGCAATATACGAGTATACATATGTGTATAAAAAAAAAAATATATATATTTATAAATGTTTTTAATTTTTTTCTTTTATTTTTGCTCTTTATATTTGTTGTAATATCATTATCGACTGTTCGAGTGTTCATGACTTCACTTGAACTTGTAACGTGAATACCTACATCCTATTTGTATTTGTTGTATTCTTTCTTGCATGCTTATAATGAAGAGTTTTTAATAGTTGAACATTGTGGTGACTGTTTTTTCATGCCTACTCTTTCAAATTTCTTCTAATTTCTTAATGCCAGAGTTTATTTTAGACTTAAACAACCGTTTCATACAACCGCTATTATGCATAACCAGTTAGCAATAAAATAATTCTTTATTTAAAAAGTTATTTTCAAACTGCGTTTATTCTGTTCTGTCCTGTTTTTAATTCTATGAGGGATTAGTCTCAAATTTGCTGTTTTTTATTTGAATTTTTTTATAATCAAGAATTTTATAGTTAATATATTTATTTCAGTATTGAAAACGACTTCATTTTTTTTAACCATAAATTGAGACGATTTTAAAAAAGAGAGTGAACTGTAGAACTCTGCAACACATCACTTGTGATAATAAATAAAACCGAATACATATTTTGAAACAATGTGTTTTCCGAATGTCTGCTTTGTTTAGCTTTGAAATAGGGATTTCAGGTGTCAAACCTATTGAGTCAAGTCTGCCTTGCTTCAAAATAGTTAAGTAGAAGTTAAGGGGGTGATAGTTAAGTAGAAGATAAAGAGAAATCAAGTGAAATAAGTGTAAAATGCTCTATGTGTGACGAAAAGCTACATCAACTTGCGAATTTATATCTGAGGCATGTGTTATTGACCGCAGTCAATTCAAGATATCAAGCAATTCAATCTACAAACTTTTCTACCATCAACTACAACTTCCAAAATCGTATATATTGATGAATTTTTAATAAAGTTGATTATAAATGAGGAAAGAATTAAATAAAGGTAATAGCAATTCTACGCTGGTGTCTGCCGGAATTCGAACGCGAGACCTCTGGGCTGGTCGACTGGACAACCGAAAATCAAGGTCATTAAATACTTTGAAACAGGCTTTCTTGAAGAAAAAAAAAAAAAGCACTTAAGCTGTTATAACTTATCTGGCTTGCACTTGTTTGTAGATTGTTTCTTGTAGAATAGCGAACTGTTCTACATTTTCAAAGCATTGTTCGAGAAGATAAAATTATATTTATACAGTATCAAGTACGTGTAGGAGCGCCAAACAAAAAAAGAGTGTCAGTAGAGTGACTAATCCATGTCAGCTATATTTTTTAAATTTGAAATGTTCTATAAAAGGAAAGATAACGTGCTTAAAAATTGTGCTGGAATGCTTCACAGATTCAAATTATAGATTAAATATTAAGCACTTGTGAAAAAATTAAGCGCTTCTGAAACAAATTGCTAAGCAAAAATATTGGCTTGATGTTTTATTTCATTTCTTATTAAAGATAGAAAAGTTGAGATATCTAAACCTTAATCTAACTTAAGTTAAACCTAACCCTTACAAGCAATGTGAAACTGTCAAGGCACCATCCAAAGATGTCTAAGCATTTTCTTTGATTTTTCCTTAACACACAGGCCGACAAGATTTTTAACGCTAAGACCAGACCATGATTTTCTAAAGGATTTTGATGCACTGAATCCGAATCCGTGCTCAGAATTGCTCCTTTACGTCTGGTTTTAGATATCCTAACCTAAAAGTGAAAAACACGGTTTTCGGCTTTATTCGGGTGAATATTAAGTTGGGAATTATTTAAATGAAGAGTGGTGACCGTGGTGTGCAGGTCAAGTGTGTGGCTTAGCACGCTCGGAGCCCGAGTTCGATACCCAGTCGCGGCAAAAGTTTTTTCAATACAAATTTTTCTGATCGGTCACCATATCTCTGCAGACAATGGCAAGCCTCAAAGAGTAAATAATGCCATCTAAAGCTTCTTGAGAACATGAACTTTAGCCGTTCGGAGTCGGCATAAAACATGTAGGGCCAGTTCTCGGTCAATTGTGTGCAAAAATTTCATAACACACAACACAATTGATCATAAGAAGCTCGGTCAAAGTCCTTTCAAGGGCTGAAATGGCCAATTTGTTTGTTTGTTTTTATATTTAAATCTCTTTGCAGCATCTGAAAGCCTTTTTGAATGTTTGCGATATCTGTTTTTGTTTTAGAAAGATTTTAACGAAAACGCTAATAACAAAAACGCTAACGTACTATAACGATATTTGAAATAGCGATATTTTGGTGAAAATAAAAGATATTTGAAAAAATCAAAATAGGTTTAAAAGGGGAAGGGTGGTGCTTTCAATTGCCCCACAACGATTTTTGGTAATAATTTTTGCTCTTCCGTCACGTAACCTCAAAAACTGCAAAAAACGTGTTTTTGCTCTTTTAGGTTAGGATATCTTGAAAACCTGAGGATACCTGAGCACTGATTTGGATATAGTGTCTCTGAGCGTCTAAATCAAAATTATTATTATGTTTTGGCCACAAAATTTCGTTCAATCAAATCGAGGTATAAGTTTCCTGGATGAAAGTTTGGCTCGTTTTAAATCATCTCTTTTTACCTCTTAAAAGCAGAAATATATGCTTTTGTCACTATTCTTGAAGAATTTTTCTACTGCCTGCAAATGACTGGAAGCTTTCAAAAATTTAAGATTTCAGCGCACCGAGACTCAACAATCTCATATATTTGTTAAATAGTGATGTGTCGTAGAATTGGCGGATCGAAAAGTTTTTGTTTTACATCGAAGTTTAAAGATGATTGCCTAAGTTTTTTTCATAGCTTTACTGGTTCTCCACATATTTCGAAAAATGTTTTGTAAGGGAGCGATTCCGGGTTCATACAATAGCCCCTTCGGCCTCCTCGAAAAAATAATTACCTTCGAGCTGGTGCTGTTTTCGTGCTCTACGAGCTGCTTTTGTCTCGGAAAGTTCCTTTCGCTCCTGCCTCGCTTCTCATGCCTCAAAGGTGAAAACTTTGCAAAAGGAGCCAATAATTATACCCAACTCTTTCATAAGCTTCAGAATGGACGTGTAGCCTTCATTCAATATTCTCGCATTTCTCGCAACAAAATACACTAGTACGGAAATTTGTATAGTTGCACCCTGAAAATTTAGTGTTTGAGGCCATCAAATCTTAACAGCAAAAGTCAGGGTTCCCTGATATAAGGAAGCGATTTTTATTTTAAAAATGCTTTCCTGAAATCCTCAACCATTACTTTAGCTGTTATTCCTTGTCGACAAAGATATAAAGATATTTTGATTTATTAACAAATTCCCAATATTTCTTGCCAACAATAGCATAGCAGGTTTCATGCCTCAATTCACTTCCAATTAAATTTTGTTGGCGTTTAGTCCATATTTTATTCACATAAGTATGAATTTAATAAGTTAAGGGTGTTTCTTTAGAGGTATGGAACTTTAAGAGGACAACACTGTTTTAACTGGCGGCTATTTTGTGAGTTGTGAAGTGATTTGTGTTTACATTGGTTTGAAATTTTAACATGAATAGACTGATGCCTGAACAATGCTTCCAAATTGTGCAAATTTATTTTGAAAATAATGGTTCTGTTCGAAATTTTCATAAGAGAATTTTGTTTAGTGATGGTTGAATGGCTCACTTTTGGTTGAATGGCTACGTCAATAAACAAAACTGCCGTATTTGGAGTGAAGATAATCCTTAAGTGTAGGTCAAGACACCGTTAAATCCAGAAGAACTGATTGTTTGATGCGCTTTATGGACTGGTGGAATCTTTGACCCACATTTCTTTATGCTGATCAGAACGTTACAGTCAATGGTGAACGCTTTAGAGCCATGATTACTGACTTCTGCGTTCCTCAATTGAACAACCATGATGTTCAGGAGCTGTTGTTTCAACAAGACGGCGCAACATTTCACACAGCTCGTGCCACAATTAATTTTCTGAAGAAAACGGACTCGCAAATGTTGGAAAAAATTACTGAAAATTGGACTTCCAGATTAGATGAAGTCCGAGCCAGCCGTGGTTATATGCCACAAATCATATTTAAATTATAATGCCAAAAAATTATCTTTTGAATAAAGTCAATTCCATCTCAATTTTAAAACTTCATCCTTGTTTCATTCCATTTCAAAGGTTTATAGGTACCTCTAAAAATCACAGAGTATTTTTATATGCATGTTTGATGTATTTAATTCCCATAATATTTTTTTTAACGGTTGAAAATTCAAATCGTAGTCAAACTATGAGTTCCATTCTCAATTCAAGTATATGTCATAAACAAAAACATAAATTGGAAAAACACTTCACCAGCTCTTTAACACCTCGAACATTTTGAATGCAGTTTACAAAAAATTAACCTACTAAGACCCTAAAAGTGAAAGGATTTCAGCAGCATTTATTATGTGTTGAAGTTTTTAATTAGCTTAACTAACTATAACGCAAGTCACGTTTAACAATAGAACACAACACAACACGATTCAACGAAGTCATGCATGACCGTTTGGATATATGTAATAAGAAACTAAAAAAAAAATCAGTTACAATAAAATTTTAACAGTTAGTATGAAAAGTTAAAACAAGTTCAGTTTTTGGACCACCTACAGACCTAGTTAAAACCAAGTTTGCAGTACTTTATGTGAATGTTTGTGTGTGTGTGTCTCGGTCAAGTATTTTATAGACAAAAGTAGAACAAATGAACGTGAATCTAAGTTAAACGTAGTAATTTAATTTATGCAGTGAAGGAGCTAGAATGGTGGTGCTGTTGCAGAAAAAGTACAAGTTAGCAAAAACTGGTTGCATTTAACGAGAGACAGGCTGACAGACAGACCAACCACTACTGGTTCACATAGTTCGACTTTGGAGTCTAACACAATTCCCAACTTGGTTTGACCAAATTGATGTGTGCAGCGCATTTTAAATAGAAACTCAAATGATTTGCATTGAAATATGGTCACACACATAGCTGCTTTGTTGTTGCCGTAACAGCGTCTTGCCAAACAGGCGGCAACCACTTTCGGTTTCCATGTGAACGTTTTGCTGTTTTTTTTTTCCACTCTAAACTTTTGGCATTTATCTGATGCTTTGTTATATGATTGATGTAAGATAAAATTGCAGCATTTTCCACTTTCAATAAGAACAACAGCAACATTAAAGCATAAAAATTCCCACAACGGCAACTTCCACCAGAAGTGCAGCATCATGTACAGCTTATTTAAAAATCCATTAAGCAAAACACAAAAAAAAAAACAAAAAATATAATTCATAAAAAACATAATAATAAGCACACAACCAAGACAACAACAACAACAGCATCAAAAACATCATCATGCAGCATTACACCAGTTGCTTAGTTTAAGATTACAACAACAAGTACAACAAAAATGCTGTGAATGAATCAATGAGCCGCTTGCCATGCCGGCACACACCAGTATATTGTGTCGTACTCACGGGGTGGGTGGCTTGGTGTGGGCAGAGATAATGAGATGGGAAACTTCGACAAATTTTTAGCAAGAAAGAGATAGCCTTCTGTCAAAATGGCAACAATACCAACATAAACTCTATAAATGTGTTAGTGCAATTTTTGACATACTCCCCAGTTACCATAATTAAATACATAATTCAACAGTTTCCTTAAATTTAAGCAGTCTGGTGAAAACTCAGTGGCCACGTCCAGCGCTCTCAATAAGTTATATTTTCTGAATAGTTTGCTATTTGAAACGTCAAAATAGTTGTCAAATTAACGAAATGCAAAACAGTTTATTGAATAAATTGGTAGCTTAACCAGGAAATTGTAATTTTTGCCTCTTTTAAGTTTATTTACTCAGTATTAATTTTAAAAATATGCTCTCAAAACTACAAGAACATGCGCATTCATTGTTATATGTCAAAATTTATATTGCACGGCATTGCATTTTAACAAATTGACAATATTTTTGATGTTTGACTTATCAACTCAGTCATAGAAAAAAAGCGCTAATTAGGTTTTCTACTGGAACAGTTGTATCGCTTGAAAGCGCTCACTGCTTTAATCTGAAACCCACCTTGGCATGAAAGCCAACAGCAGAGTTGCATAAAAACGTAGTTTTGTACTATTTAGAGTAGGTATTATTCACTACGAATTAATAAGTACGAAATTATAGTAGAATTGTACTAGTACTATTTTATTTGGAAGCAATTTAATACAGGTCGGTTTGTGTTACAGAATCCTTCCACTAGGAATAGAATCAAGGTACAGAATAACTTTTTATTATTTTGGCCCTCTTTAAGAATTTTGCAGTTTTTGGTTCTCTTCTCAAACAAATTCTGACCTTTAAAATTGAATAGTGTTTTTTTTTCACGAAAAAGTTGATCTCAAAAGTAAGATAAATTGCAGTTCTTTCTCAAAATTTACGATTTTAAAATTTTATCCTCAAATGCTGTCAACTGAGGGAACTGAAAAGTGGCATTTTAAGAAAATATTGAACATAAAGCCCCAACAAAACCCTGCTTACATGCAATCGAGAAAGTAATCCAGTTTATTTAAATCACTGATTACCTTCTCGCTCACGGAACCCATTATTTCTTTATTTAATCAATGAAGCTTTCGCTTGACATAGAAGAGCTTAGTTATAAGCTTATAAATTGTGTTGAATAACTTTTTACCACTCACCAATTATTTGTTAACAAGTTTAAAGTTGTTGAATAAGATATTGCTTTGCGCAAATTAGGAAAGCGATTGAAATATTGAATATTGAATATTGATTGCATAACTCTTGGTAAACAGGGCGAAAGTGTAAAATCACAAATTTTAAAAGTTAATGAATTTCTTCTTTAGAATGAAAAATACTTTTATTTGGAAGATAGCAAATATTTATCTGTAAATTCAGAAGATAAAATGAATAAGTTTTTGTTATAAAAACGAAGCATAAATAAGCAATAAGTTTAACTTAAAGATTTCATTAGATAAAAAACTAGATTTGCAACATGTTCATATTGTTTTGTTGGTAAATATAATTACTTCATTCATTTATCTTTCTTCTTTCAAAGCTGTTTCTACAAAAAAGAGAAAAATATTCCAAATATTCAAACAAGAAGGGCACGATTAACTTTAAGCACAAGTATGAGGCTATGCATTTTGGTGCCACTCTGGTTAAAACGATAAATAATTTGTTGCTAAAATAAATTAACAATAAAGGCAAGTTTCTCTATTTAAACTTGTTGTTTTATATTGAATATTCGTTAAAAAATTTAAAAAATTCACAGATTTGTATAAGCTTTTTTCGAACTTTGATGAATTTTATCACCTTAACCAAAAAAAAGTCCTTTTATTTTACCTTCATTGGGCTAAGTGAGCCCAAATACATATAATCTAACTAATCCAACTCGAAAAAAAAATAAAAGGGCGTGGGCCCTAAAGTAGAATTATGACAAAATTTGGTTTTTTTTGTTTTTTTATCAACTTAGAACAGGGCAAAGTTTTGGGTTAAATAAAAACTGTGATATATTCTGCACTCTTTGCATAGAGGGTGCAGAAAAATGGAATATATTCTTGATTTCTTTTATCGGGAAAAGAAAATACCATTGGTCTACCGCAAACAGCATTTAAGTTCGAAGCAACTTTGATATAATAGTACATTTTTATTTATTTTGCAATGCAACCCTATTAATAGAATCTGACAATAATACTTGACAACTATGAGGTGAATCATGTATACAATATATGAGTCTCACAAAAGTACCCAAAAAATTAAAGAAGAAGCATGAATTTGGAGGGAAACGTGAAAAAAAACATCATTAAAATGAAGTTTCCCATCTCATTATCTCTGGTGTGGGTCTGTCTTCTGAGCTGTTTTGTATTTTTTTTCTTTTTTATGGCCAACAAAATGGAAAACAATACATAATTACAACAATTTGTTGTAGGCGAAATTTTTGACCAGAAAAGTGTTAACAACATGCTATGCTTGGGAACAATCGTTGGTACACAAAGAAAGAAAAAAATTAAAAAAAAAAACTTTACAAAGACCCCTTTTTTATGGATGTCAAAAAATAGTCATTGAACTTTAAAGCGTTAAAAGAGATTTTGCAGTTTTTTTTTCGATGCTGTGTGTAATAATTTGAACACAGTAGCGAAGCTTAGCTTGCAGCGCCCACGGCCCAATGCTGAGCAGCATTGTTTCAATGCTCATAAATTCTTTCAGTTTTTCCCACTCAAAAGATACTCTATTTTAAACAATTCATTATTCCAAAGAAACTTATAACACCATTAATTCAATCGTATGAACTTAACAGATATATTGTTCAAGTTATTTTAATTAATCGTTATAATTTAGTTGATTCTCACAATATTTTGTAGAAATAACTTTAGAAAATTTCAAAGGACCATTTCTTAATGGAGATGACGGACACATTAGACGGACACAGAGACATTAGCGGACACATACTTCAATAGCATATATTTCCGCTTGGCATTTGTTTTGTGGTGACCGTGGCATGCAGGTTAAGTGTGTGGCTTAGCATGCTCGGAGCCCGGGTTCGATCCCCAGCCGTGGCGAAAAGTTTTTTCAATAAAAAATTTTTCTGATCGGTCACCACCTCTCTGCAGACAATGGCAAAACTCAGAGAGTAAAAAATGCCATGTAAAGCTTCTTGAGAACATGAACTTTAGCCGTTCGGAGTCGGCATAAAACATGTAGGTCCAGTTCTCGGTCAATTGTGTGCAAAAATTTAATAACACACACAGCACAATCGATCCTAAGAAGCTCGGTCAAAGTCCTTTCAAAGGCTGAAATGGCCAATTTGTTTTTTTTTTTTTTTTTATTTGTTTTGAGAATAGACCTTTGGAAGAGCGTTTTTGAATCTGGGGTCATACATCCCTGCTCTTTTTTATTAGTGTTCTAGTTTGAACCCATCAGTATACCATAATGGTGAGCCTGATTCAGGTATGAACTTATGGTATAACTACCTTGTAGCACTTCGAGAAATAAAGTTTTGATAACATCCCATCAGGTATATTAAGAAAGGAATCATTATCCAAGGTTTTTAATCGTATACCAGATAGTAACTCAATATCCAGAATTAGGCCTACCAAATCGTTTTTAAAATTATTTTAATTGTACACTACTTACATACTACACCCATTAGTACTGTTTTGTAAGTAAAAATTTTCATACGGAAAAATCCTCGAATATTGTTTTTTTAAAAAGGCAGAAAATATGTCAAATACACAATCCAAAAGGTATATTGGCATGGCATATTTCAGAGAGAGAACGTCGTATTAAATATAGTTCGTTTGCAAAAGTTTAATACAGCCTGAATGAATTACTTTTGATTTGCTTTGATTTATATTTGATTTGATTGCATTAAGAACTATTCAGCGTAATTGAAAAAGGAGTTTCGTTTTTTAAGATAAAAACTCAAGAATTTTTTGAAAACTTTTTAATGCAAATTTGTTCATTAACTGTCAATATTCATGAGTGTTATAAAAAAAGTAATGTCCTAATCTACTATCTAATTAATGTATTATTATAACCTAATCTGCGATCAAATTGACTGAAACAGAAAACCTACAGAGAATACTAAAAATTTACATCCTGACGTAGGTCAACTGTTCAACATATGGGTTGCGATTATTCACTAATTTTATTATTTTTGAGATAACATTCCCTACAACATATATTGAACAATGGAATATGGTCAAAAATGTCATCCGACTTCCTGATGAATTCCAGAAAATTACTATGTCTGATTACGACAAGGACATTGATTCCTCAAAAAGTAACGAGGTTATTCTAAATAGTACATTTTTTGTTCCGAAAAGCAAAATATGGCTGGAAGGCCCTCTTATTTTTTAAGAAGGAAATGACTCCGAAGAATAAAACAAAATTGAGAGAAAATCTCTGCTTTTTACCGCCACTTCGAAAACAGTGAAACGCCAAGTGGAATACTAATTTGCTAAATATATACAAGGATTCGAATAAAATTTTACTTATGCAAGAAATTTAGGGTATGTTCGAGCTGCAAACACTGCGGCTGTGTTGCATGATTTGTCAAAGCATCACGTTCTATGCAAATTTCTGGCAACATTGGCCAAAGCAAAACGTTCTAGCGAACAAAAATTTTACATTTGATGCGCAGGAAATGCGAAAAAGCGGCAACACAAAATTTTTGTCTGCAGAATAATACTGCATGAAGAAAAGTAAGACAAATGTTTATTTATTTTATTTTTTATTATTATTATTGGCCACGTATATAAATTTACTAATAATTCAATCGGAAATGCGTGAAAATTATATCACCAGGATATACATAATTGAATGGTTTTAAAAAAAATTCTTCTCTAATTAAGTCTCTTAATTCTTGTTTCTTCTAATTTCAATAACAAACTTTTATCATTTTCTATGCTTTACAAAATTAAACTTGTACAAAAATCTATTCTTGCTTTAATTTATGGAAATTGTGCAAAATACGCGCAGAATATCAGCAAAGTATCAGCTGAGCATCTGCAACAGTGTTGCAGGCGTGTGGAAAGGCCGCAGTATTGCCGCATTTATTGAGTGCCTCGAACATACCCTTAAGTATCAGTTACAAAAGCTATCTTCCTCTCCTCACTATATTTCAACAAAAAAAAAAAAAAAACGCACATTTGGGTGTTCGATCCTTTTGTAGTATTCATTATTTGGTTGATGATTTTATATACAGCCAAGGACACATACAAAAAAATTAGCCATTCCAGCCCTTGAAAGGACTTTGACCGAGCTTTTAATGATAAAATTTCTGGATACATTAAGATTTTATTCTTAATTTATTTTTCTCAGACTTTGCATCGCTGGTTTAAAATGTTTAATCTTAATTTTTCCTTACAATGATTTTTCCTAGAAGCGGTGGTTTTAGGATAAGTTCTCGGTCTAGGATTTGATGGCTTATTCTCAATATTATTTGAACCAATCGATTTAATTAACTTGAGCGCATTATTGACCATTTTTCGTGAAACATTGAAAATATCAACGACAACATATCACAAGTTTCAAGACATTTTAGTTTTTCTGTCGTGGCTATGTATGGGAGGTGGACATGGTTTTCTCCAATTCACCTCATTTTCAAACTCATTGTTCGAAAAAATTTGAGTTCAAAGCTAATGTTTAAAATTTGCGCCATAAGCGTGGAGGTGTCAAAATACGATAACATTTGTGCTATTCATATGTCCTTGTTTGCATTATTAATGAAATTGGACTATGGCCGTTTTTAGCAAAAAATTACTGGTACTTTTCTGAACCCCAATCATAGAAATAAAATCAAGTCCGACTATTTTCAAATTATTTTTTTCTAGTTTTGTTTCATTGTACTCACTATAGCCGATCGTTAAATTGGAAAATTTTTAACAACCTCATTAAATTTTGTTTTAAATGACCAAAACAATTGTTCACCAAAATGTCAACGTACCAAATAGTGTGCGATTCTTGAAACCTAAGGGTGCCGTTATACTTGAAGATACAAGTTTTTTATTTTTGTAGACTTTTATGAAAAAGTTTTAAACAACTTTGAAATTGTACAACAAATTTTAAATTTTTTTTAGCCAATATTTGTGTTCTATAAAAGTCTTTACTTTTTTGCTTATCTTGGGTATAAAAAAGGGTTCAGGAGAACCAAAACTGCTCCATGGTGATTTCACCAAAGCAAAAGAAAATGATGCAGAAATAGTTTTTAAGAGTCCCTCTAACTTTTGAGTCGGTGTCCAGCTGACTTTTTCTCCATCGAAATCGATCTGGCTAATATACAACAACTATGTTCTCTCTTTTCAAACTTTAGGTTGTAGAACAACTTTTATATTTTTGCTTGGAAGGGTAATTTATATATTAAAGCTACGAATACTTTCATAGTTTAACAATAGTTTTCTTATAAGTTTTATTTTTATGACCTGGTAATATGACCTGGATGTACGTATGAAGTGGTAATATGTAGCAATTCGGGAAAAATTGGGGAACTATGTATATATGGAATTCTGCGAAAAGTAACTCATAGCATATTTCGAAGAGAGTGAAGAGAAAAATGTTGCTTCTTAGCGCCCTAGAGAAATCAACAACTTAAATACAGCCCTGTTGGTTAACAAACATTTAATTGAAATTAAACAAGTAGATTTCGCTTTGTTTTGCACCATGCTCCAATTTCTCTGACTAAGACAATAATAACGGCTTGTCCAACATGTTGAATACATAAATTAAGCTGACACTTTAAATAGTTAAAGCTTCTTGAAATTCCATTTCGAAAGTTTTAGTGATATACTACCAACTCCAGCGTACATAGTTTGTTCACTGCTGTTAGACACACTTTTTTCGATGTTTTTAGTTTGTGTTTTGAATTTATTTTTTTTTAACCGAAACTGTGTGAATACTTCTATTAAAGCTATAAATTTTCACTATCTTTTTATGTAGTTTGCGAATGTACTGTTGTATGTTAAAATCTAAAAGAAACTGCTTGTAATGATTTTGAGATAATTTTGACTATAACTCTTATAACTTTTTTGGGTGGCACAAATTTTCAAAAAATTTCTTTTTAATTTTTAAAGTACCTGTCAGGACCATCGTGCGCTTGACAAAAATGGTAAGCGAGAACGGAAAGGATTGTTGGTTTGTCAAAATGAGATGCAAAATATTACAATTCAAATACAAATATTTTCAAAAATGAACCAGGCATGGCCATGCTCGAGTTTGGACAAGAATGACATAATAATTTTAAATGAGAGTAAATAAATTCATTAATTCAGAAGGAATAACTAGACCAAATATAAAAAAAACCAAAACCAAATAAATTCCCAAATCAAAAAACAAAAAAAAATAGTCTGCTTTACTAATTTCATCATATTTTTATATATTTTCAGTCAATATTCCATTATAGCACCCAATACCATACGTCCGAATTCTCAATACCATGTTGCCGTTAGCATACATAAATCACCAGAGCCGGCAAAGGTAAAACTTGGCATATTAAGTTCCACCTATACCGATTTTAAAATAGTCGAAGTACGTCCGTATTCATCGGAATTAGTGCACTTTGAGGTAAGTTCAGACACAAAACTTTGTTGATATCATTAGAGTCGAAATTGCATTTCTTCCTTCTAGATACCAGCACTAAAGCGGGATCGTTATAGTCTTACCGCCGAAGGTGTCTCGGGCATAATTTTTACCAATGAGACCCTGCTGAACTTTGAGGCCAAACAATTTACGGTGCTGGTGCAAACCGACAAGGCCATCTATAAACCAGGTGATAATGTGCACTATCGTATCTTGTTATTGGATGCGAATTTGAAGCCGGCACGGAACTATGGACGCGTCAATGTGGAAATTAAGGTTATTTAAAATGAGCTCAAGTACCTTCTTGCATTGTATATGTACTAACTTGATACATTCTTATAAACAATCATTTCAGGATGCTGGTGGCAATATTATCAGAAGTCTCAAAGATGCGCGCTTTACCAATGCCGTCTATGCCAATGAGTTACAGCTCTCGGATTATCCCAAACTAGGCGAGTGGTCTATTTACGTCGATGTTATGGGCGAGTTAGAAAGGCGTACCTTTGAAGTTGTCGAATATATTTTGCCTAAATTCGATGTATCCATCGATACAGCTAAGCATGCCATCTATAAGGAAGGCAAAATAACTGCTACTATTAAAGCCAAGTAAGTTGAATTTTTGATACCAAATTTTCTTTAACAAATTTTCTTTAACTAAATTTTAATGTGTCACTTGCAGCTATGCCTTTGGCAAGCCTATTAAAGGTGAGGCCACACTCTCCATTTATCCTACCTTCTTTGGCTCGCTGCAGCCATTTGTTAACGATCTCATTACCCGCAAAGTGGTGCCCATCAATGGAGTTGCCTTTTTCGAATTCGATATAAAAAATGAACTTAAACTGAAGGAAGATTACGAACGTGAATATTTACTAGATGCACTGGTGGAGGAGGAATCAACTGGATCAGTGCAGAATTTTTCGACCATAATAACAGTGCATTTGGATCCCTATCGCGTGGAGACAACAAAGATACCTAGTTACTATATACCGGGTGTGCCCTTCGAAGTGACGGTAAATTGGAAAAAGCAAATTTAAGATGCTCTTAAATGAAAACTTGTGCATTATAGATCAAAGCAGTGCGCAATGATGGCGCTCAAATGAAGGACTTCAAGCCAGAGCTGACGGCTTATTTAACTAATGTCTATGGCAGCAGCGAGATGTTTAACAAAACAGTCTATACATTGGATACCCGAGGAGAGGTCAAAATGAAGTTTACCGTGCCCGTGGGAGACAAAGAGGAATATCACTCATGTATTGTAAGAACAAAAAATAAATTGTATACTCTTAAATATATTTATTTGAATTCATTGTTATATTAGGTTGACTATCTAGGCGTGCAAACCGATGTTGGAAAAATTGTACGCAAACATTTGCATAGTAAAAATTATATCACCGCTAAGGTCATCAATGATAAGTAAGTAAAAAATATTTTGTAATTTCTGGGTGAATTAACATTAGTCTCTTTTAGCCCTATGGTGAATCATGAAGTCAGCATTTCGGTGCGCGCCAATGAGCCAATGAAGTACTTTGTCTATCAACTAGTTGGACGCGGTGATATACTATTATCACGCTCTGTGGAGGTATGAAATATTGAAGTTATAGTTGTTAATTTGTGATGAGTTAATTAAATTCTCTTCTCTAGGTTCCCGACAGCACTTTCCATAGCTTCAAATTTATGTCCACTTTTGCTATGATGCCACGCGCTAAGCTTTTAATTTACATGGTCGTAAATGGTGAATTCGTCTATGATGAGCAAATTATTGATTTCGAAGAAAGTTTGGTGAACAATGTAAGTTGGAAAAAGTTTGGATAGAAAGTTAAAATTCAGAAATGCTTGTTTGATATTGGTATATCATAAGAATTGTGTGCGATAATTTTAAAGAACTAGAAAGTGATCGAAGCGATGAATAGAATGAAAAGTAATTAATAAAAAGTAGTAATTTGGTGCTGGCCAATCGGAGATTGAAAGCGCGGGAGATTGTGAAAGCCATAGGCATATCACTTGGCTCAGTGGTTTCGATTTTGAATGATCACCTGGGTATGAAAAAGGTACCGCAAGATAGGTGTCACGTTCGCTCACAATCGACCACAAACGCAATCGTGTGACGACTTCGAAAAAGTGTTTGGCGTTATTGAACCGCAATATGGACTAGTTCTTGCGCCGTTTCGTAACCGTGCACGAAACAAAAATTCTCCATAACAGACCAGAAAGCAACCAGCAGTCAAAATAGTGACTTTCCGTGGACAAATCAGTGCCGAAGAAGGCAAAAAGGATTTGTCTATAAATAAAGTCATGGCGATGGTTTTTTGGGATGCAAAAGGTTAATCCACATTGAAGACCTTCAAAAGGCAACAACAATCAATGGTGGTTAAAAAAAATTTTAAAAAAAGAATTTTTGGTCAAAAAACCTGTGTTTTATTCAAAAGTCACAGACTTATTCACCCGCTCTCTTACCAGTACTTCGAACAAGAAAGATAAAACTAAATGACAAAGCACATGAAATTAAATTCGATCAAAAGTAGTTGAAGGAACAATTAAAGTAATTTTTTTTTTAATTTTTTGTTGACTTGACCATTTTGGTGACTATGTTAAAAATATCATGTAATTTCTGAATTTATAAAAATTTAAAGGACCGGAAAGATCCAGTGAAACATCACATATAGTGCGCCCTAGACTTTGACAACTTTGTCACACTTTCATTAGCTAGAAGCTTTATATTTTCATCCTCTTAATATGCCAAATTTTTTCTTATTTTACTTACTTTGCTGCTATTTACAACCGTTAGTCCATTTTGGCCCCATCTAAGAATTCGCGCTAGCCTCTTTTGTCGTACGCTTGCTGACATCAGTTGAAAACTTCAAGTGCTATCCAATACTTGGTTTTTCCAAGGAAACATTTTGCCGCTTGGAACCTTATTGAATAATTCTTTGCTAGATTGTAGCCAGGCATATTTGCCAGACATAGTTGCTAGACATATATAGATCGCTTTTCTCCTTATATCCCAACAATTATCGCAATTTTAGCTCTGAAAGCTCGAACCTAAATTATTTCAAAAATTTTTATACAGAATTGTCAGCCTAAAACTTTTTCTTACCTTTAACAGATACAAATAGATGCTCCTTTGAAAGCGCCACCTGGACAGGATATCGATATCAGCATTATAACCAAACCCTATTCATATGTGGGCCTCATGGTGGTTGATCAAAACGTGTTGAACATCAGAGACGGTTTGTTTGTCGAAACTATCATAATAATTTACAATTTTCTAATTTCGTATCCCTCCTTCATTACAGGTAACGATTTGACCTATGACAGTCTTATGGATGCTCTTATGAAGTATGAGTTGAGCGATATAAATACAGCAATCGGCTCACCAGGCAAGCTTTCAGGTGTCATCACCATGTCCAATACTGATTTTATCATCGAAAAAGGTTGAAAATTCAAAGATATACCATCCACAAAATGCTAATATTTTTTATTGCTCTGTCTATAGAACCTGAAACAACACCTACACTCGGACGTGCTCTAGGTTTCGATGTGGAGGATGACAAATTGACTGCTATACGCAAGACTGATATTGGTCCAGCGCACAAGATCGAGGTCAACACAAGAGCACCTGGCAAAGGACCGTATGCTTTCTCATATACGCCCAAACCGTTCTGGCACAATCCACGCATTCATGTAATGCATGATCCTGCCGACACTTGGCTATTTATGAACATTTCCTCAGGCACTGAAGGACGCACAACATTGCATAGACGCTTGCCTAGCGCTATGACATCATGGGTAGTATCGGCTTTTGCTTTGGATCCAGTAACGGGACTGGGTTTGTCAAAGCCCACACGACAGCTGCAATCATTCAAAGAGTTCTACATAAGCACAGATTTGCCGTACTCCATCAGAAAGGGTATGTTCACAATCGTCCTTCCTATACATACTCTCTATATTCATATTGAAATAAACTCTCTTTGCCCCTAGGCGAAATAATGGCGCTACCATTTGTGGTACACAATAATAAAGACACCGATCTGGATGTCGATGTAACGCTTTATAATACTGCGCAAGAATTTGATTTTCCCTCGCTGGATCCAAAGGCGGAGCCAAGTAAGTTAGGCGGCATAGCTCTTATGAGTTTTGATCTCATGTTTGCATTTAATAATATTGCAGAAAAAGAGCAGTACAGCCGTCGTCAAATTCGTGTTTTAGCCAAATCTGCCAAATCTGTGTCTTTTATTGTAATGCCCAATAAATTGGGACCCATTAACATTAAAGCTGTCGCCAGCACTCAGCTAGCGGGCGATACTATTGAAAACACTTTACTTGTGGAACACGCCGGTGCCACTGAGACAGTACATCATGGCTTTCTACTCGACTTGAGCGCAAGCTCACAGCTTAAAGAGAATGTTACAATCAACGTGCCACGTAATGCTATTCCGGATTCCACTCAAATCGAGGTTTCTGTGGTGGGAGATGTGATTGGCAGCATACTAGGTAATATGGAGCAATTAATTCGTCTACCAACAGGCTGTGGTGAACAGACAATGGTAAACTTTGTGCCAAATATTATTGTGATCAAGCATTTGGAGGTGAGACTAGTTTAGTCATGTGATGAGAGATTTTATTTATGACTTTTCCATTGCAGCGTCTTCGTCAGCTAGCGCCTTCGATTGAGCTGCGCGCCAAAAAGCATCTGGATGTCGGCTATCAACGTTTGCTCTACTATCGTCATGACAATGGCGCTTTTAGTGCTTTTGGTCTGTCGGCTAAGAATAGTTCAACCTGGTTGACCGCTTATGTGGCGCGTGCTTTTCGACAAGCATCTCCCTATACACAAATCGATGAAAATGTTATACGCTCGTCTTTGGCTTATGTTGTGAGCATGCAGTCCAGTGATGGTGGCTTTACGGAAAACGGAGATGTCTTTGAACAGTTCGATGATAATGGTTTATCATTGACGGCTTTTGCAACATTGGCCTTATTGGAAAATGTGGTAAATGTCATCAGCGTCGTTGTTGTTCTATCAATATTTTTTTATCATCCATACAATTTACTCTTGTGATTTCAGAATGTGTATGGCGAGTACAAGAACAATATCAATAAAGCTGTAGACTTTATTGCTCGTGGACTGGATGGCAGCAGCAATGCTCATGCCATGGCTATTGGTACTTATGTGCTGACATTAGCCAATCACGGTGCGAAGGGAGCTTTCATACAAAGACTGGATGCGATGGCCATCAATGAAAGTGGCAAAAAATGGTGGAACAAAACTGCACCTTTTGCTGAGACACACTCACCGTGGTACAATAGCACACGCACTACTAACATTGAAATTTCATCTTATGCTGCTTTGGCGCTGCTGCAGAATAATCTAATTGTCGATGCGTTGCCGATACTTAAGTGGTTGGTCGATCAACGCAATGAATTCGGTGGCTTTGCTGCCTCTCAAGATACGGTTGTGGGTCTGCAAGCCTTGATGGCATTCGCTGAACGGTTCTCCAGTCAGGCCAACAATGTGCAAGTGGATTTCCATTATGGACAGGGCGCTGAAACGATAATGAATGTGAATGAGCAGAATTCGCTGGTGCTACAGAGTTATGAGGTGAGATATGATATGACAATGAAAATTACAAACAAGAAAGTTCAAATGTGTCCATCTATCACTTGTACTTCTATTTCAAAGGTTTTTAAGTTTTTAATTTTATGTTTTTATTCCTTTTCAGTTGCCAAGTTCTATAAAAAATCTGACCATATCAGCTACTGGACGCGGCATGGCGCTTGCACAGATCAGCTACAAATACAATACAAATGTAACAAGTGCCTGGCCAAGATTTGTGCTGGATCCTACAGTTAATAGAAATTCACATTCGGATTATTTGCATCTGTCGGCTTGTGCAAGGTTTGGTGGCTCTGACTTCGTCTTTTAAAACTATGTATTTAATTTTGAGCTCATTTATTTACATGTCCTACTTAGTTTCGTGCCCGTTGAAGGTGGTCCTAATCGCTCAAATATGGCTGTCATGGAAGTCTCACTACCCAGTGGTTTTGTTGTCGATACAGATACCTTGCCCACATTAGAATCCAGCGAGCGCATAAAAGTAAACAAAATTGGACAATAAAAATTTAATACAAATTAAACAAAAAATTAATATTTTTACTGCTCTAGAAAGTGGAAACGCAGCGTCGCAATACTGTGGTCATCATCTATTTCGATTACTTGGATCGTCGTGAAGTCTGTCCAACTCTGCATGCCTATAAAACTATAAAGGTGACAAAACATCAACTGGTGCCGGTGGTTATGTATGATTATTATGACAATGGTAAGTTTTCAGTGTACAATCTTTGAACTTAATGAAATTCAAATATTTTTTTTATCGATCTTTGCAGCTCGTCGTGCACGCATGTTTTATCGTGCACCAAAATCCAGCATTTGTGATATCTGTGAAGATGCTGCCTGCGGTGCACTCTGTGAGAAAGCAGAGAAACGTGAATCGCGTCGTCTCGGTGATGGTAGCGCACAAGAAAATATCTTATTGAATTCGGCAGGTGTAAGCCTTGTACCCTATACTGCATCAGCTATGCTAATTTTAATCATGTGTGCCAGTAAAATTTTTCAAATTTGACTCATTCCTATAGAACTTAATTTTTAAGCCATAACCATATGATTTCAAATAACAAAGCTTTAACATTATAACTAAAGAATGCAAGAATTTAATTGTGAATAACACGTTCTAAACTTTTAGAATCTAAAGTAAATCATCGATATGCAAATGAAGAGTTAACTAATATTTGTAAATTCATTCTTAATACATTTAATCAGTTTAGTATTTATCAATATAATTGTACACAAATTTATAAAAACAAAACGAACAAAAAAAATAGATGTATAAAACATGTATAATTATTTATTATAAATATAAAATGCCATGCGTGTTGTTGTAAAATAAATACCTTAGCTAAATGTTGCTGTTAACTAATATTTAGTTTAAAAATAATTTTATGTAAAAGATATGGAATTTAAAAAAAAAAATAATTTTAAAAATAAACATAATAATTATTATAATAATAAAAACTTAAACTAACACTCTCCAGAAAGAGAGAGAGAACAAAAAACTGCAAATCACTTTCGTTTTGGTTTTTTGCTCTCCATCAGACTCATGATGGTCTTGCGCAGCTCTTCAGTTTCGCTTAATTCAAGCTCGTAGTTGCGCAGCTGCTCGTTCTTTTCCTGCAATTGTGCCTCGAGCACTGTTATGACGCCATCTGATTTACGCTTGGCTTCTTTCTGCTCCTCGAGCGCTTTGTGCGTTTTAACCAACTCACGTTCTTTCTCATCAATGTGGCGCACTTTTTCCTTAATGTCAACTTCAAATGCTGCTATGGTTTTCTTCAATTTGTCTATACGAGAAGCCTAAGTTGGAAATGCAATTAAAATTGTTTTTAGTATGAAAACCACTTAAGGACAATTTATTTTAGACAAGCATTTATACTTACATTCTCCTTGGAAGTTGTGTGCAGCTTTTCGAGCTCTTCTGTTTTTATATGCAGTTGCTCTTTCACATCGTTGAACTCTTTTTGCAGAACTAGTAGTGAGGATGGAATAAAATTTTATTTTATAATTGTGATGAATAAAATTAATTTTAATAATTTACACTTTTTTATTTTGTGGATTAAAACAAATTACATGAGTGTTTAAAGCTTGTTTTGGTTTAAATAAAAACAACAAAAATCTCCAAAATTAGAATTTTCGAGTTGTGACAACGAAGTACCAAGTTAGATTTACGCTCAATACTTTTAATTATAGAACATAGCTAGCAAAACAGCTCGTACAGTTCATCTCATGTTTCCTACTTTTCGTGTCAGTAGTTCTGAATTGGTTATTTAGTTTATAAAATATTTTCAGTTCTTTGAAGAGAAGTTAAATGTTTCGAGGTCGGATCAAAAATTAAATTTTTAAAACGGTTTGATTGTCGAAGAAATGACAGCAATTATGGTTACCAACGAAACTAAACTTAACTTATGTAGCTTTAAGTTGTTGCGTTGTTTTCTTGAGAATCATTAACACAAAATTTCTTTACAGGAATCATATTTTGTTTATCAATCACACAAATATGAAGCAGTATTTCATGACGAGATGCGCAGATCTGTGCAACATTTTTATCCTGTCTTTGTGATATTTAGTTATATACCTTTCTTGGAGTGGTGTTCTCCAACATGAGGACATTTCAACATTTGAAACATTTTTTAAGAACAATTTTTTTTTTTTAATAGATTTTTAAAGTTTTTGTGATGGATTATGACAGCTGATGTTTTTAAATAATGAAATAAGGTTATAAAATATAAAAGAGCGGACTAATTTTCATGAGAGTAGGCAGTTTAGAAAGGTTATGAAATTTTTGCAATTATACGTTCCGTTATTTATTTTATTTTTCTGTTTAACAATAACACACAAAAAATAAAATTTAATAAAAGCTTTAAAATAAAAATATTTTTTTGATACATTTTAATTTCAATTTGTTAAAAATTTTGGACGCCCGTTTTTTCTTTTATTTTATGCAGGATTTGTGTCTCGACAAATAGCATGTGTCTCAAGTCTTTTCCTTTTAAACGATTTTCCAGTTGATATATCCACGTGAAAACTTTCACCATGGACTCTGGCCCTGCGAAATGCTGAATTCCTGCAAAATTTTTGTTACAAACTTTCATGACATTCACTTGACATTCATGCTTAGATACACTGCTTCCAGAAGACATTCTATAAAAATAAAATGTTGCTTCTCTTCAGCCTGAAAGTGCTTTCGGGAATACCAGGAATAGCTCCGAAGAATGCTTCTTTGGCACGGCATGTGCAAGGCAATGTTTAAATAGTTTCTTAAAAGCATTTTGTCTTATGTCTTTTGATTCATGGAACCACTTTTTAAAAAGTTTTCCTGGAAAATACCTACTAGAATTCTTTCATTAAAGGCCTCAAAGATTTTCTTCCATGGAAAAATTCTAGAAGCACTTCTGGAGAAGACTAAGGAAAGCATTCCTCCCAATGACATGCACATGTAAAGAGAATGCCTTCTAGGCATGTAAGTGCAAGGGATGGAAGACTTTACCTTATTTGAAAGCACTTTTTTTGCTTTTGAAAACAGCACGTCACGTCGAGCAACGGAAAAAATATATTTTTTAATTTTATTATCACATAAATTCAATTTTTTATAACAAAATTGTTATACCGTCTTTATGAAGGTATCATTCATTATATATTCTCACATTATGAAATATAAATTTGGACTTTAAATGTTGAGCAATAACTAATAATTATTTTTTATTTTTATTTTTACTTAAAAAGATTAATTTAACTTTCTTGTTAAAATTGGATTCGATGAAAACATAACATAACACGCACAACACAATTAATCATAAGAAGTTCAGTCGAAGTACTGAAATGGCTCTCTTTTTTTTAATTTTTAATTTTTACTTGACATAATTTTTGAGCACAAGTTCGACCATAGCACTTTAGCATCAGTAAAAGTATGATTTTTTATCATATTATTGAATTAAAGCTAATAAATTAATCGGAAAGAAAATTTATGACATTTAAAATATATTTACCAATCATTTCGGACACCTTCACAGCCAGACGTTTCTCATTAATTTGTAGGGATTCTGATTGTTCTGACAACTTCTTCATAAGTTCTGTCATATTTCGCTTAAGATTATCTTTTTGCTGTTTCAGATCTTTACATTGGGTTTGTAACCTAAGAGAGAATTTGGAATAAGACAAAAGACTCGTAATTATAGCTAAAAAATATTACCCTTCTT
Organism: Tetanocera ferruginea; assembly: GCA_958299015.1. Lineage (NCBI taxonomy): Eukaryota > Metazoa > Arthropoda > Insecta > Diptera > Sciomyzidae > Tetanocera > Tetanocera ferruginea. Next base: position 135,226,573 of record OY282641.1, read on the forward strand.
GATTGATATGCAATTCAAAATTCATGGTATGATATTTTTGTAACTCAGCATTTTGTAAGTTAATGCGTTGCGTCAAGTTGGTAATCTACAAAAAATTAAAATTGACTTTTATTTGAAATTCAAACTTTTTATATAGCTGTATTAAAATGACGCACCTCATGACTCGCTTCTTCCAAACGGCGACGCATGCTGCACTCTGAGCTGTTGTACTTTTCCAGCTTATAATTGAAAAGCTCAATTATTTGTGAAGTGGCAATGTTGTTGAATTGATTATTGCGATTGGCATTAGATATTAATTCAATCAAAGCATTAAGACGCTCCTCAACTTCCTTGCTGACAAATGTCTGATGACTTTTGAGTATGGAATTTAAATTTCGCCACAGATCATGCGATGGCGTTTGTGCAATATTATTACAGGCGGCATTTAGCAGCGAAACATGCTAGAGGAAAAAACAAGAGGGAGACAACTTTTAATTTTTAGTTTAAAATAAAATATAATGAACGCACCTTAGCCACTTGAGCTTGAGGAAAATGTTCAAACTGTGAAATTTGAAAGACAGCTCCACAAACTGCTTCACTGCCATAGAGCATGGCACGTGCGAGTGCGCACTGTATTTGTGGCAGCTGCAGCAGAGTGCAGCACTTCTCGAAATACGCCTTCTTTGCAATACCTGCAAAGTTTATAATAAGCAGCAAACAAAATATGGCTCTTTCAATTTCGGACACTGGAATGCTAGAAGTTGTGGACATTTCCGGTTTGATGGCAAGTAGCGAAGCGAAAACTTTATCAAAATATGATTCGGTAATTTTGGATAAAATTAGCTTTTCAGTCTTGTTTTGATGCAGCAGCGTCAGAACGAGTGTTAATATGGCAGTGGTATGCTGAGCCGTGGTCTCGGGTTTCTCTGAGGTGGCAATTAGTTGTATGACGATGGAGGGATCCCGTGCAATGCGAGCCGATATTGATTCCTTTTTTGCTAAAATGTTTTAAAATTAAAATAGTTCAACGTTCAACGAAGTTCAACGCCCATTACCCAAGCGCACTAAACTTTCCAACAGGTGAACAGCATCAACACCACAAATATCCGATTCAATCCAATTGCAGAGCATCTCAAAGATGCGTGGCACGTTCGAGTCTAGGCTAATGATATTTTCGGTGCCATCCTCATTGGGCACTGCGCTGAGTTCAAGTATATAGCGTATGAGCTGAAAGAGCAGCGACATGCAAAGCTGTTGTTGCTTGCGTGAGTCATCATTGGAGTCATCCATATTTGAACGTGCCTCCACATGCTGCCAAAAATATCTATTAAAAACAGTACAACATAAAAAAGCAAACAACTCACATCCAGCAGCTTTTCGATGTCCTCGCAATAGTATTCATAATTCCGCATGGCCAAGTGCAGTCCATTGTGTGCCTGTGAATCCATTAGAAAACCAACAATATGCCTCAGATATGGCACATTCCAGTGCTTGATGCATTCGTCAACAGCCGCTGCGAGAGTGGAACGCAAGAACATATTCAATTCCTTCATATCCGGCGAATGAATATCTTCGGAAAGAATAATCAACATTTTATTGGCTAACATGCCGTAATTCTGAATCTTGCGACTAAAGCTCGATATGTTGACGGTGCGTAGAAAAAGGAATAAAACAACAAAATTCTTGTAGCACAAATTTATGAGTATGGAGAGTGCGAGTTGAGCATGTGCTTCAGCATCTTCTTCGGCATTGTAGATAATGTGCACCAACTGTTCGATTAACACAATTATATAGGGCTCTTCCCAAGTGATCTGTATGCCATAGGTGAGCTCTTGCAGCAGGGTGAGTAAACGCTGTATTCGATCTTGTCCTTGTGTGCGCTTGAGCACAAAGGTAAGCAGCGGCACGAAGCGAAATTCATTTACCAAAGCACTACGTGCTTCCAAATTACGACTGCAGTGCTGAAGCACAGCTATACATGCCCAGAGTGCATCGCAGTCAGCACTCAGTGTGCCAACAACGGCATGCAGATCAATGAAGAATTTCGAAATTTCCAAGGAAGCAGGTGTAAAGTGCTGCGGTTGAATGGCGGTGCTGAGTAACTGCAAAATGTTGAAAGATTATAGCAATTATATATAAAATACATAGGACTACACCCACCGATGCACAGCGATTAAGCAGCACCAGCGTTTCATCTGATTTATGGCTTCGAAATTGATTTGCCTGAATGCTAAAGTCGCGGACATAGGATATAGCTTGCTGAGCTGCCGCATCGCTGTTGGTCTCGTTGTGAAAGTTGCTCGCCTTGCGTGATATCATTATAACTGCAACTTGAGGGTGTCTCTAAGTTTTTGTACTTTAATTAAAATATAATAATTATTATTTAATAATATTAAGCTATTTCACAGAGTTTTAAGAGAGTGCGCGCTTGAAAATTGCAATTTAAAAATATAAATACCGGCCAATGTCAAAATTGGCTTGATTTAAATTTGACTGACATCGCTAACGAAGGCAGCGCACTCTGCATGTCAATCATTTTAGTTACATTGGCTTAAAATAATAAAAATACATATAGTACCATTTAAACTGTGCAGTTAAATGTTGGAATTCACATGACACGATGCGAATAAGTAAAACAAAATGATGTTTACCAAAATTTATCGTAAAAAAATTTAAATTGCATGTTCTACGAACAGGTTCGTTCGATTTGAACGCTAAATTTTTTGAACTTGTTCGACCCGCCATGTTGTTCGACGCTTTAAGAATTTTTACTGATTGAATTAAGTCATGATATTATTGACATGATAGGAATGACATTTTTCAATCGAATTTGAAATGTTAAAAATCACATAGAGTACACAAAATAGCTGATGTAGAATTTCATTTTTAAATTTGATATTTCATAAGCGATCTCATTAGAAAATATCTTATAATCAACACTACTTTATTAATTGTATCATGAGTTTAAGTGTTTCACAAACGTCTTGCTGACTGTCAAGTCACCTACAGCGCACACATCATTATCAAATAATTTTGGCAGCTACAATATATTACTTATAGTCTCAAGGTAGAATATATTGCAAACTATTTGTTACACTTGCAGTTTATGATGTAAAATATTAAACACAACACTTTAAAACCACAATTTTGCATTCCACATAACGATCTTTTAATCACGAATGACAGCGTATCATAAAATTAGTCTCGGAGATTTGACTTTATTTCCGTTGTTTACGCGGTTTTCAAAGCAAAATTACCCCATCAACTGTCTGTTGACTAGCTGGTCTGTTTTAAGAGATATGGGGCCTGAAAGACCCAAACGATGGCTACAAGTTCGGCAGACAGTTGCAAGAAAACGCTTTTACCCATGCGTGTAATGTCTAAGAACTGAATTGAGATAAGACTACGAGGCGCATTTGTGCTGAATACTATAAACTTTATTTCCTCTAAGATGTAGCCGTTATTGACACTTCAAACTAGATCTTTTTAACTAAAAACCATTTTTTATCAAGGAGGTAGAAACCTATCAAAGAGGTTCTCTAAGAAATTTTCATCTTCTAAGGCTGGTTTGGGTTAAGAGCTGCGCGGTTTGAAAGAGCCCATAGATGACCATAAATCTGGCAGATAATTGCTAGAATCTGGTCCTACGAAACTAAGGAACATTTTTTAATCAAGGAGGTAGAAACCTAGCATAGAGGTATCCAAAGAAAAATTCATCTTCGAAAAAAAGTATAGATTCCCATGGTAAATGTTAATAATTGATGACATGTTTTTTAAATTTGAACCAAGTGTTTCTGGTTTCAAACTTATTCAGACTATCTGGAGAAAAAATGGAGATAAAGTTGAGTAGGTGAGAGAGCAAAATCTAGTGAAACATGTGTAGAATGTTGTATGTGGGACGGAGAGCTATATCAATATGCGTATTTCAATCTGAGACAAGTGTTATGCAAGTGTTATGCCTTTACCTCAGTCAATTCGGGCCATATATATTTATGAATTATTAATTTCAATTGACTAGAAATGAGGAAAGAATAAAAGAAAGGCAAAAGCGTAGGACCATGGCCTGACCGGAATTCAAACCTGGGAACTCTGGATTGTCAGTCAAACCCGCTTACCTCACTCTACTGAGGCCGCCAAGAGAAAATGTTTCAATTTGATTCAATACAAAATAAAAACACTCCAGAAGATAAATAAAGTTAAATATTTGCAAAAAATATTTATATTTATTTTTAATGAAACAAAACAAAAACAAAGACCTTAAAATAAAATCAATAGTATAAAAACACATATTTGTAACATAATTAAAATACAACTTACCTTACCTACCTGAAGTGTTAGGTATCTCATTTACAAAATACAAAAGCAACAAATTTTAATGCACAAGTTCAAATATGAATTAAATTATTGACTTGAGCAGATTACTCACATATTTTATCTACGTAATTTTGCCTCTGCAAAGTAATTTCAGATATCCATAAAATCAATACTTACGTATACAATAATTAAGTAAAAATGCGTTTTCAATTGATGATGAAAAAAAAATTATTCATTTGTCATCATAAGTTGTTCAACTAGTCGCTCAACAGATGTTCATCTTGATTATGAGTACTCGAAGAAGCCAAGTTTGAAGCTGGGAATACATGTAGCATCTGCTTTTGAAGTTTCAGCTCATTAACAGCTCTTCGTCATAGTAGGGATGTAACGGAGCTTCGAGTTCGGTATCAGAATTTATTTTAATTGATTTTGCATCTCCAACTCCAACGTCAGCTCCGATAAATTCGAATCGCAGTTATAAAGTTTGTCGAAATTCACTGGCGTCTGACTTTTCTTCATTAGTTATCATCATTCATTACTTAATTCATCTAATGAATTAAAATAATTCACTAAATAATTCTTCATTTAATTATTTGGATTACTTATAAACTCTCTTGCAGCACAGTGCTTCAACGTTAAAGTCTGCTTATTACCGTTGACGTTTGATTCTTTTTGGTTTTTTTCGTACTGATGATTTTGATTTTAAAAAATATTTTATTATTTAATAAGGGATAACCTTAACAGTGAACTAACACATTTTACTTTTGCTCCGAGTGCTGCTCAGACTTTGGCTCCAATTTAGATTCGGGCTCTTATCAATCTTATTTAAAAGCTCTGGTTGCTATTTCGATTTACGTTCACTCATTTTCTTAATGTCTCTACTTCAAAGAATGTTCTTCTTGATTTAAAATAAATATTAAATCAATAAAAACCTCCCAGAACCTTATATCTTACTTGTCAACCTAATCAAATATTTTTTCAGTGTTTTTTTGACATTTTGAAGCGATAATTGTTGACATTTTCAATTCACTTTTAAGCAGATCTGTGTGTCAATGCGAGACTCGAAAGCGACGTGTCCATTAAAGGGTTAATGCCAATCGCTGTTATAATTTGTTAATCACCAAATTTATACTCGTGTAATTCTAGCACAATATGGCGTGTCACTTCGATTTGCCAATAATTTTCCGCTATCGCATGAGCATAGATGCCAGTTTCGTGTGATAAATCACTTTTCGTGATTTTTTGAGGGCTGTCTGACAATGTGTGATTTCTGAAATGAAGCGAGTGATTTTTCACTCATGCGTGATTTTTTTAATCACTTACTTTATTGTTGAAGAGTGCGTTCAAGTAATTGCGAAAACACGTATATTAACGAACAAACCCAACACTGCAATTGAAATTTGCTAGTGCAGGTATAAAGTTTAAACTTTTAAAAAGTTAGTATTAAGGTTATATTACAAATTCAGACAATTTAAATTATTTCCACTGATATATATTACATTGAATTACCAAAAAATTTTTATATCTTCTTAATTTTGATCTAGTAAATAAGATATTGATAAATTTTTAACAATAAGCTTTTGCTAATATTACCAAATAACAGAAAATATCTCATTATTTGTAAAATTGTATGGAATTAAATGCGGTAATTATGGCATTATTCTGTAAAATTGGAATTGCTTCTGAGTGATTTTCTGTTCTGTGTGTGATTTTTGCGTGATTTTCTGTTCTGTGTGTGTGATTTTGCGTGATTTTTTTTCTATGTGCGTGATTTTTTTGCTGTGAGTGTCACACGAGTGATTTTTACATATATGTTGTGTGATTTAGTGATTTCGAGTGTGAATTTTGGTTGGCATCTATGCGCATGAGAACGATTATGGTTTGTGTACTTGCTTAAATGGTGGCTAGTATAATATTCCAGTGCTTTTAAAACGTTAACTTGCAACATCCTTTTCATAAGGTTAATTAAATTCGTGTTAAAGCGAGTTAAATTCAAATAATTAGGAACACGATAAATAGTTTACATAAACAAACTTCTGCTAGTTCCGGGCGCTCCAAGCAAGCTTAACAAGTGAATGATTGTGTAAAAGTAAGCCAGTTTTAAGTGAAATTTAATTTCGGTTTAATGCAAAAGAAAAACAACTGAACGGAAAGAAATCGTGCTTTTTAATACAAATCCTACAAATGTAGAAGATAACAAACAGCAATAAATCTCATGCACATAAATAATCTGTTTATTTAAATTTGAGACAACTTTTTATACAAATAAAGAAACTGCTATCACAAAATTGCTGCAATTTTTAACAGTTCATTTCGAAATTGATTTTAAAATAATTGAAAATATGGTGCTATTATTTCACGCCTTACTTGGGAAGTATAATGTGGCGTTCGATGAACTCGACAACAAAAAAGCTGCAGTTAATAAGTGAATATAATTGTTGATACTCGTATGAAGTTCATATCATGCTTCCTCAATATAAACTTATCCTTATTTTCTTTAGGTTTTAAGACATTTTGGTGTAGCTTTTAATATCTAAGTGCTCGACAATGGTCTGAGAAGCCAATTTCTACAAATGCCGACTTCATAATTCAGTGTGAGCAACAAACAAAGCTTTAAATTGAAAGAAACGCGACACAAGCACTAAATGTGAGCAAATGGCTAACATATAAATTATTTGATTAACGTTTTATCATCAACAATGTTGCAATCGTTATCATCATCATCATCACATAAAAAAATATTTGAATGCTTATAAAATTCGCTTGATTGCAGAGTTTTTGTGGATTTTGATGCAGTACAGTCCGCGAAAAAAATATATGTGACAAACACTTTTTTCGCATTTATTATAAAGATTTTTACAGCAATTGTATTTTTTGTTGTTGTTTATTCAGCGTACATGTATTGTTGTTAAAGTGATATAGAAACATATTCCTTTTTGTTTGTGTAAAGTCCCGTTAGAAACAGGTTTTAATTGTTATTGCTGCACTGCTGAACGAAATTATTATATGTGAAAACTTAGTCAAAGCTATTAGCACGTGTGGTAAGCATCGAATTTCATAAGTTTTTTTGTCAAGCTGATTTAAAAATTAAAACTCAATTAATTGACGCGATTTTTATGTTGTTTTTTTAAATTTTGTTAAAATAACCGCAAAAATGCCTTTAGGAACATCTTTGACGCCAGAAGAGCAGGCTCGAGTATTAGCATATAGGGAATGTGGGAAGCCAATTAGAGAAATTGCTGAAATAATGCAGCGTCACAAAAATACAATCCATAATTTCATAAAAAACCCTACTCAATACGGTAAAACTAAGCGGACTGGTCGACCATCGCTCGTTAGCAACAGGGAAAAGCGGCAAATTAAGCGATTAGCTGTCAATAAACTAATAAGCCCTGCCCAAATAAAGCATCAACTCTCTCTTCCTGTCACTACAAGACGCATTCAGCAAATTTTAGCAGCAGATAAAAACATAAAATTTGAAAATCGAGTGCCAAAACCTAAACTTCTGCAACGTCATAAAGAAGCGAGAATGGATTTCGCTGAAAAGTTAAAATTTTGGGGCCAGGAATGGAAAAAAGTTATATTTAGTGACGAAAAAAAGTTTCATTTAGATGAACCTGATGGTTGCCAAAAGTATTGGAGAGATATGCGTCGAGATCGAGAAGTTCGCTATGCTCGAAACTTTAAGGGAGGATCTCTGATGATGTGGGCTGCTTTTGGTTACCTGGGAAAGACCAGACCGTGTTTTATTTCACACAAAATGAATGCGATGAAATATGTTGAGCTTCTTGAGAGTGTTTTGATCGACTTCGGAGATGACTTGTGGGGCGAAAATTGGATATTCCAGCAAGATAACGCCGCCATACATAGGGCAGCCCATACAAAAGCATTTCTAAATGAAAGAAACATCAAAGTCCTGGAATGGCCTGCTGTCAGCCCAAACCTTAATCCCATAGAAAATTTATGGGGAATCTTGTCACAGCGTGTATATGCAAATGGACGTCAATTTGAGTCGTTGACAGAATTACGAAATCGAATTTTACTTGAATGGGACACCCTAGATCTAACTCTGCTTCACACACTGGTAAACTCCATGCCAAACAGGCTGCAAGAAGTAATAAATAAGAGAGGAGGTCAGACTTCTTATTAAAGCTTGAATTTAAAACATTAAAACGCATTTACATACACTTAATAAAATGTTTAAGCTCATGTCCCATATAATTCTTTCGTTTGTGTCTAACAATATTCTTTTGTATTTTAGTTAAATATAATTAATATTTTATAAAAATCTTGTTATACTGATTTTATTACAAAAGCCTATTAATATGACTTATAAAGTAAAAATATTTTGTTAGTTGTTTTTAAAGGAAAGTAAAATTTCACTTGTCACATATAGTTTTTTCGCAGACTGTATTTGAATTTTTACTCCTCAAATTCTACTTCAAATGACAAGTTTCGTTAATGTATTTTAAAAATAATATTAATTTTAAAAATCTGTTAGTTGAATGATCGCTTAAATAAATGGCTCAGCTGCACTTAATGCACAATAGTTCATGAGCATCAATAATTTGCCACTGACTGGCTTATAATATGATGATCAAGCTGAAATTGATTTTTTGAGCAAACGACATGCAATTAAATTGCAATTGAATATGTTGACTTTAAAATGAAGGTATCAAATAAAAGATGTTCTCAAAAATCACATCACAAATCACAAATCACAAAAATCACAATCAGAAATCACACAACTTTTTGTATGCTTTTTTCATCAGAGCTCTCAAAACAACTGACATATCTTAGCATTTTCTGATAATTAGGTTGGCACTATCAGATATTCTCTGCCGCAATCAATAGGCAGCGCAATTTATATTTCATCATGCGTGAGAAATCAACCAAAATTTATTTAACCGATTTACTAACCTATTTCTTGTTCTGTTTACATAGTTTTAAAGTCTTCAAAATTAAAAAAGACAAAGTTTCGGTTTGATTTTTCAGTTAGAAACAGAAACATTCCAATTGCCAAAAAACGTAAGCTTTGTTATTTGAAAACTTTGACAATAGATAAAAATATGTTCACACTATCGGGGTTTAATTGTTTGGTAGCACATATAATAAGTTGTACGATTTACCAGGTAGTCTGATGCTACTTTAAGCAATCTAGAGAAGAGATATTTAAGATATAAACATTTATTGTTATTAAAATAAAACTTATTATTTTCCATTTATTTAGTTATCTAATTGTATTTTTATTTCTTTTTTATAGCGGTGATAAAACTATGCGTACAAGAAAATATTAATGCATCTTGAAGCTCTTTCCAAGAAATGAAACCGGTATCACAAAAAAATTGTTCAATTTTCTGCTTTGATATTGTTTCCATGGAAGCCGTTCAACAAAACAGCTTATATGTATATTTTGTTCACGTCACGAGCGTTCTACAAAACAGCTTATATCTACAAAATTTTAGAATTATTGAGGTGATTTATGACACTTCGCAAAAATGTTACCTTCCTTCTAAAAATAGAACTCCATGATAAGTATAAATTAGAATAATAACATAACCACCATTATAATAATACTAGTATTGTCTCAGTTTCCATTGAGTCATTGGTTTCGGAATCATATGACCTGGGCCCCGGAGGAAACACTTTAGCAATTTTGGATGGTGAGCTGCCCACGGATGGCAATTCAAACGTTACTCAGCAAAGTTATTGAAGAAAGCATTACGGGAGTTGAGGTAACTACGGAGCCTTAAATGGGAAACAATTTGTAACAACAAATTAGCTCTTCAAAGAACTGCTACTACTCTAGGAGAGTAGGCTAATCTGAGAGAATAGTTGTTCTATTGTAAAAAAGGGTAGAAAGAAGACAAAACGTAAAATACCTTACTGGCGATGGTTTCTTCAGTGAAAACTATTTAAAAAGCTGCCTTGAAACTGAGTACTTTTCCGACTTGTTCACTCATTCTCACAAACCTTGTAAGCGTTTGAAATAAAATGGTTCCTTTGGAAAGACTAGCAATGTGCATCGGCAAGAATAAGATGAACAAGTAAACTATCCTCTTTCCTTGGTAGAAACCCTCTTCAAATGAGTATGAAATAAAGGTTAAAAATGTGACAGACCTATAGTTTTAAGCCTTATGTAGAAAACTAAGACAATTTCAAAGTAGCTCTATAAAAAGTAGAATAAACAAAGGAGCTGCTAGTTGGGAACAAACTAATTCGGAAGTAAAGAACTCAGCATAAACGAAGAAAAGAAAAGTGTTGTGAAAACTCGTTTCATGAACCAATGAAAGTGAGTTCTTTTACAATTTTAATGAACTTATGACATTATTAAGTGAAACAAGTTGGGATGATCCATCCAACGCGACACTTCGTCTAAAATGAGTTGCATGCAAATGCCCAGGGACCTGACACTGTGTAGGAGAACAAGGAAAGCTCAGCTTATATCCTCAATAGTGATTCCACAGGTGACAAGGCCCTGATTTATGTTAAAGAACAATCCTTAAATAGATCTATTGTTTGCACCAACAAGAAATGTTGTACTGCCCTTGGACCAGCGCAGCTTTGTCGTCAATTGCTTCTGAAAGGCGTTTTAAAACGGCTGTAATGATTGATATTCAGCAAAAACTCAAACTACCTGAGTTTTTCAATTCAAACTTAGTGCCCTTGAGAATCTATTTTCCTTCACCGAATTACTCATCGCCAGTAAATCACTTCAGCAGATTCTTAAGCTGGGTTTAAGTATTTTTGTATACTTCCCCAAAATTTTCCTCAGAGCCTGCATAACACAAGTCAATTTCAATGCCTTATCAGAGATACAAACAACTTTTTGAAGAACTTTATAATGAGTGATGCGGCACATTTTCATTTAAACGTGTACGTCAATAAACAAACATATAAGATTTTGGAACTGGAAGTCGAAGGGAATAACAACATCAGTTACATCCCCAAAAATGTACAATTTGGTGCAATCTTATGCCTGAAAGGCTTACCGGTTCATATTTCTCTGAAAATGGGGTTGATGACTCGGCCTTGTTAAGTATATTTTCTTACGCCTAGAGGTTAAAGAAAGATAATGAGGCAGCATGGTTCCAACTGGATGAAGCCACTCCACACACTGCAAGGGCAAACATGAACTCATTGCGAGAAGTTTTCGGTAGACGATTATTTCCAAACGATTTGAAATGATTTGAAGATAACTGACTTTTTTATGGGGGCTTCATACAGGACCGAGCTTGCGTTAATAAACCTCGAACCGTTAAAGAACTGAAGGGAAATATTCGAGCTGAAATATGACTAATAGGATATGAAAGCTTGCATAAGGTCATAGAATATCATGTGAAAATACTCTGTATATAAGAGAAAGCTTAGGTATGTTGTTCTTCATACATGATGTAGGAAATGGTCATTGATTATAAATCAAAATTAAATAAAAAAAATAAAGGAAGTCTTTCATGGGCTACTCCATGTAACGGTACATAACGGACATGCTCATATTAAAAAAAAAATTTAACAAATAATCGTGAAAACCAAAAACAATTTTTTCGAAAAAGGTTTGATATGGTATGTAATGAATACTGGTGTAAGTTTGTTAAAAAATTAGGCAAAGCTTAGAAAAGTACAAACTTTTTCCGATTAGCAAGACCATCCATTCGGAAGTTCATCCATCCGATTAGCAAGACCATCCTTACGAAATCAAAGAAATGTCAAATAATGCACTTTTAACCATCAGAAATTGAGCATATTTCCAGAGAAACATAAAAAAATAAAAACTATTATTCACAGTAAAAAAATTTATCACATTTAAAAAAATATATATACTACCATTTATTCAATTTAAGATCACCTCTAACCAACATTTCTCAACATTTCAACTAAGCAAAGGCGAGGCACTTGCTCAATTTTCATATTAATATTAATATAAATATAATTTAAGTATGAGTGCAGAAATAAAATAAAAACAGAAGACTAAAAAAAAACCACAACTCGGGTAAAATTTTGATTTATTTATTTGTGTGATATATGTGCGCTTGAATACTTTGCGCGCCACTCCACTTCAATAGCTCGGTGCTGCTGTAACTCGACGGATTTAAATTGTAGCTGCGGCAGATTCAATTTGCATGCGAAAAAATCTCTGACTAACGAGCGTACGATTTGCTTTACTTTAATTCTACTTAACTTTAGTTTAGTTTTGGTTTAGTTTAGCTAAAGTTTCTTTGTTGCTCGCAATTTGCCTGTCAATTAATTTAAAATAAACCAAAAAGCAACAACAACAACAACCAAGTAATGCATAATAGTGATAACTCAAAAACTACAGCGAAGTGTAGATCAGCATCAACAATGAGACGAGCCAAAATTCAGTAGCCGACAAGCTGAGCGAGTGAAAAGTGCTAAAATAAATAAAATATATTGAAGTGAACATTTTTAAGCAAAAAAAGGATATTTGAAGATCCTTAGTTTTAAAGGCTAAAAACAAAAATCTTATAACTAAAAAACAAATAAAAAGTTCATACAAGCTGGATAACTAAAACTGGATAAATAAAAAATTGCAATGAATAAATATCACTCATACGCTATGTAGAACTATTTACAGAGTTTAAATAATTATCACAAAAAAAACACCAAAAAAAATAAAACGAAAGTGCATTAGAGCTAATCATTCTGCTTTCATAATCAGCAACAATCTTGTCTAGAGCAGATAGTAAAAATATCAGCTGATGATAGTGCCAGCCAGCTAGCTATGTGTGTGAGCGAGCTTGTGCGAGTGTGAATTTTTCTTAAAATCAATCACTAGATCGTGCCAATACGTAGTGTTCAATTGTTGCATTTTCATTGCGCTTTGTTAATTGAGCAAAAAAAAAAAAAACAAATAAAATCGTGGCTCTGCATTTCACATTCTATAGTGTTTGCTTTGAGATTTTTTGTTTTGTGCATTTCTTACAAAGTGTTTTTTCTTTCAAAAATACACGTTCACCGCTTTTGGTGAACGCTGCAGTATGACACATAAAAATGTCATCACAATCAACAAAAAGCCTACAACCAACACCAAAAACAACACAACCAGCGCCACTAACGCCGATTGTAAGGACACTGCACAGAATGATTGCAAGGAATATCAACACGATGCAAATCGCGGCAAATGGGCTTCAAAAACGGAGTTCATCTTGTCTTGCATAGGCTATGCGGTGGGCATTGGAAATGTCTGGAGATTTCCCTACTTGTGCTATCGCAGTGGCGGTGGTAAGTGGATGAAAGAAATTTTTTTTGCCAGTTCTTCTATGAGTACAAGAGTAAACATTGTTTTTGTTGGAGAGATATTTTGTCTCGCTGATTTGAAAATGATAAATTTTTGAGTGCGGAAGCAACACTTTTTCTAAGCTTAAAGGTTAATAACTGGTAACTGTTTATACCCTAAACCTCAGGTCAGGGTATATTAACTTTGCGCAAACGTTTGTATAGAACGCATAGAATTTCGCATAGAAATAAGCGAGTCCGGTTTAGAAAAGTATATATATTCTTGACCAGTGTCACCTCGTGAGCTATTCTTCTCCGTTCGTCCATCCGTCCGTCTATTCGTCCGTCAGTTCGTCTGTGTGTTCCGTAGACACAGGATAAGAAGGAGTTGAGATAATTAAAATAAACTCGATACACATGGTCACATGGATCCAAGGATTTGCACTAGTGAATATCCACTCACGGACACGCCTTCCTCCCATACAGCGAACAAATTGAAAGCCACATAAATAATATCATAATTAACCTAGAACAATAAAATTCGATATGTATGTATCTTATATTAAAACTACAATTTTTTCGAAAAATTGGTGTCGTTCGCTCACGGACACGCATACCTCCCATACAACGAACAAATTGAAAACTCTATAAACAAGCTTATGTTTAACCTACAGAGATACAATTTGGTACATATATATTTTATATCAAAAAAACGATGGCTTCGAAAAATAGGTGTCATCCGCTCACGAATACGCCTACCTCCGATACAACCGAAAAATTAAAAACCGTGTAAATAAGCTTATAATTAACCAACGACATTCAAATTTGGTACGTATATATTGTGTATCAAAACAAAGATGTTTATCTTATATCAAAACCCATGGACACGCCTACCTCCCATACAAACCAAAAAATAGAAAACTGCATAAATACTCGTAAGCTTATGTTTAACCTACAGAGATAAAATTTGGTACGCATGAACTTTATAGCAAAGCGGAGATGTTTTTGAAAAATGGGGTTATGCACCCACGGACACACCTACCTCCCATACAACACACAATAGCGAAAACGCTATAAAAGCATTAACATGTGAGCTACAGGAATAAAACTTGGTATATTTGAAATTTTTCATCAAACTTGAAATGCATATAAAATATCTACTTTTAATACTATTATTGTATTTTAAAAAAATTAAATTTAGGGTATTTCATAGTCGATCTAGACCGCCTTTAGACTCTCTTTAATTTGTTTTCTTTTTTTTTTAATTGGAGCGAGCGCGCGGTGCTCCCATGGAACAAGTTGTTTGAAGATGTTTAGAGACAAAAAACTCTCGAATGGATTGACCAATCTTAAAATTTATTTTTCTGAACTGTTCTACGCTTCCAAACTAAGGTTCATTCCTTAGAAATAATTTTCAGATTCCACATATTTCAAAAGTAAATTGAAAATAATATTTCCAAGAGTTTTGTTGTTGATATTCGCTGAAATAGTTTTCTTCTAATATTCTTGTGTATGTATCAGCCGAAATACGAAGCAAAATTTGTCTGCTACGTATTTTCTCAAGCAATTTTATACACAACTACATAAATCAACGAACGTTCGTTTTAAACGTTCATTTAAAATGAAGAGATGATGAAAATGAAAATTTTTGAAGAGAATGTCCGTTCCGAAAAAACTTTTGTATGCAGTCCTCGACTATCATTATAAGCATCGTCAAGTGGTTTTTTTTTGTTCTGGATGTTCCGCAACATCGGTTCAGTTTGCGTTGTTGTTGTTCTACATGCTTTCGTTTTTTCATTATCGTGGAGAAATGAAAGCAATTAGAAATTAGAAAGAAAAGTACGGAAATTAGTCTGGAAGAAACATTTAGATAATTAAGTGCCGGTCGTGAACAAAGTTCCTGAATTTTAAATGCAAACGCTCATTTTGAATAAGTGATAACAAACGAACGTTCGTTGTTTTTTTTTATTGTGTGAAATCGAATAATCAACATCTTTGGTTTTTTTGTAATTTTTGTATTTTTTTTTTTTTTTTTTTTTTTTAATTTTAAAAACAAAATAAACTTTTCACCAACAAAGAACTACGATGGTCAAATAACACATTCTTTGCCAATCTCTTTTTCTGACATACATTTTACATACATACACTTTATCGTTCATAACTTCTATACCGTTTGAGATATTTATACAAAACCTTTAACAAAACTGTTTGCCTTTTTAGAGCCAATATTTGTTTTATATACAGTAATGACCTCACACGTAACTTTGACCCATAAAACTTGAAAAAATTGGAATAAATTAAAAAATTTGAATTTTTTTTTTCGTTTAAGATGATCGGAAGAGATAATATCTTTCCTTTTATACTTTTAAGCAAACATTTTTTAAAGCGAGTGACCGAACTAATTTGTATCCTCAACGTACATATTTATGTGGTCAGCTTATGCATTTGCCAAGCGATTGCTACGACCTAGTTGTATTTTCCTGGAACTGTGTTTTCATAATATGTGAGCTTTCTTAGTTTTTATTCATAAGTATTGTTACGAGCGCAAGGTGAAGTGGTCTCCTTGAAGTGGTCTCCTGGAGGTTGAACTGGCCGAGAGTGAAGTCTCTTTTCCGACCTCCACGTTGAAATCGTCGAGAACTGTTTTCACGTCGTGGGCCGGGCAGTGAACATACATGTCCTCTTAGTTCGCGTAAAAGGTGTCCTTGAAACAACTGGGAAACAAGGTGGCTTAGTTTCCGGCTTACGACGAATTCGCATCCAAATTCGCGCTTCTCCGCATAGCAGTTGTAGAAAATATCGCAGTCTGCTCTCTTAGAGAATGCCCCTGCCACCGCATCTCCTGGATGATGGTGTTTTCAGCCCTTATCAGGTCAGAGGTACCTTCCCTATAAAGGGTCCGAACATTCCAGGTGCATATCCGTAAATCATCGTCCGTTTTTTGTTTGCGTTGGTCGTCTATGTAGAAGAGGTTCAGATCCGAGGCTGATTTGGTTTTCATTGGTTGGCTTTAATGTGTTGGGATCCAGTCCCTACACACATTCCATTTGTACTGTTTTATATAGATCCCTCAAGCTTAGAGTCTAGAGAAAACAAGTGGTTTCGGACAAGGAGCTTTTAAGATGGCTCCGTCGCACTTTGACGGTACCAGTTGTGAACTATGTGGGTTTTTCCTTCAAGAAGCAACACTCTACCTGGTCCGGCGCTACTCGCCTGGAACCGCTTAGACGCGGACTACGTCTATATCCCTGGAAATTTAAATATGGGTTTTCGAAAAAGTTCGGTTTCAAATTTGACCAAAAATTAAGACTTCTTTCTTATATGTGTAACGAGCTTTATTAAAAGAAATATGCGCCATTTTGATCAATAAACTTTTGCCATTTTTGGGCTAAAGCCATTATGCCATCTGTGTAGAACTTCTGGGTTTTCTGAGTGAACAACTGATCCATTTGGGCTTGCAGGAATTCACAGTATTTAAATCAACAACATTAAGAAAGTTCTGCAGAGATCCAAACAAATGATAATCTGAAGGTACAAGGTCCGGGCTATATGATGGATGCATCTAAACTTGCCAGCCAAGTTCCCTCAGTTTCTGCCGGGTTATCAAAGATTGATCATTTCTGGACCTTTCTGGACTTTGGCCAATTTGTTTGTTTTTCCAACATGTTAGAGCCATCTTATTGGCTACAACTTGTAACCGAAATTTTTCAAACATCCAATATTTAGATATTTTGTATTGTTATTTTGCCAAATTATGTTTAGGTAGCTTGTTTTTTTTTTATAAATCTCAAAAGTTTCTGAAATTTTGTATTTTTTTATGTTTGTATCTAAACTTGAAATTTTTTAATTTTGGCTTTGCCGTGTTTCAACCATGATACAATAACAAGATTGGCTCAGTTTTGTAAGATTTCTCAATTGACAAACTCGAATTCGAACAGCTGACTTTAACATCTAGTTATTCGCTTTATCCCCACACAAACTTTATTGTATTAAAAATTAAAATAGAATTATTATAAATTAATTTAAATTATAATTCGATTATTAAAAAAAACAACACATTTTACAGCTATGCATCGCTTTCTGATACCTTCTCCACCTTATATTATCACATCTACATTTTCGCATTGTAAATCACACTGAAAAGCTGAAATACCTGTAAGTCTTGTTTCAAAAGTGAAAAAAAGAGATAATTAAAAATATGCCTGTCTATCGAACAGATATTTTAACAAGGCGGAAATGACTTTGAAATGGCGCTCAAAACAAAGCCCATTCAATAAATATCTTTTATTTAGCCAAGTTATGGCAAACGTGTGGTTCAATTATTTAAACCCAGCTTTTGTTGTTCAACGAAAGAAGGTTGAATTGGATTGCTTTGAACTTGATTTAAATAATTTTTTTTTCTTTCTATGACATACCCTCGCCAATAATTTTGCCATAAACTGTGCTATAAAAATTAACAAATTATTATTTTCATGTCAAGCATTCAGCTATGCTTTGAATAGAACAATTAATTCAAAGCTCATTAAAATGCATAAATAGTCTTTATTGAATGTTTGTTGCTATTGTGTGCAAATCAGATACAACAACAACAACAACACTCTGCTCAGTGCTTTTAGGCAACAATCAACGTAAACAGTGCCGCTCTCGTTGTACTTATTTTTAGTCTCTTGTTGTATCTTTCTATTTATAGCACAGCACATGCGAGCAAATATCTCTTGGATTCCGCCCCATGACATATGTATCTGCAGCAAAGTAGTGCATTTTTGTATCGCTCTGTGCAAATGTGTTTTTTTGTTTGTTCTTCCGCTTTTTTTTTATTTTGGCGCACTTTGTGGTTGTCATGCCCGAGACAAGTTGGAATCAAGTTTGAAATGAGTACATTTGCCGAACGGTACTCAATGCCTTCGATAGCTCAGTTGGTAGAGCGGTGGACTGTAGAACAAAAATTGTCGAATAGTGTGTCCGGTGTTCTTCAGCATGGCTCGTTCATCCAACAACCTTGAGTAACGAGTTCAAATGATTTGCACTGTCATGTCTACTAAGCATTAAGTAATTGAAATCCATAGGTCGCTGGTTCAAATCCGGCTCGAAGGATTAGTTTTTTTGTACATTTTTTTTGAAATTTGGAGTGTAATATTTAAAAAAATTTTTACTTCTATGCACAAAAACAAACTGATGTATGTTATGCATTTATAATTTTAAATAAATTTCAAATTAAAATGAAAATGCAAGTGACAAAGAAATTGTTCAGTAAGCATAACATTTGAATTGAGAATACATATCAAGACTTGTATAAAACAAATATATATACAAAAATATAATATTTGAATATAATAAAAATTTAATAAATATTTAAGAATTTAAATAATAAAATTAATTTTATTTATTGTAGAAACAAACAAGTCATTTGTTCGACTTACCAATTAATACGCAATTTCGGATTCGACGTCACGAACTAGAAAAAAATTAAATATTTTCGAGCTGACATGAAAGATGAAATAAAATTGTTTGACCAATAATCTATATAAAGGGTGATTTTTTAAGAGCTTGATAACTTTTTTTTTTAAAAAAACGCATAAAATTTGCAAAATCTCATCGGTTCTTTATTTGAAACGTTAGATTGGTTCATGACATTTACTTTTTAAAGATAATTTCATTTAAATGTTGACCGCGGCTGCGTCTTAGGTGGTCCATTCGGAAAGTCCAATTTTGGGCAACTTTTTCGAGCATTTCGGCCGGAATAGCCCGAATTTCTTCGGAAATGTTGTCTTCCAAAGCTGGAATAGTTGCTGGCTTATTTCTGTAGACTTTAGACTTGACGTAGCCCCACAAAAAATAGTCTAAAGGCGTCAAATCGCATGATCTTGGTGGCCAACTTACCGGTCCATTTCTTGAGATTAATTGTTCTCCGAAGTTTGGACCGTATTTTTTCAAAGATGCTGTTGGACGCAACGTTACGGTGAATGGCGATCGCTATCGTTCGATGTTAACAAACTTTTTGTTGCCAAAAATGGAAGAACTGAACTTGGTTGACATGTGGTTTCAACAAGATGGCGCTACATGCCACACAGCTCGCGATTCTATGGCCATTTTGAGGGAAAACTTCGGAGAACAATTAATCTCAAGAAATGGACCGGTAAGTTGGCCACCAAGATCATGCGATTTGACGCCTTTAGACTATTTTTTGTGGGGCTACGTCAAGTCTAAAGTCTACAGAAATAAGCCAGCAACTATTCCAGCTTTGGAAGACAACATTTCCGAAGAAATTCGGGCTATTCCGGCCGAAATGCTCGAAAAAGTTGCCCAAAATTGGACTTTCCGAATGGACCACCTAAGACGCAGCCGCGGTCAACATTTAAATGAAATTATCTTCAAAAAGTAAATGTCATGGACCAATCTAACGTTTCAAATAAAGAACCGATGAGATTTTGCAAATTTTATGCGTTTTTTTTAAAAAAAAGTTATCAAGCTCTTAAAAAATCACCCTTTATATAAAAATGAATCGTGTTTTGTTCGGCTGCTAAAAATTAGAAAACGGCTGGACCAAATTGAATACTTTCTTTTGCGGGTTTGTTGGTAATTGTCACGCAAAGGTTTAGGAAAAACGAAATTTGAAAATTTCTCAACAGGTGGCGCTGTAGACGCACATTCCGTTTGTAGACGCACAGAAAAGAGGTTTACCGCAAGATAACTTTTTCTTTGGATGATGGAAAATTACACCAAACTAATTTGATGACATAGTTTCACAAAACGCTGTCTTCGTGCTTTTATTCTTGAAATTAAAATTGGAAACGATGCACTCTATTGGAGTTACTCACGAGATGACAATCATCACTTGAAAGGAGAGGATGTCGTGGTTGAAAATACATGGATCATGTCATATTCGGCAATATTGTGTAAGGCATTCAAAACACATATCAATGTTGAGTATTACAGTACGATCGATCAGTACGATCGATTAAGAATGTATGCAAATACGTTACCAAAGAAGTGACATGGCGGTTATTGGCTTTGAACAAGATGAAATCGGCAACGAAGCACTCTGAAGAATATTTTCATTTGCCATTCATGAACGGCATCCGATTGTTGTGCATCTGGCAGGTCATTTGGGGAGTGGTCAAAGATTGTATTTCTACTCAGAGAACGAAGCACAGTGAGTGGAAAGACCACAGCAACAACAATTACGAGTTTTTTTTTCAACTTGCGCCAGTGATCCGTTTGCGTGAACATAGCTTTACTTGGAGATTCCTCAATCGTCGACGAAATGGTTACGCAGAAAGTAAGGCCAACCAGCAGATGAATATATCGGTGTATTTTCAACTGATGCATTGGGACGAATTAACACAATTCATCCAAAGCACGACGGTTGCTTCTACTTCCGGTTTTTTCGGTTTGATGTGCGCGGCTCGACATTTAAGTCATTGCGGACTATGGATGGTATGGTGTGTGCAACTTGCTTTTTATGATCATTTCAAGATGTCATCCTTCAAACCCACATCAATTATATACGTAAAAGGATACGAAAGAAGAATGACATCGTAGAACACATTTTGTATAGCTTTCGAGTGGCGACAGGGAATTTTAAACTACAAATAAACGATGACATGTACAATGAAGCTTTAGTGCGGATTGAAAATTTGTGTTTGATTACAAATGGCAAACTATTGATCGAAATCCATATGCCAGCATCAAATCGTCAAACTAGAGACACATTGATTCGTGAATTGGAACGTGAGCGTGCTTACGACACGAAAACTTCGCAAAAACAAGTACAAGCAAACGTTTCACTGTTGCATGAACAGCAATAGAGAGCGTATGATCAACTGATGAAAGCTGTCGATGATGGAAACGGTGGACTATTTTTCCTTGGTGCTCCCGACGGAACTGGGAAAACGTTCCTGAAATCATTGATATTAGCAATAGGTGCTCAAAGTGGTATTGCGTTACCTCTCGCATCTACTGGAATCCTTCTTTTCTCAAAAGAACTACTGAGAATCGGAAATGGAAAAATTCCGGTACATACTGTGAGTGGTTTAGTTTCGATTCCGCCTGCCATTTGCAAATTCTCTTCAGCGAAAGATGAACTCATCAATAATTTTTATTTGAATATTGGTAAAAATTATTAATTAACTACGATTGGTTGAGTGCACGTGCAATCTAAACAACAAAACTGCGGGAGAACTGCGATCATACAAATCGATCAATCGCGTAGAAAACGAAGACGAAGTCATCAATTATCCAGTAGAATTTTTTAACTCTTTGGCTTTGCCTGGCATGGCACCTCATTAGTTGCGTCTTACAGTTGGATCTATCATCATCATGCTACGAAATCTTCATGACCCGAAACTGTGCAATGGAACTCGACTGATTGGGAGTAATGAACAATCTGGTAGTGGCAAGGATTTTGAAAGGGCTGTTCAACGGAGAAGAATGCCAAGTTCTGCAAATTCCTTTGACTTCAACCGATATGCTGTTCCAGTTCAAATGCATTCAGTGTAACTTCCATTTGCAATGACCGTAAATAAGTCACAAGGGCAGTCGTTGAAAGTGTTACTAATTTTCTACACAAAAAAATTTGAGTGGAATCCTGAATGCTCGACATTAATATAAACAAAAAATTTATTTTGGGCAAAACGAAGTTTGCGGGGACAGCTTGTTCTTTATATAAAAATAACAAACAAAATTATTAAAAAAAAATTTCATATTAGAAATACGACATTGATATGAATTTGGAAGCGAACTTCATTTAAATACTCGATAGCAAGACCCATTCGAAATTATTTCGAAAAATGAAAATATTTTACAAAAATTTACAACTTTTTTCACCATTAACTTTGTTTTGAGCCATTTGTATTCACATCATTATATTTGAGAAAGTGAGAAAAAGCTGTAGTAGCTGAAATCTTTTATTATTGTATGTAAAAAAACTTATTGTGTAAATTATCTTGAAAAAGATCGATTCCCACTTGCGGCAAAGTTTTATTCAATAAAAAATTTTCTGATCGGTCACCACCTCTCTGTAAACAATGGCAAACCTCAGGGTAAAAAATGCCATGTAAAGCTTCTTGAGAACATGCACTTAAGCCGTTCGAAATCGGCATAAAACATGTAAGTCCTTTTTTTCCAAAGCAGCATTAACACGTCTCTTTAGTCTGTAAGCAAGAAACTGGACACCTTTGTAACATATGGTGCCATTATCATGTGCACCTGCCTTTCATCCTCCATGATAAAATTGAAAAGATCACACGATAGCGGATCGCCTTGTCTGAAATCTTTTTCAACATTAAAGCTTTCGGAGAGGTAATTTTTTACCTTCACGGAGCTACATGTATTGCTCAACGTCATACAGCAGAGTCTTATCAACTTTAGCCGAATCGGGTTATCGAACGCAGCTTTGTAATCAACAAAGAGATGGTAGGTGTTGATTTTTTCCAGGATTTGGCGTAGTGTAAGAATCTGATCTATGGTGGATTTGCCAGAAGACAAAAACCACACTGGAAAGGTCCAATAATTGCTGTTTTTGTATGGGGCGTAAATTGTTTACACAATACGCTCGAAAGAACCTTGTAGGCGATGGAAATATGACGGATACCTCGGTAGTTGACGCAGATTACCGTGTCTCCTCCTTTAATATAAGACAAAGCACACTGAGATTCCAATCGTTGGGCATGCTTTCCTCTAGTCTTATTTTGCTGATGAGTTGATGCATGCAATTTATCAGTTATCGCCGCTGGTTTTCAGCAATCCAGCTGCTGCTTTGTTGTTTTTCGGTCACTGGATGGCAACTCTTACCTTATCAAGTTGTCGATTGGTGATGTCGTATTGTATTCTTCAAGGGCAGAACTGTTGGGATCGTCGCTCACAAGCAGATTGTAAAAATGCTGCCCCCGCAATCCGTCAGCGTAATCGAGTCTTTAAATTAGTGGGTTGAGCTTAACCGAGAGTTGAGTGGAGTAGGCCTTGGTGTCCATTGTGATTGCAGCTTAGCAGCATCTAGCTTGCGTTGCATAACTGTGCGTACATTTTTCGCATTGCATAGCCACATGCGAATCTTGGCTATAACAATATAGTGGTTGGAGTCAATATTGACCCCCCGAAATGTGCGCACATTCAGTACACTTGAAGTCTTCCTGAAGCCTGCGTGCTTTTTGATAAGGGAACAGCCAAGTCGTGAGTTGTGGATATCAAGGAGTTTGAATCTGGTGAATCTAACTACCATGTTTCAAGCCGCGATGAAGTCTATTAGTCTTAGTCTGTCGTTCGAAGTGGTCTTGTGGAGACTGAACTGACTGACAGTGGAGCCAGCGATACCTTTTCTTTCGACCTTCGCGTTGAAATCACCGAAAACTATTTTCAGGTCGTGAACAGGGCAGTTGTCATAATCATCCTCTAAGCTCGCGAAGAAAGTGGTCCTGACAGAATCATTCTTTTCATCATCTTCTGCATGACGGTGATGTCAATCTTTATTTTCACAAGGGCGTCCGCCAGTTGGAGAGAGGCACCATCCCTATAAAGGGTTCAGACATTTCAGGTGCATATCCGTTAATCACTGTACGTTTTTCATTTGCGGTTTAAGTCAATGTAGTAATCGAGACTGGTTTAGTTTTCATGGGGTGGTTATAATATTGCGGGACCCAAACTCTACAAACATAGAATTTTAAATGTCGTGGAGAGACCCTCAAAGGCATTTCCGTCTCGCATCGATCGCGTGAGTTGCGGGCTTTATGGATTTTTCGTTCAGGATGTAGCGTTGTCCAACACTACGGCCTTCCACACCCTAGCACATCCGCTGCTTGTCAGGGACTGCCCGTAAAAAGTGGTTATTTTTGGCCTATCTCGTTCTCAAAAATTCAAAGGAACTATTTAAAGTTCGGCTTATGCCTAAAGTACGTAAATACTATTCTCGTGAATACAATTCACGAGAATCACGTGAATACAAAACTCACGTGTAGTTCGTAAATGAAATAAACGTGTAGTCGAGGTTCCTGTTTTCACTTGATTTTTTTAAAAACATGTGAACACGTGTAACACGTGTTCTGGACGTACTCTGGACGTGAAACTGGAAGCTCAAAAAATATACATGCCCAAAAAATTTACTGGACCTTTTTAGACCATTCATGGACCACTAGGTTCAAATAATGAATTCATGTATTCACACTTTCTCATAGTTTTGTACACCACTGAAGTCCGTACATGCTATATTTTGTCTAATTACACTATGGAACAAATTCTGGCTAGCAAAAGTTATGTCGATTCTGAGAGTGAGGGTTGAAAATAGAGGTTTAATTAGAAGACCCGTATCGCGGTGTTTGTTTATGTAAGTTCTAATTTGTTTTTAACCTTCGAACTCCCTCACTCTCAGAATCGACCAAACTTTTGCTTACCAGAATTTGTTCCATAGTGTTATTATAAAAAAGTTTTGCTATCGTTATTTTAAGGTAGTTTTCAAAACCGAATATAGCAAAAATTGCATTTTGTTGATATTTTAACATAGAATTTTTTGTCATAATTCCTCAAAACTGGACATTTTATAAGCTATTTTCAAACAAAATTTTTCATAATTATTTCTGTTAATCTTCGTTATTTTCAACAAGCTTTTAATTTTTATTTATGAAAAAATTTTAATAAAATATGCACTGCCACTAATGCTAAGACCATGACATTTTTTAAAAATAACTCTTTTCGAACTATTTTTAGAAGAAATTTTGCGAACCATAATCGTATTCGAAAATCTTTAATATTATTTTTTGCTGATTTTAAATTTTTCAAAAATATCTCTTTTCGAACTATTTTTAGAAGAAGTTTTTGCGAACCATAATCGTCTTTTTGGGTCTTAAGTAAGTATTCTAGTCTAGGGTTACAAATTTTGGATGATTTTTAAAATTCGATAAAAAAACCAAGAATATTTTCAGTTACCATTTTTTTATAAGATATTAATTGATATTTTATTAATTAAAAGAAAAAAATTAAAAAATATTGAAAAAACTTTTTGAAAATATAAATCTTTAAACGCGTTTTTCTCGAAACAACTTTTTCTAATACGTCTGACGTGATTTCTCGAGTTCTAATGAACCGATCAACTTGAAATTTGATGTGGACCATCTTTGTATATCCCTCTTTTGTTGGAACTATTTATGTAATATATGTTTTATACTACTTTTAAAAAATTCAAAACTTTGAAAAAAGGGCAACAAATCACTTTTTTTTTCAAACAGTCGCCATTTTGAAAAAAAAATTGTTCCTTTAATTTCCGCAGTTCAGACAATAGCAACATTTTTACTTATTTTTTTATTTTCTTTTCTTTTTCAGATCTCCAAAAGGGTTGAAATCATGTCAAAAAGGTCGCACCCTTATTTTCACCCCTTTTCATTTAAACATTTTTTTAATATTATTTTTTTTTGCTATTGTTAAAATATCAAAAGATATTTTGTAAAAAAAATTTTAACTACAATTATTCTTAGTTTTTTTTTATCGTATTCTAAAAAAACAGACAACATTTGTACTTCCAGGCTAGAAAACCTACCTAAAGGAATATCTTAAAATTTAAAAACGAAACAATATTTTATTTAAGTTTTAATATATTAACAACTGTGCAGTACCCAATGAGACTGTCTTAATGTGCTTTCTTTAATGCAATTCAAATATTTTTTTATATGTTTTGCTGTACTTTGTTTTTCACTCAGATCGGTTGTTTTATTTTGCTATTAAGTTTATTTTTCTATCAAGCTTATTTTGTTGCCGCTTACGTATGGCTAAGATACATACATATATTTTTCAAATTTGTCTTATCAACATTTGAAATGTATAGCAACATGGCAAGCAGAACATGTGCTAGTATCTCATAGCTTGTTAATCTTTGATTTTATATTACTTCTGTCAAGATTATCTACATGACTCCGTGGCGCAACGGTAGCGCGTCTGACTCCAGATCAGAAGGTTGCGTGTTCAAATCACGTCGGGGTCAAATTTTATTTTTTATAGAAATTAATTTTTTTAATTTTTTATCGAAGCTTAATAAATTTTAACTAGATTGATATCTTACTTAAAGCAAAAATTTACTGTTTTTACTTCTTATTTTGAAATTTTGTAATAATTTTTATTTATACCAAATTTTTCTCTTTCAGGTGCCTTTCTGATACCTTATCTGTTAATGTTGTTCCTCTGCGGCATTCCGTTATTCTTTATGGAAATCGTTATGGGCCAATTTTCTAGCACCGGCTGCATTGGTATCTTTCGCTTGTCGCCGATATTAAAAGGTTTGTAAATCCATTTTAATACAAGTGAATAATTCTATATAATTCAATTATTCCTATTCTTCAACAGGTACCGGTTTCGCCATTGTAATAGTTAATTTCCTCTGTACCTGCTATTACTCCGTCATTATTGCTTATCCCATCATGTTCATTAAGAAAATCTTCACTGCCTCATTGCCTTGGGTGCACTGCAATAATGCCTGGAATACGGAACACTGTGTGGAGGTGCTGGATGTGAGTTTGAACTAACTGACAATATTTATGAAATGTACACAAATTATTTTTAACGCTTAGTTTTTTTATATATTGGCATATTTTTCAACAATTTGAATACAAACTACAGTTGGCTGAAACAAATTTAAACTATACCACCGGCTTCAAGACGCCTGCAGATGAGTTCTTTCAGTGAGTTAAGAGCTCTATTTGAAAGAGTAGTTTTTAATTTTAAATAATATTAGTAATAATAATATTGACTTGCTTAAAGTTTAGAAATTCTTAAAATCTCCGATGGTATTGCCGACTTGGGCGGCATTGTTTGGCCACTCTTCTGGTGTTTGGTTATATGCTGGCTATCGGTCTATGTTTGCATTATAAAAGGCATCAAATCGGTATTGATAAAATAACTTTAATTAAATTGATTAAGAGTCAAATAATAAGAGTCATAATTATAGGTCGGCAAAGTGGTCTACTTCACTGCTACTTTTCCATTCTTCATATTGATAGTTTTATTTATACGTGGCATCACTTTACCAGGTGCCATGAAGGGCATACTTTTCTACATCAAACCGGAGTGGTCACGTCTGCTGGATTTGAAGGTTTGGGCCGATGCTGCCATACAGATATTTTTCTCGCTGGGACCCGGTTGGGGTGGCATTGTCAACATGGCCAGCTATAATAATTTGCGCAATAATGCCAAGTGCGATGCCATCTTGATACCGATTATTAACTGTTCCACCAGCATTTTTGCAGGTTTTGTGGTATTTTCCGTCTTGGGTTATTTGTCACGTAAGTTTCATTGGAAGTTTTTGAAAAAAATTCTATTAAATCTTACTCTACAGATCGCACCGGCATTCCTGTCGCCACTGTTGCCACTTCTGGTCCTGGTTTGGCATTTGTTACATATCCTCAGGCAATTGCCATGTTACCGCTGCCACATCTGTGGGCGGCTTTATTTTTTGTCATGTTGTTTTTGTTGGGCTTGGACAGCGTGGTATGTGGATATTTTTAACATAAGAATTTATTATTTTTAATATATATTTACATTTTTAGTTTGTACAAATTGAGGCTATAATTTCTTCGGTATTGGACGAAGTGCCAAAGCTAAGAAATCATAAATTTGCTGTCACTCTGTGCTCATGTCTTGTCATGTTCTTGATGTCAATCATTATGGTTACAAGGGTAAGTTGGAAAAAAATACATTTTAAAGAATTTCAAAACCTTTTCTTAAAAAATTAAAAATGACCGGTTTTGCTTTTATAAACTTTATTGTTGGGAAGACTAATAAAAAAATAGATTCCCGGGGAAGCAAAGGGCTGGTAACGCTGCCTGAGTGGTCTTAAAAATAACACTGTTCGTATATAATTCCTTTAACGCTTTCTACTGCAGTAAATATACCGAAGACTTATGCAATCAACATTGAGAGAGAGGAAGAAATGGTTTCGTTCCCTTTAAAATAAACCATATCACGATGAATTTGGTACAGAATCTCCAAATAAGATCTAAAAGCCCCTGCTCAAATGTGCGAATTCTACTCCTTTTTCATCTTAATATATGAAGTGTGCTTTTTCCGAAAAATATGATGCCTGGCCTATGGTTTTAAGGCCGGGGCCTCTACCTGCAAGGAAAAAATGGAATGTAGTGACAGATATCCAGAGTAAAGTGATGTTATGGAGCGAACAACTCTATAGTCTTCTAAATGGCGACACTGACTACGATTCCGCCAATAGAATTGATATTTCAGAAATCCCAAGTAAAGATGACGAGCGTACGAGAGAAAAATCCTTCAAAAGACCTTTGGTCCGAATCTGCGCTCTTTGGTTCGAATCTGCGAGTACCGAATTTGACGAAACGATGAAAGGCAAAGGCAAACGCAATCACAATGGCAATGACAATGACAGTGATAATGACAGTGGTAATGACAGTGATAATAACATTGACATTGACATAGACACGGACACGGACACGGACACGGACACGGACACGGAAACGGAAACGGAAACGGAAACGGAAACGGAAACGGAAACGGAAACGGAAACGGAAACGGAAACGGACAATGACAATGACAATGACAATGACAATGACAATGACAATGACAATGACAATGACAATGACAATGACAATGACAATGACAATGACAATGACAATGACAATGACAATGACAATGACAATGACAATGACAATGACAATGACAATGACAATGACAATGACAATGACAATGACAATGACAATGACAATGACAATGACAATGACAATGACAATGACAATGACAATGACAATGACAATGACAGTGAAAATGACAATGAAAATGGCAATAACAATGACAATGACAATGACAATGATAATTACAATGACAATGACAATGCCATTGACAGCGACAATGACAATAACAATGACAATGACAATGACAATGACAATGACAATGACAATGACAAAGACATTGACAATGAAAACGAAAACGAAAATGACAATGCCACTGACTATGACAATATCAAACACAAAGTCAAAGCCAAAATAATGATAAGGATTAGGATAGTGATTTAAACAAGAAATTGAACAATAATCTGAATTGAGATAAGAATAAGGATGTTTAAGGATATGCAAAGATGTGAATATGTTGTCATTTATTAAATAAAATCTGTTTTTTATTTTTGTTATTAATTTACTTTTCCCTAAAAAAGTAGATATTTTTTGCTTAAATTATTCCAAAAACGGGTCTGAAAACTCCCAAAAACTTACAAATTCCATACCTTGGTAAGATCATATTTTTAGGGGTCTCCCTCTCTACGGAGAAAATAACCGGCTCAGAAGCTATTACGTTACAGGTTCCAAAGTGATCGTGACTGGTCCCAATTCTGACACAAACATATGTAGCCAACTGGTCCCTTTTACATAGCGTTATCATTGACAAGGGTAAATTGACACCGGCTAGATACCTTTGGACCAATCCTAGAACCGGTTCAAAAATTTCGGCAGGGATCAATTGACATCGGCCAGATACCTTTGGACCAATCTAAGAACCGGTTGAAAAATACCGGCAGTGATCAATTGACACCTCATAGACACCTTTGGACCTAATCAATAGCCGGTCTATTTAAAGAACACGGCACACAATCAATGAATCAATGTTTGGGAGGTTCATGTTTAGGCTTTCTTGCTAGCTTAGTTAAGTACTGACCTGGGTTCAATCCACGACAAATACACAACAAAAAAAAAAAAAATACTTTTTAATTGGTAGTAATTTTTTTTTAATAAATTCAATTAAATTATATATACAATTATTTCAAGATTTGAAGTAAACTTATTTGAATGTTTTTTGACCAAGCAGTTAATGAAACGGAATTAGAATTTAAATTATTAAATTAAAATTTCTGATACTTGCGCAGCCAGGATACGAACCCATATCCTCCGCATGACAGTCCAGCATACGTCCACTGAAATATTAGCGATATTATATACCTAAACACCTAAACACAAAACTATTCGTCCCGTTCTGAGTTATATCGAACCTGTACTGTGATAGGTTAAATAAGAACTGTCACAGAACCGTTCACGTTAGAGCAATTGACTCTACTTTCTGATACTTCCTGATTTCTTTGCAAAAACGAAAAACAAGGACTAAATATTTACTTAAAAACTGAACTCAATATTTCGTCAAACTTTATTTATAATTTATAGATATAGTGAAAATAATTTGGAGGTAAAAATAAGGTCAAGCCCGTTATTAACCGATATAAATAAAATTCTTTTCTCTTAAAAAAATAACTCTATAATTTTTTACTTCATTGTGCATTTTTCTCTTTCTAGGGTGGTATGTTTATACTGCAACTTTTCGACTGGTACTCGGCATCCATATCGGTTATTTTGATTTGCATACTCGAGGTGGTGATGGTCGCTTGGATATATGGTGTGAATAATTTTCTAAATGATATCTACTTTATGATTGGCAAATATCCGAGTAATATATGGAAGTATTGCTGGAAATATATAACGCCCATAATTTTAGTGGTAAGACAAACGAAGCACTATTTAAATATTTTTAGAAAACAATTCCTAAATTATTTTCTTCTTTTTACCGTAGAGCATATTTTTCACCTCGATTATATTCAATCGTAACTTAACCTACAATGGCATTGTGTATCCCAATTGGGCCATAGCCATTGGCTGGTTAAGTTGTAGCGTTTCAATAGCATGTATACCGCTCTATATGCTCTATGTTGTACTCAGCGGCAAAGGATCAATGTGGCAGAATTTGCGAAAATATTTACAAGCAGCTGATTGGACGCCGGCAAAATCGGAGGATAAATTAGAATATGAAGAATTTTTAAGATCAAAAAAAGTGGCAGAGGAAATATTCAATATGAAGTTACAAAAAGTGGAAACAGTTAAGACTTGAGGCTGGAGTAAATGTGAGTGGATGGCAAAGGTTCAAAATGGTAGCGCATGGACAAAGAGTATTAAGACAAGCGTAGTTATATAAGTAAATAATAATAATAATAAAGAATTTATTCATAAATTTATATATATAAAAAAAACATAACAATTTTATTTAAATCTTGGGCTAAGTAAAACGGGCTGATGTATAACCAAATTTAGGTTTAAAAGTTGAATAGAGTAGAAAAAAGTTCAAGTATGAGGTTTAAAGAAGAAGATTAATTTTTTTAACATTACTGATAGCAAGTTAAAGTACTTAATAGCTTAATTTTTTGGAAACATAAAAAGTGTAAGAGTTAAAGTTGTAATTATTTTATGCAGCTCTTCCATTGGGCCTGACTTCCCGTAATTGCTGAACCATATCACTATTGCCCAGAAAAACACCGATCTTCCGCTGTTGTGGATACCATCCATTCGGTCTGAGACTGTGACGAAAACGCTCTCTAAAAGTACCCGTTGTTGTTAGCAACTTGTAAAGCATAAAGCCGGGTATGGCAAACCAGGGAATAACTATAAAAAACACAGCAATTATATTCAAGCCAACGGGACTGATTGAATGTTGATACTCCATAGCCTGGTAGCAGAAGTACTAAAAAGAAACAAAATGGAAATCATTACTTATAACTTGTCTGAGGATTGAGTGAAAAAATCAGATCTTACAAAATATATAAGTTAACCGGTTTCTAAAAAAAAGTTAATCTAATTTCTTACTTATAATAAAAATTTTCATTAGTCCGGGAACTAAGAGAAAAAATAAGGTTCAAAGCAAAGATTTTCTTAGCGTTAGTTTTGACAGCAACCTTTTAACTTACCAGCACAAAAAGTCCACAGATAGGCGTTATAAATCTTATTACATAAACCAACCAAGTGCGAAAAGAATAATCCAGCATAAATTCGATATCCTTTTGAAAACGTTCGCGTCCATAGATCCAGAGCACAATGAGAATAAGCAGCAAGCTTAGAGCGGTTTGTGCAAAAACAGCATCTGTGGCGAGTGTACTAAAGAACGTCTCCGAGTGCTGTAATAAGTAAGTTAAATTAAAATTACATTTAATAAAGCAAACTTAACCAAATTATACAAAATTTTTTGGTAGGTCCTTTAAAGTATTGGAAAATTCAAATTTCTACTTACATCGAAACAAAAGAAGCTGGAAGTGACAATCAAGGATGTTATGAGTATGCGTGTGACCAAAGTTCGTTGACTACGAAGACTGGGAAATTCATCCAACAAAGCGCTTATCAAGGCATACAGCTGTGTTGACTGAACAAAAAAGAAATAAAGAGCATTGGTGTATTCCTTCATTAGCTATAATTTTTCACAAATTTCTTACCAAAATAGTCAAGCCGGCCACCAACAACATGATCGAAAATATAATGCTCCATAGCTGTGGAAACTCTTTTGCTGCCAGTGCACTTGGTATGCTCAACATAGTTTCCCAATGTTGCTTATCGAATAATCCTTTTGTATACAAATTATGTGTAGCTATCATTTCAGTATCCATCAAATAGGTAAACATGCCGAAGAGAAACATAACAACTACTCGTAGCACACAAGTCAGAAAGCTGTATAACGTTATATTTGCATTGAATTCGTTATGACTAGCCATGGATATTGTTGTACCCCAGCCGGAGCCAAAGGTTATAGCTGCAGTCACCGGCACCAATTGTGGCCAGTGATCTATTTTGAAAGTAGGTTCGAAGTACGATTGTAGCGCACTTGTTGCAGTAGCTGTATAGAACGATTGATATAGAAAGACCAAAAGTAGCACTATGGCGGTTATGAACAGCGAACCGATCAATTTACCAAACTATCGGAATGAAGAATAGACAGAAAGAAGAATGAAGGGTAATAAGTGCGATTTTTAGGAAAATTCTTTTTTAAATACTTACCGTACTTGGACGTTTGAGTACGATATTATAGACTATGAGCCAGATGACCAATAAAAATACAAACAATTGCCAAGAAAACGCTAGGCGTTCGTTGACAATGGGCTCAAAGTGTGAGCTGTGGAGTAAAAAGATGAAGTTTTTAAAAATTTAACATAAAAGAAAATTTAATTTTTTATCTGAAATAACTGTAATAAGTTTTTTGATTTAAACATGTATATTAGATTGACTCATTATAGAAATCATTTCAAACAATTAATCGGAATTATCGGAACATATCCAATCCAAAAGTGTGTAGAGCCAAAATGGTAAGGAGCTCACTGAAATACCAAAAAAAAAAAATCAATATTTTGATGTGACAATCCGAATGAAATGTATAAATCTCTTATTCGTGACGTTTTCTATGTGTAACGTTTTCATTTTATAAAAAAATTTTCAAGGTCGCTTTATTCGTGAAGCTCAAATACTGTCAAAAGCAAATATTAACATGAAAATTTCCACTGCCTGCCATTAAAGTTATTGCCACAAGCGGGCATTGAACCTTGGACTATCACAAGCATCAAACATGAGTCGGATGTTAAAGCATTTTGCCATATAGATAATTTTAATTGGGCAAATAAAACTTAATTCATACTGAACGCATCCTGCTCCGTTCTTAGTATATCACAGACACAAACCAATGCCTTTCAAGCATTTAATTAGCAGCCTAAAAGCATTCTCGTAAATTTTATTCGTTTCATTTGAAAGAGCACATACGTCAGGTAGTCGTTTCCGTGGGTGGAATTCAAAAATATTTAATAGTGCAGATGCTTGGGTCTTTGTGACACTTCTTCCGATCATCGTCGACCACATTTTCGCTAAAGTTTTTTACTGAAGTCCGTCTTTTTTCTATTATTATGGCCTCCAATGCTCGTATATCTCGATCATTAACTTTTAATTTATTTCCTCGCCTAAGCTGTTGTGGTTCAATTGAAGCGATATTTGCATAATTTTTTTAAAAAAATTGTAAAAGAGAGTGCTATCAGCTTAAAATTAGCTGTTTAAAATAAACTTGAGAATTAATTTCAACTTTGTTAAAAGCTTGGCATGTCGTATGCATTACCGTTGCTCCACATCAAGCCAACGCTGGAAAAACAAAGTTATTTGACAGTTCCAAAACGCGTTCCCGAACTTTTTTGTATTTTTCCCTATTTTCGAGAGATTTTCTCTTACTCTCAGGTTTTTGACAATTTTACCATATTAAGTTAAAAAAACGAGAACAGACCTATTATTTAATCATTTTATGTAACTTATATTTTATTAAATATTTGTGCTGACTGTGGCTTAGCATGCTTGGAGCCCGATTTCGATCCCCAGTCGTGGTGACGAGTTTTTTTTCAATAAAAAAATTTTTCTGATCGGTCAATACCTCTCTGCAGACAATGGCAAATCTCAGAGAGTAAATAATTCCATGTAAAGCTTCTTGAGAACATGAGCCGTTCGGAGTCGGCATAAAACATGTAGGTCCAGTTCTGGGTCAATTGTGTGCAAGCATTTAATAACACACAACAAAATTGATCATAAGAAGCTCGCTCAAAGTCGTTTCAAGGCCTGAAATGTCCAATTTGTTTTTTTATTTTAATATTTTATTAGTATATTAAAGTAGTCAAAATTATGTACTTTTGTATAAACAGAACCTGATGAACGTTGATTTTTGCAAACATTGAATTTAGGTGTTTCCACTGCACGAACGAACAAGATGGCGGATTACCAATGTTCGCAACTTGTGTTCTTGCAATGACCGGACCGGACCGAACGAAAATTTTATCGCGTCGAATTCTTCGTGCATTCGGGCAGTGGAAACACCCAGTCAGATCAATGTTGCCAGAGAGCCGAACTGATATTTACCACTATTTGGGGAAAAATTATCACTTTCTGAGAAAATTTACCTTTTTCTAAAGAAAATTACAAAATTTTAAATGATTAATAGTCGTTATAACTCTCTTCACTACAATTAAACATTTTTTTGCTAGCCTTGAACAATTCGTTTCTTCCTACTGCCAACAACTTTTCCAATTCACGATATGTAAGGGACTTCTTTTATCCACTTTCCGAATTACTTTTTTTGCATGAACTGGTCATGGCTTTCTATAACCAATATTCTTAGAAGCAATATTCAATGCAATTTCAAAATTTGCAGCAAATCATAAATTAAAACAATCCTACATTTGTTATTTTTTGGTACAAAAGGGGACTTCCAATAATAATTGACGACTACTTGTGAGTACGTTCAGAGAGGTAGCAAAAGTGCAAATAACTTAAAATATTTGGAAATCTAAAAAATAATTAATTATATTGCAAAAATTTACCACTTTTAGTCAAAAATTACCTTTTTTAGCTCTGCCCAAAAAATGAGTAAAAATTACCTCATTTAGGGAAATTTACCTCAATCTGGCAACAGTGAGTCAGATACATTCTTTCTCTATTTTACACTTATATCTTTCTTATTCTTTAGTTTTCAAGAAGTTTTACTTCTATCACGTGTACGTTGCTACACACGAGCTTTTTCCTTGACCAAATTTCTCGTCCAAATTCTTGTTCTTATACCAGTCAGTATCCTTGTGCTAATCATTAACTAAATTTTTGTTGTTATCCTCGCCCTAAATCTTGCCCTAAGCCTTGGCATGAATATTGACTAAATTATAAAATTTGGTCTAAAATCTTTGTCCCAATCTTATTCAAAACCTTGTTCAGAATTTTTGCACTTATCTTTGTTGAAATCCTTGTTCCTTTAACTTGTCATTATCTTTGTTCTAATCCTTGTTCTCAAACCTTGTTCCTTAACTTTGTTCTAATCCTTATTGGCTGGGAAAACTGAGAATTTCGACTAAGTGGAAATGTGTAGAAGATCCAACTTAACGCAATTTAGCCCCATCTTTTAAATAAATTTATTTTTTGTTTGTAGAAATACTGAAACAAAGTTCGAGTATTTTAAATTTTGTATTGCTTAACTATAAAGAATATTCGACCTCAAATTGATAATTTTAAGGAACAAATGTTTTTTAGAGCTTTACAATTATTTTAAACATTTCCACTCTGTTGTAAAAACCTTAACGATATTCAATTTTTGATGCACCCGTTTTGGACAATATGACTTACCAACTAAAATAAACTTATTCAAATATATAAATGAGGTATAAAACAAATTTGAAATAATATAAATTATTTAGAAAGTGAGCTTTTAATATTTACACGAGTTTTGCGATTTAAATGGCATTAAATTGCCAGAGTCTATAATTAAAATGATGATTATTATTCATTAAAATGTGTCACACTTGAGCCAATTAAAAAGCATTTATCTAATTGATTTCAAATTAAACTTTGTACTTTTTATATTGCAAAATAATATATTCTAAATAAAATTACTTTTTTTAAGTGTTTACTTTAAGTTTACCCAGAGTAATGTTTACCCACAAGTAAACCACGCTTAATGCTGTTTGGGTAGCAACCAAAGTGGATGCAACCAAGCATCCAAGATGGTGGATAGCATGGTCACGGGTTTCTTTTGTGTAGGCATACCTCTTGGACAAGTTATCAGCCCCGAACCAGACTTCGGGAGAAGAAATCGCAGACTTATTTACTCTACCGTTAAAAATAAACCTTCATGATGAGTACAAATCAGAATACCCGTGCTAGGATTATCTATCAATGTAGAAATCTACCTCCTATCTCCACTCCACTTTTATTAAGACGACTTGTGGATGGAATGTACAAAAAACTCATCTCCTCATATGACCGCAGCTGAAGCGGTCCTGGGAAGCACAACTGTAACTCAATTACTGTCTCCAAGAAGTATATTTTGCTATAAAAAGTGAAGAGAACCATAGTACTGCATTCATAGAAGTTCAGGACATTCCTGTATGACCGGAGCCTCATCAATGAATCTAAAATTACTGTTGAGAAATGGGCTCTTTCCGACTCTTCTATACTGCCATGAAATTAGATATTCCTGTCGGATAATTCGTCATTTCAAATGAGTGCTCAAACCATAGTACTGCATTCATAGAAGTTCAGGACATTCCTGTATGACCGGAGCCTCATCAATGAATCTAAAATTACTGTTGATAAGTGGGCTCTTTCCGACTCTTCTATACTGCCATGAAATTAGATATTCTTGTCGGATAATTCGTCATTTCAAATGAGTGCTGGTGAAGGAATCTGCCCCTCTTAGCTATGCAAAAACGACAATTAGCCTTTCTTCAAATGAGCAGAATGACAGACCGCTGATTTTGGTTTGGTGGACGGAAAGCCATTTGAATGAAATTATATTTCCCAAAGCAAAAATCATTAAAAATTATTGAAACGTCTCTTTTTCCACCTTTTATATTGATATCTCAAATAAAAGCTCACTCACTTGACACTCATTACTGACATTTGAAAAATTGTACAAATGTTTGATCTTCACAGTTTTGAAAAATTCGGTTTTGCCTATTTATACAAAATAATGACCCCAAATGTAAGGTGAAAATAGTCACAAAATGAATTTTGGCTAAGGTATAAGTTGTTTAAATTGGCAACCATAGTGGCCCAACCTATATCCGAGAACTTGTGGAACATATTGAAGAAAAATATTATATTAGCAATTCGTCGCCGAATAACATTGATGAACTCGGAATGGTTGCCACTAGGAAAAGGTCAAAAGATAAGTACTCGAACTTTGAAAAACTTAATTAATAGTAAATGTAGCAGGATCCAGCTGATGCTCAAACAAAAAATTAAAAATATTGAAAAAATGTACTATTGTTGAGTTTTTTAAATATAATGGAAAATTAGCTATTTTTAGTTTTCAAAAGGTTTAAGTATACATTGTTAGGTGCTTCAATAACAAATAAGTCAAAATATAAATATATGAGTTTTTATGAACACTTTTGTGGGTCACTGTTTATGTCATTATCGAAAAAGAGTTATTTTCTTTTTAACCTATGACCATCCAGTTCATGCAAAAGTAAACTTAATTGATCTTAAAAATGTTATCTTATTAACTTTATATTTCCCTTTTGTTTATTCAACAATTACTTTTAAGCATTTTTAAAATTATTTTCAAAAGTTTTTTCTAAATAAGATGAATGTCGGAGCTAAGCTTGTCATAAGCTTTTATTCAAGCTCGTTTGGCTAATTATATACTCTGTGTATAATATACTCCAATTATTACTATACTTAACATAACGTACTCTATGAGCACTGAGATTGTTTTTTTAATATTTCGCTGACTTACCGCAAGTATAGCACTGAAGGTATGTCAACATCTTTAATGAAGTGTGGGCCTTTCGTTAGTGGCGCAGTACAAAGCTATGAAAAATGTGAAAATTTAGAAATAACAACCAACACATTCATAGGTATGATCAATTTTTTTACCGTTAAAGTGTTCTTTGCCATGTGTGCCCAATTTTCTGGAGCTTCACAGCTCCACGGTAGCGGTCTTCTAAATGAGTTCCAGAGAAAAAGCAGAGGTATGCCAGCAAAAAGGCTTTCATAGGTAAGCAGTAGATAGTTAAGCACCAGACTAACATAGCCAATGCCTATATGACGAAATATCAGAAAAGGAAATTATGAAGAATTTTTAATAATCATGGGCGATTAATGGGCTATAGTAACAAACCTTTGAAAAGTGGTGCTATGCGAAAGACGCTTATATAGGAAGTGCTGGCATATTGGCCCAAATAGGATTGCAAAAAGAAAATGGGCACCACAAATATGAGCAAACAAAATAGGTAAAGCGCAATTGACCAAGCTGCAAAATAGTAAATTTTTCAATATTATTGCAATTACATACCATTTGGCAACACCTACCATCTACGCGCAGGAACATAAATGGCAAAACCCAAGTGACCAGATCCATTTTGAAGGCATGCACCACTGTAACATAGACAAAATCTCGTCCTCGAGCCCATAATTCCCGATCTTCATTGATTGTTTTGCTTGCACTTTTATGACTCATTACAATTGTGTGTATATTTTTTTAATAAAAATAATTAGTTTTTAACGTACTCTATGCCAAAGTTGTTAAACACAGTGTTTGAAAAATAATTGCATCTAAGATATAATTTAATAATTTTATTAAATTAAAATTATTTAATTATTATTTTCAATAATATTTTTGCTCTTTGAAGAATAAAAAACGAAATCTGCGCAACTAGACAATATTTTTGTAACGATCACGCTCATTCACATCTTTCAAAGCAACACACTCAACTGATAATGCTGTTCAAGTTCAATTTATTGATTTCGATGCAATTTTAATAAAAACAAATTGTTCTTGTATGGATTAACATTAAACAAGCTGAGAAAAATTAATGCCGGTCATGTCGAACGTATACAAGCTGCTAGATGTGGGATACTTTTTTATATACACTAGTCAGATAAAATCTGCGTTCAGAACAAAATATTAATTTTTTAATTTTTTTATATAACCCATATTTTTTATCAACACTGGTCAATAAAAATATTTATTAATATTTCAATACTAATTTGAAAAGCTCAAATCTGGCAACGCCTTTTTAATTGATACTTATCTTTCAAAATATAATTGTTTGGAGTGCAAACGGGGACTTAAACAAAAGCTGCAAAATTAAATATGCAAATATCTTATTTAACTTTAATGATAAATTGTGTGCTAATTTTTTTTAAACAATTT
This sequence comes from Tetanocera ferruginea, assembly GCA_958299015.1. NCBI lineage: Eukaryota > Metazoa > Arthropoda > Insecta > Diptera > Sciomyzidae > Tetanocera > Tetanocera ferruginea. The sequence continues at coordinate 135,266,563 of OY282641.1, forward strand.
TATAAAAAATAAATTATCTTATATACTAATGCGTGAACATTGAAATTTGTCATATGCTTTTTTGGTATTAAATAGAACTCAAGACAAATGAAACTTATATCATTCGAAAGGTACTGTTACACTGATGTGCAGAATGTTTATATAAATGAGTTGAAGAGACTCCCAACCTTCTAAGAGAGAAATATAACTTTTTGAGAAAAATCCTTTTCCTTGGTCAATATTTTTAAGTTGGTCGAATTTGAGTTTTTTCAAAACTAACAATTTCTTCAAAAAATTTTGTTTTGTGCATTCATCAATTGTGAAATTTATAAAAAAAGTTGGTTTGAATTCAAAAATTCTATTTTCCATGTTAATCTTGGTCAAAATTTAAAGTGTTTTTCAGTGTTTGTAATTATGTAAAAAAGTTCGTTAAATTTCCTTTCAAATGTGTTAAAAATCACTGTAAAGTTCTTACCAAAAGTAGTTTTAATAAATTCTCTTAATATTGTCGTTAGTTGTTTAGCGTTTTCTTGAACCAAATGCCAAGAGAGAGAAAAAAACTGTCTCAAATTGAATGTTCTAGATTGGGAAGCCAATATCTCTGCCATCTTTGAACAGATTTGATTTATTTCTTTTTTGTATTTAACTCTTATCAGTTAACTTAAAAAAAATGAATAAACATTTTTTATTTACATTTTTTTTATATTTCAATTATTCCCTTTAAAAAAAGAACACAAAATTTGATCTTGTCTCAAAATATCGTCGCCTTGATAAAACAATAGTGTATAATTTTTTTGCTGTTTCGAGATAATAGAGTTTAAAGTTTTTGTGCTATTAGACATCTGGGAAACCAGTCAATTTTTGAGAAAATAATCGACCCACTTTGTGGATGTAGAATTTCACCAAATTTTGACCACATATAGAATCAGTTATGTAGATTCTTATTATGCAATAAAAAATAATGGTGTACATGCGTATACACTATTGTTTTATTAAGGCGACGATATAGGGTATCAATGATTTTTGTTGTAAAAAAAGAAAAACTCAAATTAGCATTTTATTTTATTTATTTTCCTTCAAAGCCCAAAGCACTTTTCAGGTAAATTTATTTTGTCTTGACACTTAATAAAGAAACTGTTCGTGTCATCAAAAAATCAAAGCCTTCCTTTGATTTTTTTGATAAAATTTAATTTTTTTTAAATGTTGTTTTTCCTTTTTAAAAAAGTTAAATGTTTAAAAGGTAAATAAAATTAAAAATACATTTCTTTGAAGGAAAAAACTTTATATCTACAAGCAATTAAAAGTAAGAGCTACGAACTTATGTTAACCATCTTGCTTATTCTGCATACAAATTATTAATTTTAAAATACAAAATTGGTCGAATTTCTATTATTATAAATAGGCTAACAAAAAATTGGTCAAATTTCGATCACAGGCGATACTAGTTTGTATAATTATTAAAATTTACCCCAAAATTGAACAAACGTGAATAAAAATATATTCATCGATTCCAAGAGTAGTAAAAGTTAAAAATAATTAATATCGTAGTTGAGTTGTACTCAAGAACCCGTTTATATCTGTTGCATTTAGAATTAAGAAGATTACTTACGCAAATGAAAATGTAAGCAAGCCATCAGAGTTATGGGAGAAGAAAATTTTCTCTGACGAGAGCAAATTCTGCATTCTCGGCGTCAAGGCACGTAGGTAAGATGGGTCGTGCACCGATGAGGAGCCTCCGTGGGGCCTTTTGTTAAAAAAACCGATTTGATTATTTCCAACCCATTTGGTTAAAAAAATATACCCAAAAACCGGATTCCTTTTTATGCTCGTTCACTAAACCATCCTGTGCTCTAAGTTAACTTCCATGAAGAATGGTATGTTAACTAGATCCTCCATGGCTTTTAAAAATTATTCCCTTCTACATTGCTGTGTTCGGTGGATCCAGCAGAGAATGACGTTGTGGGTATCAGTGGTATCACTGTTGTGGGTATCACTGTTCAAAAATTGTTTAAAATTAAGTATTGTTCGGGCTTTGGTGGGGCTTGTGGGGGTTAGGTTTCTTCTCTGAATAACCTGTGCCGCTTTTTCAATTCCATAAACTTCTGCCTTAAAAACACTGCAGGAATTTTGTAAGACTCTTTGATCTTTAGAGTTTCGCAGTACACACCTGATCCTGTTACATTCTCCCTTTCCATTAGTGTAGAATTGTAGATTTTCATAGGGTTCTGTAGTCGTATCTTCCCACTCTTGGCTCCTGGGAGTGGATGTGGTGTATTTTATACCGAATTTCACTCTAGATAAGATCTAGTCAGATGTTCCTTTTAATTCCTTAATTCCATAGAGATTCAGAATAAATTCATGTCCGATAGTATGGTTTTCCAGGCTTGTGACTCACTAAGATTGCGCTCTAAGTTGTCGAACAATTAAGAAACTCTTCTATGGGAAGAAGTTATAGCAACATTTCTAGACTCGCCTGTGGCGTAGATTTCATGACTTCTATTACTCCTGTGCATTATAGACTCAAGGTATATTAATTGGCCTCAAGAAAACCATGAAATGCTCTTAACGAGGAGAAGCTTGCAGCAATGGTTGGTGCAGATCAATTTCATTGAATTGGTCTTATGGGGCTCATACACAAGTGAACTTGTTCGCGAACTTGGTTGGTTGCATGAAATATTTGTTCGTTTGTGGCCTTGTTGGCAAACCGAATTTTCGTTCGTGTATGGAACTCTTTATGAGCACAAGAGTTTGTTTACATTCTAAAGGTAAACTTTTAAGCGAGGTGCTTTTGAAGAATGGGTTTTACTTGCAATAGTACAACGACCCACATCATACTTCGAATATTTTCAAGCTTTGGTTACTTTATAATGACCAAAAACAGTTCAAAACGTCACCCTTGCTCACAGACCTTAATCGAATCCGTGAGAATTATTGGCGTTTAAGAATTGCCAACCCAATATTAACTCTAAAAATATGCTGAAGAATGTTTTTCAACAGTAGTGGAACAACATTATCAAAAACAAAACATCTCAGCTAACCGCTTTTTGGAGGTTCTAAAGAATGAAGGGTACCAAACCGGATATTTTTTGAAGAAAAAGCAAACCAATCTTTTAAAAAACGAGCAACTGTCAATTTTTTATTAAATATTTTTGTTTCGTGCGCAGACTTTTTTAATTTTTTAAAAAATATTAAACAAAGAATTTTCAGAACAAAAAATGCCTATGTGTTCCTTTATAAATTTTTGTATGTATTTTTTTTATAAAATACGATAAGATAATTCTTTGTACGGATACTTTTTCTGACCAGTGTATAATATCAATGTTTATTAGCTACTTTTTTATAAAGTACGCCAGGCTACAATGATTGAAGATGACACATAAATAAAAAGAGTAGAGTCTATTTAATTGAGAACGCAAAAAAGGGGATTTTCTGAAGCTTCTTAAAAGACCTGCGAATGTTTTTACATGATAGGGAAGCTTATGCGACAGATTCCTGGAATCTTATTTCTTTAGAAGTAGAAAATATAAAGTGTAGCTTACAAGTAACAAAATTAATTTTTATTTTAGTTTTTAAGAATTGAGTTTATTTTTTTTCTCTTAAAAAAAAAATCTTCTTTGGCTCTAAGACTACACGAACGTACTAGACTTACGTTATAATTGTACATACATTCATAATTACAAGCAAGACTTCACGACAAATAAAATTGTTTAATAAGACCGCTTAGACAGAGTTAAATGCATCTACACACCGGTTTTTCCACTTACCAGAGTGCATGATAAGGTATGAGAATTATATGACGAATGTATGAAACATTCTATTGCAAACGTTTATCAAGCACTGCCAGATTTTGTTACAAAAAAGTGGTTTGATTCAGGAACTATTATTTTTATGCAAAACGCGTTGTCAGTATAATTAAAAATATTTACAATTAAATCGCTCTATTATAGTTCTGAAACATATAACATAGGTGGTTCATCCTCAGCATCGACTTCGTTCAACTGTTGTGTTATATCCATGTTGCCCACAGCATCTTCATAGCGCTGACGTTCTTCTGGATCTGCTGGATACCAATCTGTGGGACAACAACAACGTTTAAAACGCATGCCAAGTGATCCTGTTGTTCGCATAATGCCCATAATTGCATAGCCGGGTACGAAAAGCCAAGGTATGACAACGAAAACAATTGCAGCAATATGCAAAGCCAAAGAGGCGAAATGGTAATGTTCAGAAACAAGAATGCTCAGAAACTAGGAGAAAAATCAAATCAAAATACATGTTTGAGAAATTATGCAGAACTTACCAAACCAGCAAGCAACGCCAGTGGTGCTATATAACGTAGCACATGCACGCGCCAGTTGGCAAAAGGTTGACCCAGCATAAACTCAAAATCGCGCTGAAAACGCACACGTCCATATATCCACAAAACAACCAGCAAAAGCAGCAGATTCAGTGCAGAATGTGTCATCAGAGCATCGGTGGGCAGTACGGCAAAAAAGGACAAACCATGCTGCAGAGGAGAATCGTTTCAAAATAGAGGTTAGTTGTAGTTTTAAAATTTTTCTTTCAAAAATAATCACATACGTTTGTGCAGAAGAAGATGGAGCACACAAACAGCAAACCAATAAGTGTTAGGGTGACCTCTTGTTTGTGTGGTCTTAGGAATACAAATTCATCGAATATGGCGGTCAGCAAAGCGAATAGTTGAATTATCTGTGTAGAGTAAACAAATTTTTATGGATAGATAAATTTAATAGAAAACTTCAACAATATCAACTTACTACAACAATCAAAGCGCTAAGAATTAACATACTGTAGAATAAGATGGACCACAAATTTGGTAGCTTCAATTCTGCCAGAACACTTCCACTGGCCAAGTATAAGGTCCAGTCTCTCTCGACAGGAGATTTGAACCTATTATTGGTAATTACTAGAAATAAATTATTATTATAGCATGATAAGCAAAATTGAAGAGGATTACGGACATCTATTTTAAAGTCTATTTAAATTGTTATCTCTTTTTCTATATACATATATCTCTATTTCTATTTTAATCTATATTTCTATTTAAATGTATTTATATTTAAATCTTAAACTATCATTATCTATTTCCTTATCTTTATGATTAAATCTTTATCTTTATACAGTGTCCTCCCGATAACATGAACTCTACATTATGTGAACACTGCTTAACGTGATCTTTTTTTTTCCATTGACTACTCTAAGACGTGAGCAAAGTTAGAAAGCCCTATAACGGTAATAGCAAGTTTTTATATGTTCCTTTGTTAAAGAATCTTATTTTATTTTTGATTGAATTTTTAAATAAACACTTTAATCAAGACATATTGCAAAGTGGGTCGGAATAGTGATAAAAATTATAATTTTGCCAAAAATTTTGGCATTAAGGGGATAGGCTTGGGCATTTTTGTTCAAAAAGTGATCTTCAAAAAGTGATTTTCATATCTAATTTAAGAACAAATTTAACATTGAAATAAAGTTTGGACATATGTTTTTCGAAAAAATTACTCAAAGCCTATCAAAATGTCTGCTTTTGAAAATTTTCCGAAAAACCTGATTTTTAGTAAAAATTCAACTAGTGCAACTTCTAAGCCTCTGAGGCATTTGGGTTTTAGGCGTTGCAACTAGTACAATCTCTCATATTCATATTCACTTTTATTCAAATTCATATTCATATTCATATTCATATTCATATTCATATTCATATTCATATTCATATTCACATTCACATTCATATTCATATTCATATTCATATTCATGTTCATGTTCATGTTCATGTTCATGTTCATGTTCATGTTCATGTTCATATTCATATTCATATTCATATTCATATTCATATTCATATTCATATTCATATTCATATTCATATTCATATTCATATTCATATTCATATTCATATTCATATTCATATTCATATTCATATTCATATTCATATTCATATTCATATTCATATTCATATTCATATTCATATTCATATTCATATTCATATTCATATTCATATTCATATTCATATTCATATTCATATTCATATTCATATTCATATTCATATTCATATTCATATTCATATTCATATTCATATTCATATTCATATTCATATTCATATTCATATTCATATTCATATTCATATTCATATTCATATTCATATTCATATTCATATTCATATTCATATTCATATTCATATTCATATTCATATTCATATTCATATTCATATTCATATTCATATTCATATTCATATTCATATTCATATTCATATTCATATTCATATTCATATTCATATTCATATTCATATTCATATTCATATTCATATTCATATTCATATTCATATTCATATTCATATTCATATTCATATTCATATTCATATTCATATTCATATTCATATTCATATTCATATTCATATTCATATTCATATTCATATTCATATTCATATTCATATTCATATTCATATTCATATTCATATTCATATTCATATTCATATTCATATTCATATTCATATTCATATTCATATTCATATTCATATTCATATTCATATTCATATTCATATTCATATTCATATTCATATTCATATTCATATTCATATTCATAGTCATATTCATATTCATATTCATATTCATATTCATATTCATATTCATATTCATATTCATATTCATATTCATATTCATATTCATATTCATATTCATATGCATATTCATATTCATATTCATATTCATATTCATATTCATATTCATATTCATATTCATATTCATATTCATATTCATATTCATATTTAAATTTAAATTATTATTCACTTACATATTCATATTTTTTCAATTTTAGCTCACCTGAATAATGAGTATCAATCATGTGTGAAACCAATCCAAAAAGAATTAATATGACCATTTGTCCCAATGAAACAAACCAGCTAAACCGCAGAATATTCGTCTTAAACTTATTATAGCTTGCGAGGGAAACAATACTTCCCCAACCAGTGCCAAAAGTAACTAGAGTAAAAATTGGAATATTACTCAGGAATACTTCGAAGTTAATATGGCGCGGCAGAAAGTAATCTTCGAGGGCTTTACTAGCATGGGGTAGAAACATCAAACGTAGCAAGCAAATTAGTAGCAAAGACATCGTTAGCCATATAAAAAAACGTATAAATTTTCCCATCTGAAAAATGTAATTTTCTTAAAATTTCTCTACGAGAATTAAAGCATATTTTTCTGAGCGTATACGTTTTCAGTAGTGATAGTCTTGTAAAATATAAATGCTACTATAGTCCAGACCAGAAGCATGCATAAAAGTAGCTGCCACGAGAGCGACAAATTTATTTCGTGCGTCAAGTCGTAGTTTTTAAAAAGTGATCTAAAAAATAATACGAATATTATTAAGAAAATTTATAGCTTTTAGTAAATATATAGAGTGAAGAACATTTCTACTATAGCTACCTACCTAAAATATACAACTGATGGTATGTGAATCTTGCTATGATCAAATCTGTATGTTGCATTTGGAAACAATTTAGCGGTACTGTTAGGACTTATTGTTGTTGTAGTAAGATCTGTTGCATAGGTTCCGTAATAATTGTTGGTGCAGATCTAAAATTTGTCTATCTTATTAACAGTTAAGTTAGTTAACTAGAGCTTACATTTAATTCGCCATTAGTTGGCACATCTTTGGACCACTCCATAAATGATTCGCAACTCCAGGGCAGAGTGGTTCGCATTGAGTGAAAAAGATAGAATAACGGTATGGCTGCGAATGCACTCATGTGACTGAGCATCATAAAATTAATGGCCAAGCTAATATAGCCCATGCCTATAAAAACGAAATGGAAAAACATGACAAAAGATATAGAACTGGAATGTTTCAAATAGTGCTTACCTTTAAACAATGGTGCTATGCGAAAAGACGATATGAAGCCACTACTCGAAAATTGTCCCAAAAACGACTGTATTACAATTATGGGCACCACATACAGCGCCATGCAGATGAGGTACGGTATAATTGAATAAACTACAAAATAAAACCAACATTTTATTTAAAATTTGGAGGAATTGTCATGGAGTTAAAGATGAAGCTTAGTGTATAAAAATAATAAAAATGTTATGGGGTTAATGATAACTTGATACTTAAAATTGGTTCATTAGTTTGAGATATATTAAAAAATATCCTTTGTCTATTAATTATTTAGGCTAGACAAACTAAAGAGATAAACAGTCATTTCTTCTAGTTTACTTACTGCCCATATCATAGAAATAGTACCAAGACATGTTGAAGATATCCATTTTGAAGGCCGATCCCCAGCAGGCGTAAAGAAAATCATGTGGAGCGGCCCAACGGCCGCGTGTTGGATCAGGTATGAACGGCTTTCGACCGCTTTCGTAAGAGGTTTCGTACACCATGATCTGGTGTTATCGATTGTTTTGCTGATTGTATTCGTTTATTTTGATTTAAAATTTATTTTTACTTTCACTTTCCTTATATTGTCACAACTTTGTTTTCTTTTTGCATTTATATATTTGGTTTATTTTTATTTAAAATCATCACAAAATTTATTGTTCTGTATAACTTATTTTGAACACTTATTTATTTCAGTTATTGTTTGATAATTTATGTTCTCAAACGATTTGTACATTCCACGAATGATCTGTGTATTCCAAGTATAGCCAAAAATACTTATAAAAAATGAGTGTGAACTCAAATTTGTCAAACGTGAACTCACGAGTCTTAGTTCCAATTGACAGAAGACCCACCAGAAGACTAAAATATAATGGAATAAGCAGAATCTATGCATAGTTTTGACACTGCTTATTTGCTTCTCTAATTTTGTCAAATTCGCCATAAGTTAATATGAATTTGACGTGCTCACATATGCTCTCTTAACTCAACATGAATATTAAATTCTAAAAATAAGAAGTTTAAAAAATTTGCTTACTATAATTATAGAATTTTATAAAAATCTTGTTTGATACTAAACAGCATTGTTAAGTTAACATGATCATAATGATATCACTCGTTCAAACGAGACATCGTTACGTCTTACCTCATGCCTTGCAAAGAAGTTGGGGAGTGATATGACCGGAAGTTTTTCATTGAATTGTTACACGCTCAGTATAAACGAGACGATATATGATGTAGTACTAGAGTAAACAGAAATTTTTTGTTCTCATGCCAAAATTATAAAATAAAAAATAATGACGCCATCATAAAGCGTGTCGCTATCATGAAGCCAAAAGTGTTGAATGAGTTATTACTCGCTATGTATAAGTACTACGCACAGTAGACGTTGCGCCGTTGACAAAAAATACTTGATAAAACTAGAGAACAAATTCATGACGTCATGAAGCATACGGCAAACCAAATTATACCGAAAATGCAACGGCGTTGCATGGAATTTTTACTCAATGAATATATGAGTATTTACACAATGAGTAAATGTTATGAATCGAAAATAAACAATGACAACCCATGTGGTTAGGACCAAAAATAAATAAAAATTTATGGCATTATCTTACTTTACATTTTCTAGTATTTATGCAACAAAATTAAAATATCGTTGCATTGATTATAGAATTGAACCAACTCAATAAGATGGTACGATAAATTTTATTTTACGGCAATAAAGGTTGTTTTTTTGGCCTCATAACAAAAAAATATTATGATGTCAAGAGATCACTAAAATGCAACAAACATGCAACAGCGTTGCATGGAATTATAACTCGATGAGTAAAGCTCCTTTGATAAATTTTATGGAAATACTGCAAAAATCACTTCCTTGTCCTAACATTTTTAATTTTCATCATCAGTCCAAGGATTAAATCAATGACTTGAGCAAGGATTAAGACAAGGGAAGCGTAAAGGACCAAAAATGGATGAAAAACGATTAAAACAAGGACTTCAGCAAGAACAAGAGAAAAATATCTTTGCCAAAAAAATAAGAACAAGGATTAAGGCAAAGATTTTAAGAACTAGAACTAGAATTTCATTAAGGATTATGATAAGGATAGAGACAAAGATTTGGCAAAGGATTAAGATAAGTACTAAGAGAACAGGATTTTGACCAGGATTATGACAAGGATTATGACAACTATTTGAACATAAATCAAGAAAAGGACACGGATTACATCAAGGATTATAGCAAGGTTTTAAATAAGGAAACAAGGAGTAAGACACAAGGTCTAAAGCAACGATTTAAACTTAAAATTAGTACAAGGTTTTAGACAATGATTAGGACTGGGGTTTGGAAAAAATGTTCACAAGGATTAAAACAAGAATTTCACCAAGGATTATGATGAGGATTGACTGAGGACAATGACAAAAATAGGAGCAATTAGGACAAGGATCAGAGCGAGGGTTTCGACAAGGATTAGGAGAAAAATTTCATCAATAATTATGAGACAAATGCGAAAAACGATACAGATTTTGATAAGGATAAAGACAAACACATGAACAAGGATTAATATGAGGTGTACGATAAGGATTCGGCTTAGCATTTGCACGGCGGATAAGGTTATTGGGACTAGAATTGGGCAAGGATTGGAAAAAGGACTAGGATGAAAGCAAGGATTAAAACGAAGATTGGTACAATAATAAGGACATAGATAAGACCAAGAATTAGGACAACAACGTGGAGTGGACTAAGACAACTATTTGGACTAGGTGTAATAAAAGAATTTGACAAGGACTTCGAACAGAAATTATACATGTGTGAAATTTGGAGAAGGATAAAGACAAATATTTGGACAAGGACAAAGACAAAGACTTGAACAACGATAAAGGCAAGGTTAAGAAAAAGGATAAAGATAAGTATTTAGACGCGGGTAAGGACAAGTATTGGGATGGGAGTAAGGGTAATGATTTGAATAACGATTAGGACAAGGATTTGAACAAGGATTAAAATTAAGATTGGTGCAAGGATAAGGAAAAATATAAGATAAAGAATTAGGGCAAGGATAAGGATTTACGACATGGACAAGAATAAGAAAGACTATTTGCACAAGTTGTAATACAAGAATTTGTACAAGGACTAAAAGGAATAAAAATTTCACATGTTTGGAATTTGGATAAGGATTAAGAGAAAGATTGTCACAAGGATATAGACAAAGATTTGGCCATCGATTAAGGTAAGGTTTACAACAAAGATTAGAATAAGCATTTTCACGTGGATAAGGAAAGTATTGGGCTAAGAATAAGGACAATGGTTGGAAAAAGATAAGGACAAAGATTTGAACAATGACTTAAACGAAGATTGATACAAAGATAAGACCAAGAATTTGGATAAGGATTAGCATAACGACATGGACATCGACATGGAGAAAAATAAGGAAAACTATTTGTACAAGGTGTAACACAAATAGATTTGGACGAGGACTAGGATAATAAATGGAATTTGAATAAGGATAAGGACAAAGATTTAGCGATTTGGAAAAGACTTGGACAACAATTAAGATTAGGTTTGCGAGAAGGATAACGACTAGGATAACAATAAGCATTTAGACTTGGGTTGGGAAAAGAATTGAGATAAGAATTGTAAAAAGGATAAGGACAAGGATTTATTAGTACAAGGCTAAGGACAAAGATATGGCCAAAAATAAGGAAAAGGAATAGGAAAACGACTAGGACAAGAACTAGGACAAAAAATGTGGCAGTTGTTTTATTTTCATTATATTTGAAAATACTTCCACTTGTCTACCCATTTCAGCTAAAATACTTTGACTGATTACGACTGGAATACAGATTAGGATAAAAATTACACTAAGAATTAAGATAAGTATTAGGAAAAAGATTTTTACAATCATTAGAACAAAAATTTGAACAAAAATTAGTGCAAGTAAAAGGATAACTACAAAGATAAGAAAATTAGTGAAAACTTTATTAATTTTTCCACATTTTTCCCCACATCAAATTATTTTGTGTCACTTGTTCCATAACATGTGGTAATTGTTCGGGCCTTAAAAGGATGAATGATGAGATAGTGCGAAAAAGCTGTAGTAGTGGAACTCCTTTGTTATTACATGTTAATAACCGAAGGATGTTAAACAAAATAAGTTGTCGTGGCTATATACGTACGGGTGTGTCGAAGATATAACCAATTATTTGTTTTTCAATAACGCTACCATTAAAATTAAAAATATTTTGTTGCATAGAACCATGCAACATGTCATGTGATTCAATTAAGAGAAATCATGGAGACCTGACCTACTTTACACATCGTCTAATTACATTTTATCATCATATTTTTTTTGTAATTGTTGAAGAACACATCAAACATACAAAAAATTTATATTTTTGTTTAAATTTATATATAAGTTTCTGTTCTTTTGTACAAATTTGGTCTCAATTTAAAAACAAAAAGTCGATAATATAACATTTTAATAAAAACCATTTCAATCAGCTCAATCATGAAACATTTTTTCCCGGGAGTTGTAAATGGGAGTTTCTGTTTTTAAGAGAAAGTTAAAATACATTTTGGAAATTTTCAATGCAATTTTATCATCAACCGCCAATATTTATGAGTGTAAAATAAAAAAAAAAATGAGATATCTTTATCTACTATATTAAAACAGGAAACTCCCGGGACAAAATGATTCAAATCGATAAAGTCACATGTACACATATATATACTTTAAACAAATACAACTGTGTAGTTATGATTTATTAATAACATCCTCTGCACCAACCTCGTCCAATTGATGTGTTATATCCATATTGCCCATAGCATCCTCATAGCGCTGACGTTCTCCTGAATCTACAGGATACCAATCTGTTGGACGACAACAGCGTTTAAAACGCATACCAAGTGATCCTGTCGTTTGTAGAATGCCCAAAATCGCATAACCCGGTACGAATAGCCAAGGAATGACAATGAACAAAATTGCTGCAATGAACACAGTCATAGATGAGGAATAATAATGTTCATATTCAACCATAATGAAAGCCAGACTCTAAATACAAAACAAAAACTCGAATGTGCTAGTGATCAAATAATATATATTATACCAAAGCAATAAGCAGCCCCAATGGTGCTATATAGCGTAGTATATGCACGAGCCAGTTGGCAAAAGGTTGACCCAACATAAACTCAAAATCGCGCTGAAGACGTACACGTCCATATACCCACAGCACAACCAGCAAAAGTAGCAGATTCAGCCCAGTCTGTGTGAAGAGAGCATCAGCGGGCAGTACGTAAAAGTAGGACAAGCCATGCTGTAGTGAAAAAGTGTTTTATAGATAAGGTTAATAATAGTTTTTTTTTTTCAATAGTAATAATCAGACATACGTTTGAGCAAAAGAAAATAGAACACACAAAAAGTGAGCCAATAAGTGTTAGAGTGACCTCTAGTTTGTGTGGACGCAAGATATCAAATTCATCGAATATGGCAGTAAGTAAAGCAAAAAGTTGTATAACCTGTGTAAAACACCATTTTTTATTTATTTACTATATTAATAACATATCATAAAAAAATGACTGTGACTTACTATAATTAACAGAGCACTTAGCAGTAACAAACTGAAGAATAAAATGGACCATAAATGCGGCAGCTCCAATTCTGCCAAAACACTTCCACTGGCCAAATATAATAGCCAGTGGTATTCAACTTTTGATAAGTAATTATGGTCGGTTATTGCTGAAAATAAATCGTTGCATGAAAGGTATTTATTTGGACTTTTTTTTTGGATTGGTAAATGTTGTACTTTTTGTTGTTGTAAAGTACTTTTGTACCCAAGTACCCACCTACCAATCTACTCTTGCTGAATGGTATTAATTTTGTATTAATTTGGTATTAATTTTGGTCTTAGTCTAAAGCCTTTGTCTTTGTCTTGGTCTTGGTCTTGGTCTTGGTTTTGGCCTTAGTCTTGGTGTTAATTGTATTCTTAGTCTTAGTCACAGTCTTAGCCTTAGTCGTAGTCTTAGCCTTAGTCTTATTCATAACATATTAATCAAATTCTTATTCACATTCATATATTCGTATTCATATGCATACTTTTAAACAAATTTATTTCTTATTTAATTACAGCTTACCCGTGTAATGAGTATCAATCACATATGAAGCCAATCCAAATAGTATTAAGATGACCGTTTGTCCCAATGCAACAAACAAGCTAAACTGCAAAATATTCGTTTTAAACTTATTATAGCTTGCGAGGGAAACAATATTTCCAACACCAGTACCAAAAGCAGCTAGAGTAATAATTGGAATAGCACTTAGGCATTCTTCAAAATCAGTATCACGTGGTGCAAAGTATTCGCTGAGCGCTTTTCTAGGATGGGGTAAAAATACCAAACGTAGCAAGCATATCAGAAGCAAGGACATCACTAGCCACATAAGAGAACGTATAACAATTCCCATCTATAAAATTTAAATCTCTTACAATTTATTTTTGAGAACGACATCGATCATATTTAGCAAAAACAATGTACCTTTTCTGTAGTCGCAATCTTGTAAAATATTAATGCTACTATAGACCAGACCAAAAGCATGCACAAAAGCAGCTGCCATGACAGTGAAAAATTTATTTCTTCCGTCAAGTCGTAGTTACTAAAGAGAGATCTAAAAAAATTTCAAAATGCAATATAAGTATATTCTGGTATATCTGCAGCTGATTTTTGAATATAAAATTTTTAGTTAAAATATGACATGATTTTAAAAAGTTAGTAGTCGTGGGTATGGCCTACCTAAAATACACTACCGATGGAATGTGAAATCTGTGATTTTCATTATTGGATGTTTCATTCGAAAACCCTTCGGTGCTGTTGGGGCTAATTGTTGGCGTTGTTGTAGTTTTGAATGCATTGGTGCCATAAGTTTTATTATTACAGATCTTAATTAAATTTTTTTTATTATTAACAATGTTTACTACTTCATAAATCTTACATTCAAATCACCATTAGTTGGCACGTCTTTTGACCACTCCAGAAAGGACTCACAACTCCATGGCAGCGTTGGTCGCATTGAGTGAAAAAGATAGAATAACGGTATGGCTGCAAATGCACTCAAATGACTGAGCATTATGAAGTTAACCGCAAGACTAATATAGCCCATGCCTGGATTAATAGTAGTACATAGAAGGGAATAGTTTAAAATGAAGAGGTGCGTGCATGTAAGGAGCACTTACCTTTGAATAACGGTGCTATACGAAAGGTCGATATGAAACCACTGCTCGAAAACTGTCCCAAAAAAGACTGTATTAAAAGTATTGGTACCACACACAGCGCCATACAGAGCAAATACGGTACAAACGAGTAAACTGCAAAGCATATAAGATCCAATTTATTTGTGTAACTTTAAAAAATAACAAATTTCAAAATGTTGAGTTCGAAAGAATTTGCGTAGATTATTTTTACTCTTATGAAAAAAAGTTGATTTGAATGCACATTTTATAAAAATTATTTTAGAATTTTTACTCACTGCCGAGATGAAAGAAAAAGGACCACGTCATGGAGAAAATATCCGTTTGAAAGGCCAATCCCCAGCAGGCGTAAAGAAAATCACTGGGAGCAGCCCAATGACCGCGCTTGTTGTCGGGAAGAAAAGGCTTTCGCCCAGTTTCGTAGGAACTTTCGTATATCATGATCTGAGGTAAGCAATTCTTAAACAAAAATAAAAAAACCAAATACAAAATAGTACTAAAATGTTTCTGCTACTCCACTTTATTGAGTTAAAATAAACACATTCTGCTATTCATTATATTTTTCAAAATTTTTTAGTACATCAAATTAATAAAAATCTCTTTTCTCTATTGATGATTTTGGCAATTTATTTTATTGACTAATTATTTCATAATTTATTTATGTCGTTAATAAAACTATTAAAAAATCAACGAAATACACTAACGCGTCTTTACACTAATTAACAGAAGAGCCGACAGCAGACTAACTACTAAATATATGAGCAGATTGTTTGAAGAGTCTCCATTAGACACAAAAAGTAATGAGCTAGAACGCTTTGCTTTAAATTGTTTCAAAGCTGTGTTAATTTTCTTTGACTCTTTTCTCACTTTTTATGTAAAATTTGGTATCAGCATAAAATGCTAATTTTACTAACTCATGGATGCTATGCCTGAGCAATGAGCTCTACTCTACTCCACTCTAATCTCTCATTTTTTTACAATGTTTAATTATAATTACAAAAAAAAAAATATTAATAAATTTATTCATTACAAGCAAAACTATACATTTTCATATAAATGTTGATAAAGAGTATAATTTTTTTCATATAAATGTTGATATAAGTCTACACTTATATAACTCAATATTGAGGGCGTATAATCAAATTTCTGAGGCCTACAATTTTATCTTCAACGATACGAGGTTTCAAGAAGACGTCGCGACGCCATGAACCATACAGCCCAACCGATTTTGGTTTTCTTACAAAGAAAGTTTCCAGGATGTCACGTAGCCACCAAGATCATGTGATTTGATTCCAACATTCGTCTAGCTGTGGTCGATATGTTGTACTAAATGTGTAAAAAAATTTCCCGAAAGTTAGGGCAAAAGGAGAGATAATTTTAATAGGTTTTGAGGCGATAATTTTAATAATAAAGTGTCTCACAAAAAATGTCAAGGTGCCACCAATTATAAAATGCAAAACAATTACAGTGTTGTACAAAGACAATGAATTTTTTGTTATTGAAATAACAATGTTTGATGGAATTAAAGCAAATACTAAAATACAAAACAGACAAGTTTTAAATCTTTGGTAAAATTTAATTTTAATTATTTTTACATTTTATTATACAAATTTTGTCTTAATATAAAAACAATAAGAAATCAACATTATAACATTGCTGCAAAAACCAATTCAATACCTTTTCAAAGAATTTAAAAATTTCATATTAGAATATATATCGTATATAAACAAGTGTACACATATATACACTTGAAAAAAGTGTACACATATATACACTTGAAAAGTTCGTTATGAGTTATTAACAACATCCTCTGTGCCGACTTCGTTCAACTGATGTGTTATATCCATATTACCCATTGCATCCTCATAGCGCTGACGTTCTTCTGAATCTACAGGATACCAATCAGTGGGACGACAACAACGTTTGAAACGCATGCCAAGTGATCCTGTCGTTTGTAGAATCCCCATAATGGCATAACCAGGTACAAAAAGCCAAGGAATGACAATGAAAACAATTGCCGCAATGAGCAAAGTCACAGATGAGGAATAATAATGTTCATATTTAGCAATCATGATGCTAAGATTCTAAAAAAACTCATTTGTGTTAGTGATCAAAAGATATATGAAAAATTATAAAGATTCTACCAAAGCAACAATCAGCCCCAGTGGTGCTATATAACGTAGTAAATACACGCGCCAGTTGGAAAAAGGTTGACCCAGCATAAACTCAAAATCGCGCTGAAGACGTACACGTCCATATACCCACAGCACAATCAGCAGAAGTAGCAGATTCAACGTAGACTGTGTGAAGAGAGCATCGGTGGGCAGTACGGAGAAGTAAGACAAGCCATGCTGATTGGAAAAGTGTTTTGAAGACGAGATCAATTTTAGTTTTTTTCTCTAAAAATAAGTAGACATACGTTTGAGCAAAAGAAGATGGAACACACAAAAAGCGAACCAATAAGTGTCAAAATGACCTCTAGTTTGTGTGGACGCAAGAATGCAAATTCATCGAATATGGCGGTAAGCAAAGCAAAAAGCTGAATTACCTGAACAGAATAAAAGTATAATTTATTATTTTTCACAACAGTATATTTTATGAAATTAATTTTACTAAAATTTTACAAAAAATTTAGTAAAGAAACAATCGGATACTTACTAAAGTTAGCAAGGCGCATAGCACCAACAAACTGAAGAATAAGATCGACCACAAATTCGGCAGCTCCAATTCTGCCAAAACACTTCCACTGGTCAAATATAATAGCCAGCGGTATTCAACTTTTAATTGAAAGTTATTGTCGGTTATAACTAAAAAAATATTATTGTCATGAGAATGAAAATATTAAAAAACTAGTAAGGTATATCTTCGACTTGTCCGAAGTAAAAATATCCCCACGGGCGATTCGAAATGGTACAAAATCTTAAATTGAAGCCCTTTTTGTATGAGATTTTAAAAAATTTTACTATTTTGATGACGTCTAAAATACATTCATATCAAATTGTTTTTTTGCAAAGTAAAGACAAGCCTATTTATTTAGTTTTCAATTAGGGGTTGTAAGGGAGGTGGGCGTGTTCTTCAGTGGTTGTTACCAATTTTTCTAACACGCCTCAGTTTTGATATTAAATACTCAAATACACTGAGAAAAAAACACATACCTCGCTTCGGTAAAAAATTTCTCTATTTTTGATAAAAGCAATTTTCTCTTTTTCAAATAAAATTTTCTTCAATTAGAATAAATTTTCACATTTTCGAAGAAATATTTCTTTACTTCTAGGAAATGGAAATATTTCAATGTCTCTAATAATGATAAGTATTTTTCTCGCACAAAAAATTTCTCATTTATTGAGAAATTTTATTGAAAATGAAAAACTTTTCATATATTTTGATAAAAAATTTACTATGAGAAGTATTTTCTTCAATAAAAACAAATATTTTCTCAAAAATGAAAAGTATTTTTTCTTAAAACGATATATTTTTCTATTTCATGGAAGCTTTTTATCATTTTTAGAGAATTTTTAGTATCGCAATTAGAGAATAGCATTCTCTGGAGCAAAGTCTATACCATTTTTCTCTAAATATGAAGCCTTTTTTATCATATTCCGAGACACTTTTTTCTGAGTGTACCCAATTTCAGGTCTGTAGCTTAAATATTAGCCTATTTATAGAGTTTTCACTCTTATGGGTTGTATGGGAGCTGGGTGTGTTCGTATGCGGATGACGCTCACTTTTCTTCCACGATTTATTTTTGGTATAAAATACAAACAAATCAAATTTTTTTCCGGTATCTTAAAGATAAGCCTCTTTATAGTTTTAAATTTTGGGGTTATATGGGAGGTGGGCGTGTTCGTGGGTGGATGCCGCCCATTTTTCTAACACGTCTCAATTTTAATACAAAAATAATAAATATCTAATTATTATTACTTTTGTAGCTTCGACAAAAGCCTATTTATATAATTGTCAATTGTGGGGTTGAATGGGAGGTGGGCGTGTTCGTGAGTGGATGACGCCCATTTTTCTATCGCGTCTTAATTTTTACTTTTTTTACTTTTGTAGCTTCTAGTTTTACTTTTGTAGCTTCGACACAAGCCTCTATATATAGTTTTCAATATTAGAGTTGTATGGGAGTTGAGCGTGTTAGTGGGTGGATCACACCCATTTTAGTTTCGGTTTTCATCCGATTTAGCCCATCTCGAACTTGATCTTAGTTTTTAAAAAAAAAGCTTAAATATCGGATTTCAGCACTATAGCTTCAAAATTACGACTGCAATCGTGTCCACGGACATAGCTAAATCAACTCAGGTGGTGATGCTGAGCAAGAATATATATATACTTTTCTATACCTACCACGCCTCCTTATGGGCGTTACACACGTCGTGACAAAATTAACATAGCCCTTACGAAGTACGCGTGGGGGTATAAAAATGTTATTAAAGGTGCAAATCATTTCTTTTAGCATTGAACCCAGGATTTCAGGTGTAAAACTTATTCAGTCAAGTTTTCTTTGGTTCGAAAATTGGGAAATAGTTCAGTAGGAGAGAATATCAGAGTGCTATATCAACATGCGAATTTGAATCTGATTCAAGTGTTATGCCTTTACCTCAGTCAATTCCTGTTATTTAAACCATGATAGAATAACAAGGTAGGCGCAGATTGGAGAGGAAGTGATCTAGATGTCAAAATCAGCTGTTCGAATTTGAGTTGTTCTAATTGTTGTTTTTGCCTTTTCGTTTGACGTTTATAGCACCTCACAGCATTGTTTGTGTAAAAGTAGACATTTGAGCAGCCATATTAATATGAGCCTACCTTATTATTCTATCATGATTTAAACAATCTCATTCCACAAACATCTCTACCACCAACTTCAACTTTCAAAGTCGTACATATTGATGCATTTGTAATTTCAGCTGATTAGAAATGAGGAAAGAATTAAAGATATGTAAAAGCGTAGGGCATGGCTAGACCGTTATTCGAACCCGTAACCTCTGGGTTGGCAGTTACCTCTGGTTAGCACGCTAACCACTCGACTGCTGAGGCACCCGAGTGAGTTACCACTTGACTAGCGAATTAGTTAGTTAATGAGTGAATTAAACCTAGATCTATCACTTAATTTTCAGTTTGATTTTTGGTCTTGATCTCAATTTTAATCTTGGTTTTGATCTTAATTTGAATGTTCATCTTGATCTCCATATAAAGATCTACAACTTGATATTGATGTTGAACTTGTTCTAAATCTCAATGTTGATCTTACTCGTTTCAATGTTTAATCTTTATCTTAGTTTAGTCTAAATCCTATTCTAGGTCTTAGCCTTTAACTAAGCTTAGACTTAGACTTGTTATCGATCTCGATTTTGATCTTAATATTTATCTTAGTCTTAATCATAGTCTTAGTCTTATTCTTAATCTTTATCTTAGTCTAGTCGTAGTCTTAGTCTTTATCTTAATTTTTACCTTAATCTTAATATAATCTTATAGCATCTTGCTGTAAAACGAAGCCTTCGCCTGAAGTCTCGTTCGTTTGCAAACGATGTCGGACAAAATTGACTTGCTGTATTTATTATTTGCGTCATCGTGCACTATCACGTCGCTTACGTTACTCAAATACTCTCGACGTGAATATATGTCAAAAAAAGCATTATTAGATTATAAAGCTTCAGTATTTTCAGTATGTATTTTAAAATTCTTAAAAATTTTCATGTTAATTCATATATTTTTTTAACGCTGTTACTGCTTTTTTTTCCATCAGCTGTTTCATTTATTTTTTGTTTGAAATAATTGCTGACTTCTGCTGCAATCTGCAATTTGATTACATATTTTGTGACAAATTTTTATAAAATTGTGTTTTATAATGTTTGCTGCCATACCATTTTATAATTTTAACACCGAAATAGAAAGTTATAGTGATAGTGATGAGCAGCCAATGCGTGTCATACATGCTAGATTCTAAAATTTGATTGTACTTTTCTTTGTGCTACAATATATAAGAAATTGTTAATATAATACATAAAAAAAGTTAAATGTGCTTATTAAACTGTATTTACTTTTTCTCCACAGCAACTTTCATTATGAAAATTTTGTAGACGATGACTATTTGTTTATCGCCGTTTTTTGAAATTACGCTTCGCTAACCAAATTTGTACTGATGTTACGTCTTAGTTCGTAATTGAATCAGCTGTTCTCTATTGTTAACGATATACGCTTTACATCAAACAAAAACAGCTGATTATTGGCTTTTGAACGAAGTCTTCGTGAAATACACGTTTCGTTTGTTTTACAGCAAGATGCTATTAATCTTAATTTATAATCATATTTTTTCAATTGCAGCTCACCCGAGTAATGAGTATCAATCACATATGAAGCCAATCCAAATAATATTAGAACGACCATTTGTCCCAATGCAACAAACCAGCTAAACTGCATAATATTCGTTCTGAACTTATTATAGCTCGCGAGGGAGACAATATTTCCCCAACCAGTGCCAAAAGAAGTTAGAGTAAAAATTGGAATGCTACTTAGACATAAGTTGAAATCAATATACCGCGGTATAAAGAATCCACTGAGCGATTTTCTAACATGTGGTATAAATATCAAACGTAGCAAGCATATTAGGAGCAAGGACATCACTAGCCACATAAGGTAACGTATAAATGATCCCATCTAAAAAATTTAAATCTCTTACAACATCTTTTTGAGGACGAACTTTACCTTTTCTGTAGTTGCAATCGTGTAAAATATAAACGCTACTATAGACCAGACCAAAAGCATGCACAAAACCAGCTGCCATGACAGCGAAAAATTTATTTCTTCCGTCAAATCGTAGTTACTAAAGAGGGATCTAAAAAAAAATATCGGAATGCAATGGTAGTATATTTAAAAATTGTTGAAGCCGTGGGTATGGCCTACCTAAAATATACCACCGATGGAATGTGATATCTGCGAATTTCAAAGTTGTCTGTTTCATTCGTAAACGTTTCTGTGCTGGGGCTAAGT
This sequence comes from Tetanocera ferruginea, assembly GCA_958299015.1. Lineage (NCBI taxonomy): Eukaryota > Metazoa > Arthropoda > Insecta > Diptera > Sciomyzidae > Tetanocera > Tetanocera ferruginea. The sequence goes on from OY282641.1 coordinate 135,288,655, forward strand.
GTTGTCATTGTTGCAGTTTCGGATGCACTCGTGCCGTAAGTTTTATTTGTACAAATCTAGAGTAAATTAATTTAATTATATAATGCAATAAAATTTAAGGACTTGCTAAAAAATCTTACATTTAAATCGCCATCAGTTGGCACATCTTTGGACCACTCCAGAAAGGACTCACAACTCCATGGCAGAGTGGGTCGCATTGAGTGAAAAAGATAGAATAACGGTATGGCTGCAAATGCACTCAAATGACTCAGCATTATGAAGTTAACCGCAAGGCTAATATAGCCCATGCCTGGTTTAAATGACAGAAGAAAGGAATAGTTTGAAATGAAGATGTTCGTGTATGGCAGACACACTTACCTTTAAATAACGGTGCAATGCGAAAAGACGATATGAAACCACTACTCGAAAACTGTCCCAAAAAAGACTGTATTAGAAGAATTGGCACCAAAAATAGCGTCATACAGAGTAAGTACGGTATAAGAGAGTAAACTGCAAAACATCTAAGTTTAAGTATGTTTGTGTGACTTAAAAAAATAAAGCATTTCAAAATGTTGAGTTCGAAAAAGTTGATGTCGGGTATTCTTTGCTTGTTAAAGAATTGATTTTGAATATTTGAATTATTATTGGAATTTTTACTCACCGCCCAACTCGAAAAAAAAGTACCAAGACATCGAGAAAATATCCGTTTGGAAGGCCAATCCCCAGCAGGCGTAGAAAAAATCATTGGGAGCAGCCCAGTGGCCACGCTTATTGTCGGGAAGAAAGGGCTTTCGCCCAGTTTCGTAAGAACTTTCGTATATCATGATCCGTTGTTATCAATTCATAAGCAACAAAAACAAATTAAAAAGTTTTAAAAATGTTACTGCTATTCGTCTTTTTCGAGTTAAAGTGAACACATTCTGCTCTTGTTGATTATAGTCACAATTTGTTATTTCATATTTATATTAATTAAAACATCGTTCTGTATTGATTGTTTTGACAACTTAATTTAATCACTAATCATTTGATGATTTATTTATGACGTAAATAAAACTATTAAAAAATCAACGCAATGCACTCATGCGTCTTTATACTAATTAACAGAAGAGCCGACAGCAGACTAACTACTTAATATATGAACAGATTGTTTGAAGAGTCTCCATTAGAGACAAATAGTAATGAGCTAGAACGCTTTGCTTTAAATTGTTTCAAAGCTGTGTTAATTTTCTTGAACTCTTTTCTCTCTTTTTATGTAAAATTGTGTATCAGCATAAAATGCTAATTTTACTAACTCATGGATGCTATGGCTAAGCAGTGAGATCGACTGTACTTCCTTCTATAATTTTTTACAATGATTAATTATAATTACAAAAAATTTAATAAATTTGATTATAACAATCAAAATTATACATTTTCATATAAATGTTGAGAAAGAGCTGTCTACACTTATATACCTCATTATTAAGGGCATATAATCAAATTTCTGTGGCCTGCAATTTTATCTTCAACGATACGTGGTTTCAAGAAGGCGTTGCGACGCCATGAACTATACAGCCCAACCGATTTTCGGTTTATTACAAAGAAAGTTTCCAGGATGTCACGTAGCAACCAAATTCATGTGATTTGATTCCAACATTAGTCTAGCTGTGGTTGAGATGTTGCACTAAATGTGTTAAAAAAATTGACCGAAAGTTACGGCAAAAGGAGGGATTATTCTAATAGGTTTCGATAATTTAAATAGGTTTTGAGGCGGTAATTTAAATAGCAAAGTGTCTCACAGAAAATGTCAAGATGAAAACAAGGTGAAAACAAGTACAGTGTTGCACAAAGACAACGAATGTTTCGTTATTGAAAAAATAAATGTTTGATAGAATTAAAGTAAATATTAAAATACAAAACAGACAAATTTAAAATCTTTGGTAAAATTCAATTTTAATTTTTTTTATATATTTTTATACAAATTTTGTCTTAATATAAAAACAATAAAAAAATCAACATTATAACATTGCTGCAAAAACCATTTCAATACCTTTTCAAAGAATTTAAAAATTTCATATTAGAAGTTATATCGCATATAAACAAGTGTACACATATATATACTTGAAAATAATGCTACAAGTTCGTTATGAGTTATTAACAACATCCTCTGTGCCGACTTCGTTCAACTGATGTGTTATATCCATATTACCCATTGCATCCTCATAGCGCTGACGTTCTTCTGAATCTACAGGATACCAATCAGTGGGACGACAACAACGTTTGAAACGCATGCCAAGTGATCCTGTCGTTTGTAGAATCCCCATAATGGCATAACCAGGTACAAAAAGCCAAGGAATGACAATGAAAACAATTGCCGCAATGAGCAAAGTCACAGATGAGGAAAAATAATGTTCATATTTAGCAAACATGATGCCCAGAGTCTTAAAAGCAAAAACTCGTATATGTTAGTGAACAAAGGACATATTACATTTTATATGGATTATACCAAAGCAACAAGCAACCCTAGTGGTGCTATATAACGTAGTACATGTACGCGCCAGTTGGCAAAAGGTTGACCCAGCATAAATTCAAAATCGCGCTGAAGACGTACACGTCCATATACCCACAGCACAACCAGCAAAAGTAGCAGATTCAACGTAGATTGTGTGAAAAGAGCATCAGCGGGCAGTACGGTAAAGTAGGACAATCCATGCTATTTGGAAAAGTGTTTTTAAGACAAGATGAATTTTAGTTTTTTCTTTTTTTTTGTGACTAATACTGAGTAGACATACGTTTGAGCAAAAGAAGATGGAACACACAAAAAGCGAACCAATAAGTGTAAAGATGACCTCTTGTTTGTGTGGACGCAATATTGCGAATTCATCGAATATGGCGGTAAGCAAAGCAAAAAGTTGAATTACCTGAGGAAAATAAAAATGTTATATTATGGAATTTATTTAACTTAAAATTTTACAAAAAAAAAAGAAAGAAAATATCTGTTACTTACTAAAATTAGCAAGGTGCATAGCACCAACAAACTGAAGAATAAGATGGACCATAAATTCGGCAGCTCCAATTCTGCCAAAACACTTCCACTGGTCAAATATAATAGCCAGCGGTATTCCACTTTTGATTGGAAATTATTATCGGTTATTACTAAACAAAAAATATTATTGTATTTTTGAAAATGAAAATATTATAAAAACAATTTAATTAAAGTTGCAAATCTAGTGCAAACAAGTTTTTGAGAAAGCGGGTTAATTTCGCGGACATTTTATTTTCTTAATCTTTATCTAGATGTAGATGTTGAGTTAATCAGACCTAATTCTATGACTTAATTTTCAATTTTTTTTTTTTTTATGATGATTGCGGTCTTGATCTTCATTTTAATCTTAATGCTGATCTTGGTTTTGATCTTAATCATAATGTTAATCTCGATATGAAAATTTATATCTTGATCTTGATATTGATCTTGTTCTAGATCTTGATGTTGATCTCAATAATCTTAGTCTTAGTCTAGTCTTATTCTTAGTCGTAGCCTTATGTCTTATTTTAACCTTAGTTGTAGCCTTAGTCTTAGACTTAGACATAATCTTAATCTCAGTGTAGTCGTAGTCTTGCTCTTAGTCTTGTGATAGTCATAGTAATAGTCATAGTCATAGTCTTAGTCTTAGTCTTAGTCTTGGTCTAAGTCTTAGTCTTAGTCTAAGTCTTAGTCTAAGTCTTAGTCTTCGTTTTAATTTTAATCTTGACCTTAATCTCAATCTTAATATAAGTCTGAGACTTCATCTCAATCTCAATCTCAATCTCAATTTCAATCTCAGTCTCAATCTCAATACCAATCTCAATCCTAATCTTAATCTTAATCTTAATCTTAATCTTAATCTTAATCTTAATCTTAATCTTAATCTTAATCTTAATCTTAATCTTAATCTTAATCTTAATCTTAATCTTAATCTTAATCTTAATCTTAATCTTAATCTTAATCTTAATCTTAATCTTAATCTTAATCTTAATCTTAATCTTAATCTTAATCTTAATCTTAATCTTAATCTTAATCTTAATCTTAATCTTAATCTTAATCTTAATCTTAATCTTAATCTTAATCTTAATCTTAATCTTAATCTTAATCTTAATCTTAATCTTAATCTTAATCTTAATCTTAATCTTAATCTTAATCTTAATCTTAATCTTAATCTTAATCTTAATCTTAATCTTAATCTTAATCTTAATCTTAATCTTAATCTTAATCTTAATCTTAATCTTAATCTTAATCTTAATCTTAATCTTAATCTTAATCTTAATCTTAATCTTAATCTTAATCTTAATCTTAATCTTAATCTTAATCTTAATCTTAATCTTAATCTTAATCTTAATCTTAATCTTAATCTTAATCTTAATCTTAATCTTAATCTTAATCTTAATCTTAATCTTAATCTTAATCTTAATCTTAATCTTAATCTTAATCTTAATCTTAATCTTAATCTTAATCTTAATCTTAATCTTAATCTTAATCTTAATCTTAATCTTAATCTTAATCTTAATCTTAATCTTAATCTTAATCTTAATCTTAATCTTAATCTTAATCTTAATCTTAATCTTAATCTTAATCTTAATCTTAATCTTAATCTTAATCTTAATCTTAATCTTAATCTTAATCTTAATCTTAATCTTAATCTTAATCTTAATCTTAATCTTAATCTTAATCTTAATCTTAATCTTAATCTTAATCTTAATCTTAATCTTAATCTTAATCTTAATCTTAATCTTAATCTTAATCTTAATCTTAATCTTAATCTTAATCTTAATCTTAATCTTAATCTTAATCTTAATCTTAATCTTAATCTTAATCTTAATCTTAATCTTAATCTTAATCTTAATCTTAATCTTAATCTTAATCTTAATCTTAATCTTAATCTTAATCTTAATCTTAATCTTAATCTTAATCTTAATCTTAATCTTAATCTTAATCTTAATCTTAATCTTAATCTTAATCTTAATCTTAATCTTAATCTTAATCTTAATCTTAATCTTAATCTTAATCTTAATCTTAATCTTAATCTTAATCTTAATCTTAATCTTAATCTTAATCTTAATCTTAATCTTAATCTTAATCTTAATCTTAATCTTAATCTTAATCTTAATCTTAATCTTAATCTTAATCTTAATCTTAATCTTAATCTTAATCTTAATCTTAATCTTAATCTTAATCTTAATCTTAATCTTAATCTTAATCTTAATCTTAATCTTAATCTTAATCTTAATCTTAATCTTAATCTTAATCTTAATCTTAATCTTAATCTTAATCTTAATCTTAATCTTAATCTTTATCTTTATCTTTATCTTTATCTTTATCTTTATCTTTATCTTTATCTTTATCTTTATCTTTATCTTTATCTTTATCTTTATCTTTATCTTTATCTTTATCTTTATCTTTATCTTTATCTTTATCTTTATCTTTATCTTTATCTTTATCTTTATCTTTATCTTTATCTTTATCTTTATCTTTATCTTTATCTTTATCTTTATCTTTATCTTTATCTTTATCTTTATCTTTATCTTTATCTTTATCTTTATCTTTATCTTTATCTTTATCTTTATCTTTATCTTTATCTTTATCTTTATCTTTATCTTTATCTTTATCTTTATCTTTATCTTTATCTTTATCTTTATCTTTATCTTTATCTTTATCTTTATCTTTATCTTTATCTTTATCTTTATCTTTATCTTTATCTTTATCTTTATCTTTATCTTTATCTTTATCTTTATCTTTATCTTTATCTTTATCTTTATCTTTATCTTTATCTTTATCTTTATCTTTATCTTTATCTTTATCTTTATCTTTATCTTTATCTTTATCTTTATCTTTATCTTTATCTTTATCTTTATCTTTATCTTTATCTTTATCTTTATCTTTATCTTTATCTTTATCTTTATCTTTATCTTTATCTTTATCTTTATCTTTATCTTTATCTTTATCTTTATCTTTATCTTTATCTTTATCTTTATCTTTATCTTTATCTTTATCTTTATCTTTATCTTTATCTTTATCTTTATCTTTATCTTTATCTTTATCTTTATCTTTATCTTTATCTTTATCTTTATCTTTATCTTTATCTTTATCTTTATCTTTATCTTTATCTTTATCTTTATCTTTATCTTTATCTTTATCTTTATCTTTATCTTTATCTTTATCTTTATCTTTATCTTTATCTTTATCTTTATCTTTATCTTTATCTTTATCTTTATCTTTATCTTTATCTTTATCTTTATCTTTATCTTTATCTTTATCTTTATCTTTATCTTTATCTTTATCTTTATCTTTATCTTTATCTTTATCTTTATCTTTATCTTTATCTTTATCTTTATCTTTATCTTTATCTTTATCTTTATCTTTATCTTTATCTTTATCTTTATCTTTATCTTTATCTTTATCTTTATCTTTATCTTTATCTTTATCTTTATCTTTATCTTTATCTTTATCTTTATCTTTATCTTTATCTTTATCTTTATCTTTATCTTTATCTTTATCTTTATCTTTATCTTTATCTTTATCTTTATCTTTATCTTTATCTTTATCTTTATCTTTATCTTTATCTTTATCTTTATCTTTATCTTTATCTTTATCTTTATCTTTATCTTTATCTTTATCTTTATCTTTATCTTTATCTTTATCTTTATCTTTATCTTTATCTTTATCTTTATCTTTATCTTTATCTTTATCTTTATCTTTATCTTTATCTTTATCTTTATCTTTATCTTTATCTTTATCTTTATCTTTATCTTTATCTTTATCTTTATCTTTATCTTTATCTTTATCTTTATCTTTATCTTTATCTTTATCTTTATCTTTATCTTTATCTTTATCTTTATCTTTATCTTTATCTTTATCTTTATCTTTATCTTTATCTTTATCTTTATCTTTATCTTTATCTTTATCTTTATCTTTATCTTTATCTTTATCTTTATCTTTATCTTTATCTTTATCTTTATCTTTATCTTTATCTTTATCTTTATCTTTATCTTTATCTTTATCTTTATCTTTATCTTTATCTTTATCTTTATCTTTATCTTTATCTTTATCTTTATCTTTATCTTTATCTTTATCTTTATCTTTATCTTTATCTTTATCTTTATCTTTATCTTTATCTTTATCTTTATCTTTATCTTTATCTTTATCTTTATCTTTATCTTTATCTTTATCTTTATCTTTATCTTTATCTTTATCTTTATCTTTATCTTTATCTTTATCTTTATCTTTATCTTTATCTTTATCTTTATCTTTATCTTTATCTTTATCTTTATCTTTATCTTTATCTTTATCTTTATCTTTATCTTTATCTTTATCTTTATCTTTATCTTTATCTTTATCTTTATCTTTATCTTTATCTTTATCTTTATCTTTATCTTTATCTTTATCTTTATCTTTATCTTTATCTTTATCTTTATCTTTATCTTTATCTTTATCTTTATCTTTATCTTTATCTTTATCTTTATCTTTATCTTTATCTTTATCTTTATCTTTATCTTTATCTTTATCTTTATCTTTATCTTTATCTTTATCTTTATCTTTATCTATCTTATCTTTATCTTTATCTTTATCTTTATCTTTATCTTTATCTTTATCTTTATCTTTATCTTTATCTTTATCTTTATCTTTATCTTTATCTTTATCTTTATCTTTATCTTTATCTTATCTTTATCTTTATCTTTATCTTTATCTTTATCTTTATCTTTATCTTTATCTTTATCTTTATCTTTATCTTTATCTTTATCTTTATCTTTATCTTTATCTTTATCTTTATCTTTATCTTTATCTTTATCTTTATCTTTATCTTTATCTTTATCTTTATCTTTATCTTTATCTTTATCTTTATCTTTATCTTTATCTTTATCTTTATCTTTATCTTATCTTTATCTTATCTTATCTTTATCTTTATCTTATCTTTATCTTTATCTTATCTTTATCTTTATCTTTATCTTTATCTTTATCTTTATCTTTATCTTATCTTTATCTTTATCTTTATCTTTATCTTTATCTTTATCTTTATCTTTATCTTTATCTTTATCTTTATCTTTATCTTTATCTTATCTTTATCTTTATCTTTATCTTTATCTTTATCTTTATCTTTATCTTATCTTTATCTTTATCTTTATCTTTATCTTTATCTTTATCTTTATCTTTATCTTTATCTTTATCTTTATCTTTATCTTTATCTTTATCTTTATCTTTATCTTTATCTTTATCTTTATCTTTATCTTTATCTTTATCTTTATCTTTATCTTTATCTTTATCTTTATCTTTATCTTTATCTTTATCTTTATCTTATCTTATCTTTATCTTTATCTTTATCTTATCTTTATCTTTATCTTTATCTTTATCTTTATCTTTATCTTTATCTTTATCTTTATCTTTATCTTATCTTTATCTTTATCTTTATCTTTATCTTTATCTTTATCTTATCTTTATCTTTATCTTTATCTTTATCTTTATCTTTATCTTTATCTTTATCTTTATCTTTATCTTTATCTTTATCTTATCTTTATCTTTATCTTTATCTTTATCTTTATCTTTATCTTTATCTTTATCTTTATCTTTATCTTTATCTTTATCTTTATCTTTTCTTTATCTTATCTTTATCTTTATCTTTATCTTTATCTTTATCTTTATCTTTATCTTTATCTTTATCTTTATCTTTATCTTTATCTTTATCTTTATCTTTATCTTTATCTTTATCTTTATCTTTATCTTATCTTTATCTTTATCTTTATCTTTATCTTTATCTTTATCTTATCTTTATCTTTATCTTTATCTTTATCTTTATCTTTATCTTATCTTTATCTTATCTTTATCTTTATCTTTATCTTTATCTTTATCTTTATCTTTATCTTTATCTTTATCTTTATCTTTATCTTTATCTTTATCTTATCTTTATCTTTATCTTTATCTTTATCTTATCTTTATCTTTATCTTTATCTTTATCTTTATCTTTATCTTTATCTTTATCTTTATCTTTATCTTTATCTTTATCTTTATCTTTATCTTTATCTTTATCTTTATCTTTATCTTTATCTTTATCTTTATCTTTATCTTTATCTTTATCTTATCTTTATCTTTATCTTTATCTTTATCTTTATCTTTATCTTTATCTTTATCTGTATCTTTATCTTTATCTTTATCTTTATCTTAATCGTAATCTAATCTTAATCTTAATCTTAATCTTAATCTTAATCTTAATCTTAATCTTAATCTTAATCTTAATCTTAATCTTAATCTTAATCTAATCTTAATCTTAATCTTAATCTTATCTTAATCTTAATCTTAATCTTAATCGTAATCGTAATCTAAATCTTAATATTAATCTTAATCTCAATCAGGATCTTAATCTTAATCTTAGTCTTAACCTTATCTTTAACCTTAATCTTAATTCTAATTTTAATCTGAATCTCAATCCAATCTCAATCTTAATTTATAATAATATTTTATTCAATTGCAACTCACCCGAGTAATGAGTATCAATCACATATGAAGCCAATCCAAATAATATTAGAACGACCATTTGTCCCAATGCAACAAACCAGCTAAACTGCATAATATTCGTTCTGAAGTTATTATAGCTTGCTAGGGAGACAATATTTCCCCAACCAGTGCCAAAAGTAACTAGAGTAAAAATTGGAATGCTACTTAGACCTAAGTTGAAATCAATATACCGCGGTATAAAGAATCCGCTGAGAGCTTCTCTAGCATTGGGTAGAAATACCAAACGTAGCAAGCATATTAGGAGCAAGGACATCACTAGCCACATAAGACAACGTATAAATGTTCCCATCTAAAAAATTTATGTCTCTTACAATTTCTTTTTGAGAACGACATCGATCATTTATAGCAAAAAATGTACCTTTTCTGTAGTCGCAATCTTGTAAAATATTAATGCTACTGTAGACCAGACTACAAGCATGCACAAAACCAGCTGCCATGACAGCGAAAAATTTATTTCTTCCGTCAAGTCGTAGTTACTAAAGAGAGATCTAAAAAAAAAATATCGGAAGACAATGTTAGTATATTTAAATATTTTTGAAGGGATTTCAAAGCACTGAGATATTAAATATGGCATGAATTTAATAATCTCCCAGCCTTGGGTTTGACCTACCTAAAATATACCACCGATGGAATGTGATATCTACGAATTTCATAGTTGTCTGTTTCATTCGTAAACGTTGTTGTTGTTGCAGTTTCGAATGCACTGGTGCCGTAAGTCTTATTTGTACAGATCTAAATTATATTTATTTTAATCTGAAACAAAAAATTTAAGTATTTCATAAATCTTACATTTAAATCGCCATCAGTTGGCACATCTTTGGACCACTCCAGAAAGGATTCACAACTCCATGGCAGAGAGGGTCGCATTGAGTGAAAAAGATAGAATAACGGTATAGCTGCAAATGCACTCAAATGACTGAGCATTATGAAGTTAACCGCAAGACTAATATAGCCAATGCCTGGTTTAAACGGCAGAAGAAGGGAATAGTTTGAAATGAAAATGTTCGTGTATGGCAGGCACACTTACCTTTAAATAGCGGTGCTATGCGGAAAGTCGATATGAAACCACTACTCGAAAACTGTCCCAAAAAAGACTGTATTAAAAGTATTGGCACCACACATAGCGTCATACAGAGTAAGTACGGTATAAGAGAATAAACTGCAATATTTCTAATTTGAAATATATTGGTATGATTTAAACAAAAAACAAATGTTGTATTCGAAAAAGTATGTGTAGATTACTTTTGTCCATGAAAAAAGTTAATTTTGAGCACATATTTTTGATTTTTTACTTACTGCCCAACTTAAAGAAATAGTACCACGTCAAAGAGAAAATATCCGTTTGAAAGGCCAATCCCCAGCAGGCGTAGAGAAAATCACTGGGTGCAGCCCAGTGGCCGCGATTATGATCGGGAAGAAAGGGCTTTCGCCCAGTTTCGTAAGAACTTTCGTATATCATGATCAGCTCAGTAATCAAAGTTTTCAAAAATGTTACTGTTATTCGTATTTTTTGAGTTAAAATGAACACACTCTGCTATTGTTGATAATATTCAGAATTCTGTTGCACATTAATATAAATATATTAATTAAAACCTTGTTCTCTATTGATTGCTCTGACAACTTATTTTAATCACTTATTATTTGATGATTTATTTTTGTCATAAATAAAATCCGAGCATTATACTTATGCGTCTGTGTTCTAATTGACAGAAGAGCCGACAATAGACTAACTACTTAAAAAATGAGCAGATTCTATAGAGAGTCTGTATCAGAGACATAGTGCAGTTAGCTAGAGCATCTTGCATTAAATTGTTTTGAAACTGTGTTGATTTTCTAAAACATGCATCTCGAGATTCACATCTCGATGCTATATCTATGTGATGAGCGCTTTACTCTTCTTTTTTCTCTCGTCTATTACAATGTGTAATTCTAATTATAAAATATTTAATAAATTTGTTTAGATGTTCATTAAAATGTTGATAGAGAGCTGTACAAGTGCCTACACACTTGTATGGCTTAATATTGACCCTACGGAGGCTTTAACCATGACTCTTGATATGAAATTATACTTTCTTTTTTGAGATTTTTCCTTACATATAAGTATATTTAAATAAAATTATATTTAAATTGAAATCCTAATGTTATTAAAAGTAAAAATGCTTACTATACATCAGGCTTATAGCCAAAGGTGTGGGGTTTTGGGGTACAAACCCTTTCAAAAACCAATTTTTTTTCAATTTGGTGTTTGAAAATTGGTAAAAACAAAGTTTAATAGTGAATGAAATATTTATTTAGAGTAATACATCAATTCCAGCACTTTACATTTTAAAGATTAGTTCATGTAAAAGGTATATATGACCTATTACTGGTCATATGAATAAATTCACATTAAAAAAAATTTCGAAAAATCTTAATCTAGTATCCCTCTCCACGGATAATCCCGGTAACGGCCCTGCTATACATTCAGATTGAGTAAAAGCTTCACTGTGTTACAAAACCATAAACCTTCAATGATCAAAAAGAGAACAAAACATGCTATCAACATGTGCGCTCTTGTTGCGTTGTTTAACGTTGTGTTACTAGAACAAAAATATAATAACAAAAAAATAGTTGCAATGCAACGGGATATAAATAAAACTGACTTAATTATTTAGATTTTTATGATTAAACAAGAGCAATGTTCATTATGATAACAAACACTTGTTCAATATCATTACAATTAAAAATTCCTAAAAATTTTTAAATTTCCTTGAAACATTTAACATCTCATCATTTAAATTATGTGAAATAATCTGGAAACATCTGTATTACTTTTTCCGAGAGAGCAAAAATTCTGATAAATTGGTCGTTAAATAAACTTTTAATTTATTTACTGAACATTTTTGTTTGGCCCATGACGTTACCGGAAAGAGCGACAATTGCTTCGAATGCTCATTTTCAGTTAAGCTGGTCAGTTTTAATTAAGTAAGAATGCTTTGTTAAATTTGAAATTATCAAGTTGCAAATTAGTTTCAGCAGAAAAAAAAATGTAAAAGATTAAAAAAAAGATAACAATAAATGGGGCGTCGAATAATCAATACAAGAGAAATTCAATAAATATTTGCTATAGGTACAAATTAAGGCTTAAGGAGGAATATAACATTCGTGGCAGAGAACCTGTTTTTCAAAATTCATAACTCAGTCAAACATTTTTCCAAATTGTAAAGAATTGAACAAATTACAAGAAAAAAAATATATTTTTCACTCCAACATGGTTTTATATAGCTCCAAACTGGCGGCAGAGAAAAAACGGGGAAAAAACGGGGAGCTGGGAGTAGTAAAAATTGTCCTATCTGGAAAAAACCACTTTTTTAAATCTTAAAAAAATTGGGTAGAAAATGTGTTTTTTCGAAAAAAATATTGACTTTAAAATTTCATAAAAAATCGAAATAAATTAAAAAAAAATAATATATACTATACCGAATCAAGTTTAAAAAAATACAAACAAAAAAAATCGTCAAAAAATGAACCCGCTAGTGCCGCAACCAGTACGAAAAACATGGTTTCGAGATAAGCGCGTTCAAAGTTTGTGAACAAAGAAAAATGCAAAACAAAAAATAAAAATGCGCTCTCACTAATCCGGCTGTAACTTTTGAACCCGTAGGAATTTTTCCATGAAATTTTTTTCGTAGAATATTTACTAAAATACAAAATTATAAAAAAGTCGATTTAAAAAAACTGCCAATGTCATGTCCCCCCTTAATTACTCTCTGCGGCTTGACATTGTCTGCAGAGATTTGACTCTTTAAAGAGGTGAATTAAAAAATAATATATAAAAAATTGCAAAGAGTGTTACTTTTTTAAAGAGCTATCAAACATATAATGGTTTCTTAAAAAAACCATATCAAAACGAATTTAAGCCGAAATGCACTTTGAAGGACGTGGACTTTTTTTCATATCTGATGAGTTATTCAATCACAAAGTTGAGGTTTTGAAATTAGAAGAATATTTTTATGATGTTTCCTGCGTGAAAATAAAAAAAAATTTTTTTTAAGAAATATGAGAAAATGCATTCCATTTCTTTTTCATATCGTAAAAATGTTCATGTTTGCTACTTTGGATGATTAAAACTATTGTTTACTAGTGCTATGAGACTTACAAGAAAAATCACCTTTTTTGTATGGAAGGCCTATTAAATGTAAACTTTTCGATAATATATTTAAACATGAGAATAGGCCATAAAAAAAGAAAACTTTTGATACCCATATTGGATACTTTTATTGTAATAAAATTTTTCTCTTAAGTAAATAAATGCATTTCAATAAAACAAAAATTTTATTATAAACAGTAAAAAAATTTAAAAACAAAAAACAGGTAAGTTTACAAATTGCCTTAAATCTAACATAAATTAATATGAAATAACTCTATCAACAAACTTCTTTGATATCGACTAAAAATTACAACACAGTTTTCTTATGAAAAATTGATGCCATCGTGTGTAGTTTTGTTAGAGCTTTCGTTTGGTACCAAATTAAATGTTTCCATGGAAAATAGCGAAATTAAAGCAAAAATACGAAATTTTCGCTTATTTTTGAACGCGAGTTATAAACCCTATAAACCCTGAGCACGTATAAAAAAATACTTCGACCTTAGATTTTTGTCTTCTATCACATATCCGAAAATCATTCAAATCGGAGACTGTCACCTGGGGACACCTTTCCTTGTTAGATAAACTATTTCAGAAAAATTATTTGAAGAAAATTTATTGAACATATGAGTATTTATTTCAAATAATAACAGTTTATAAAAAAAGTTTCGATATAATATATGCAGATGTATGTTTACAACATTATAATTTACAAATTTTAAACCACCGCACTCTTTCCGCCAATCTCGCTTAACTCTTCAGTCATATTCAATTGGACCAAAGACTCTTCATAACGCTGGCGTGTTAGCAGTTCAACAGGATACCAATCTGAGGGACGATAAAAACGTTTCAAACGCATGCTCACATTTTCACTACAATGGAAAAAGCTAAAGATGCCATAACCGGTAGCCAAAATCCATGTAACGCATGTAAGGAGAAAAACCAAAATGCCAACAAAGACTGAAACATTTAAGTGCTCATAAGATGTCAGTAACACGCCAATTAGCTAAAACAAAATAACAAGAATTACGAGATAGTAAAAAATAAAACATTCTTGATAATGTCAGACAAACCATGGTAACGAACAGCGCTATGGGTGCAATAAAACGCAGAATATAGACCCGCCAGGTGGCAAAATATTGACCCAGCATAAATTCAATATCATACTGGAAACGCACACGTCCATATACCCAAAGTACTACGAGCAAAAGTAACAAATTCAGAGCGGTTTGTATAAATAGTGCATCAGCGCTGAATCCAGCAAAGTAAGATAAACCTTGCTGTGTTATCGATATGCATTAAAAATAGTTTGGATGAGGATTTAAAATTTAACTAAATATAATAAAGCCAGTCTTACGTTTGAGCAGAAAACCATGGAGCATAACGCTAGAAGTCCAATCAGTCCGAAGGTAACCGCTGACTTACGCTCACGCAGATACTCAAATTCATCAAAAATGGCGGTTAGCAGAGCAAACAGCTGAGTAACCTAGACAGATAAATAAGCAAATTTTTAAAATAATGGTCTTGTTCATAAAATAAACATATGCATATATTTATTATACAAAAATAAAAAAACTCTTTACTTAGAACTTACAATAATCAATAGACCACTTAGGACTAGGAAGCTGTAGAATATAATAGACCACAAATTGGCCAAATTCATGTCCGCAAAGGCAGTACCGCTAGCCAGTAATAGTGCCCAGTGCTGTTTATAATGCATTGAAACAGAATTTCGATGAGTAATATCTATAAATGAAGATAAAACAAGTTAATTTCTATGAATTTTTACTGACATTAATATTTTTTTATAAAAACTGCCGCGAAAATAACTATCCTTTTGTTTTTAGGTTATTTATAAAAAGTGTTACCTCTATAGCAACATATTTGGTATCTTAATAAAGTATAAATATTGCAGATTAAAAAAAATACTCATTAGTAAAATAAAAGAGCTTCTGAAAAGATGTCGTGTCAACAAGAAAAAAAGCAGAAAGCAATTATATGCAAATACCTGAAAAATCCAAACAAGTTGGCGTGTGCGTAAAAACTCTCGGAAGGACTATGCAACGATACAAACAGCTTACCCCTTTATTAAAAACGCCAGGCTCAGGGAGAAAAAGTGGTCCAGTAAACCAAGTGGTGGCTCAGAACGTTAAGCGGCTGTTTACTCAGAATCCAGACACTTCGGTTCGTGATATGGCAGCAAAAGCGGGAACATTGAAGTCAAGTGTTCAACGGATTAAAAAATTGTACAACCTAAGGAGCTATAAAGTACAAAAAGTACCTGATAGGTCAGAAGAAAAGGACGCCGAAGCCAAGAGGAGGGCTCGAAAACTGTATCGCGATTACCTGCCCAAATTTGATTGCGTCATGATGGACGATGAAACGTACTGCAAAGCGGATTTCAAGCAGTTACCTGGACACGGATGTTATACTGTGGTTAGAAGGGGTGGAGCATCCTGCAAATTTACCACCGAAAACATACCAAATTTCCAAAGAAATACATAGTGTGGCAGGCCATTTGCAGATGTGGCCTTCGAAGTAAGGAATTTGTGACATATCGCACACTCAACACCTAAATGTACATCATAGAGTGTCTGGAGCGGCGTTTGCTGCCTTTTATGCGTCAGCACCAAGGTTCAGTACTATTTTGGTCTGGTTTTGGTACGATGGATTGGTATCAAGCCAATAATGTCACTGTGGTACCAAGAGAAGCCAATCCTCCGAATTGCCCCGAACTTCGTCCAATCGAAAGATATTGGGCTTTAATGAAAAAAATCTTAAGAAGACCAAACAAACTGCGAAAAACATCGAAATATTTCGACGTAAATGGCGTCGGGCATACACTAAGGTCAACGAAAGGTCGGTAAAAAACCTAATGGAGGACCTTAATCAAAAAGTGCATAATTTTTTAATTGTATATTTTTGAGTGTAAATAAAATTTTCATTTATTTTGTAATGTTCACTCAATAATAAACTGAAAGAATTTGTAAAAAAACATTATTGGTTTTTTACAATAAACAAAACAAACGCTATTTCTGGAACAGTCTTTAATTCCTACTTTAACCCTATGTTGCATGACAGATATTAAGTATGTAGTAATTGTAGTGTGTCACAATGAAACAGTTGGGTTAAATATTTGCAAAAATTTGGAAGTTGTGCTGTAATGTACTCTACTTGTGCTACAATATGTCATCGAGGTATGTATATTAGATTACAATGTAATTTAATTAAATCATGACAATAAATTGAAATTAATATATAATAAATTTTCATACTATTATGTAATACGTTTATCTGGTATGCATATAAACCATAAACTTTTCATGGAATGCTAAGATCGAGCAGTATATTCAGAGCTCAGCATAGTGTAAATTTTCTTCGAATATCACACAACTTTCTATTTAGAGTAAGAAATAATGAAAAACACACGTTTTTCAGAGCTGATATATGAAACAAAGTGTTTGAGGTCTTAATACAGGCACTTTTGAAAGATTCTGAAACAACACACTGAAACAACACAATATTAATATTCTGAAACAACATAGCCATATAATTGAATCTATGAAAAAAATCGAGACAAATTTTCAAAATCTTTTGCAAATAAGAGCATTTGTTGATTTCTTTATGACACATTGAAGCATAATCCGTGCACATAACAGCACAATTTGTTAAATTCTTAAAAAAAAAAATAAATTTAAACACGAAGCCATAAAAATTCCTTCGTTATGCCCCATTTGATATATGAATGCAGTACATGATAGCACATATTAGAAGTGCAGCACATTTCAACCTTTATATTATTTAACACATAAGTCAAAAATTGTAAATAAAAGCTCCCAGTATTTTTTAATTTTCAAGCTCAATGTTATTTTACTTACTATACACATGGCGATCAATTAAGTAAGCCAACAGACCAAACAGCATCATGATTACAAATTGACCCAATGAGATAAACCAGCTGAAACGCATGATATTCGTCTTGAACTTATTATAGCTAGCAAGAGAAATAATAGCGCCCCAGCCAGCGCCGAAAGCTGATATAGCCAAGAGTGGAATGCTGGATATCATTACAGAATAATCAAGACTTTTCGGTAAAAAGAAATGAAAGAACTGCGTCAGGCTAACATCGCTCACAAAAATCAATCGAAGTAAGCAAATTAGCAATAAGGTCAATAACAACCATATCGCATAACGTATCAATTTTCCCATCTGTAATGAAAATTATGAAAATCAAACATATTGCATGAATTTTTAAAAATACCTTTTCACTATTTGTCACTGTTAAGAAAATCAGTGATACAAAAGTCCAGACTAGTAACATAAAAGCTACCAACTGCCATGACATAGAAAATTGCGATACATCATTTTCGCCGAATATGTCATATTCTTGGAAAAGGGATCTAAGATATTTAAAATAAAACATAAATTATATAACATTTTTTTAAAAGCTACCAAATAAACCATAGTACCTGAAAAATACAACCGAAGGAATTTGAAAATAATTATATCTATAGTAGGTTGAGTTGTCATGGAAATCAATTCTAAAATTATAGGAGTGGTTGGAACAAATCTAAATATTTCAAAACAAAAATGAAATTAAGCTTATTTTCATCTAAATAACAGTATTAGTTATAATCAAACTTACATTTATATAATCCATATTTAATTTACCACCTGGTGCATCTTCGGACCACTGCTGGAATGACTCGCAACTCCATGGCAGCGTGGGTCTCATAGAGTGAAAGAGATACATTAAAGGAATAGCCGCAAAAATGCTATAGTATGTAAGTATAGAGAAATTAAACGCTAAGCTTATATAGCCCATGCCTAAAAATATATAAGAAAGTGAATAAAAGTTTTTTGACATATTGATGATTAAGGGTTCAAAGACTTACATTTGAATAGCGGTGATATGCGAAAAGCCGATATGAAACCGCTGCTCGAGAATTGTCCCAGATATGATTGTATGAAATAAATTGGCGCCACAAATAGTAGCAAGCATGTAAAGTACGGTAAAGCTGCAAAAACTGAAAAAACATTTCGCGTATTTAAATTATTTAAAAAAGAAAAATTTAATATCTAAAATGCATGCATAATAGGAATATTTTATTAACTAAGCTATATCTTAACTTATCCTTAAATTCTTCTATGTATTCTTCTTTCCAAACCACAGTTAAACTAGTCATGTATCAGGAAAACTTATTGCTATCAATAGGTTTTGTCAATACTTTTCTGTGTCAGATGTGAGACACGTTTGCATAAAGTAAATATAGTAAGGTATCTCTTGGGACTAACCGATTTCAACCATTTTTGAAATTTTTCTTAGCACTGAGAAAAGGGTCACGTTTCAGGATCTAAATCCATGTCTGTTTAACTCGTGTGTGTTGAGTCAAAGCAGTAGTTAATTTGAAGGTTATACTTCAAATTAACTTCAAATTAACTTCAAATTAACTTCAAATTATACGACAAAACTTAGTTTTGTTATAATTACCAACTCTAATTTGATGCTATTGATACCTTAAATATTCTATTGCTTGTCTTTTATTTTCATTTCATTCATCCATGATCCAGCGGAGGTACGTTACGACGTTAAAGCATTCGACTCTTATACGATGGGTCCGGGGTTCTATTCGCAGTGATGAGAATACATTTTTTTTTTTCATTTCGAGGAATGAAATCTCATTTTCTGTAAATATAATTAGTGTTCAGTCAAAATATGGTTTGGTAATAATAACTTATCAAACAATACATCGAAGGTTAAACTCACTAAAGTGTTAGTTGACCTTTTGACGAACATAGGTTTATAGCATTTTCCAAGTCATACCTACTATCTTTTTTGTATAGTTATTGAAAATGCAGAACCAATAAAAGCTGGTCAGTTAGAATAAGTGTTTTGCTCTGAGTTATATTGAAACTTAAAAACAAAATCGACATTTCTGAACATTTAAAATAATTCACTATCACTTTTGTGAGCCTAGCCATTGATATATAATAATATAAATAATATTAAATACTAACTAAATCTCAGTTAATCCTATTGAAACTTAAAATATTCGTTTGCTTATGTTTAGTTTGTCTTTTGTTTAAACATGAGCCAGTAAAGAACTTTGCGACGTTAGAGCATTCGATTCTTATGCGATGGGTCCAGGGTTCTATTCGTAGTGATAAAGGTAAAATATTTTGATATTTTTAATTTTAACGGCATGCAATTTATTCTTTTAAAAAATTATTTTTTATTTTCAGATTATAATCATCGTAGCGTCTTACATCGACATGATCGATTACACGTTCTAGAAATGAACCAAAGTGGTGAAATTTTACTTTTCCAATAGACGTTCAATTTTACGCATGCAACGAGCTAACCTATCCTAACAGTCATACCTAAATTGGAGCGTTAAGCGTTGTGCTATTTAACGCTTCTCAAAAAAGGTAAGCGCCATACCGCAATTGAAGCGTTCCGTAAAAATGTCAAAATCTTATTTTAATGCCAAATATTTATGAAGTGTCTAAAAAAATTAAAAAAAACTGTTTTCATTCATGAAAAGTTCATGATTAGCTCCAAGATGACTCATGTGCACTTTTATGGTTTCTGTTCTGTGGCGAAAACACGCTGCATCTATTTTTGATGAGGCCTTCACAACTCTTTTCGGTTTCGTGGTCTTGTCCCGCCAACAGGTCCCATAAGATTTCTTAGCTGCCAATATTGACGATATGTTGCTTTTGGAACCTATTGCCCGTAGATTAATTGATCAGAAATTTTATCAAATGTGAAAAAAACAATTTCGATTTATTTTTGTTTGTCACTTACTGACAATTAGTTCTTAACGCTCTGTCAAAATTGGAAATTCAGATAGGTTGGCGTTAGCGCGTTGTTTATTTCGGTATGAGAACATGAGAAAACTTTGACAGTTAAACAACGCTAACGCTCCAATTTAGGTATGACTGTAAGTTTCAGTGTCGTACTTGTCACGAAGAGGAATACTAGTGCAGTGAAGAGAATAGTGCAGAACCAGGTGAAGATTGATCATACAATATCCAACTGGCCCAAGTTTTAGCAATTGACTGCCAGAAACAAGTTATTTAGTCGTGTAACTCGTTCTGAAAATTTTGCAATTAAAGATGCTCTTTACTCTGGTTAACCCATCACCGAAAAAGTCGAAGAAATAATGGATAAAATTTAAGAAAATCTCCATGTGAGCAGCCACGACATTGCTTTTGAACTGAAGATCCACAATAAAACAGTTTTAAACCATTTGAATAAAGTTTAAAAGGTTTAGAAAGAAGCTTGATGTTTGGATGCCTCATGAACTAAGTGCAAAAAATGTAATGAACCGAGATTCACTACTGAAATGAAACGAATCCGAGCTATTTCTAAAAGGTATTCTGACCAAACGATAGATTCGAATCTCTACTTCCAGCAATTAATGCGTCTGAAACAAGATATCGAAAAAAAGAGGCCGCAATTGATCAACAGAAAAGGTGTTGAGTTTTATAATGACAACGCAAGGCTACACACATCTCTCCATTGGTGCGGCAAAAACTAAAAGAATTTGGCTGGGAAGTTTTGATGCATCCACCGTACAGTCCTGACATTGCACAGTCAGATTATCATTTGTTCCAATCTCTCCAACACTCTCTTGATCGACGGCATCGATAGTCGAGTGGTAAGCGTGCTTGACTGCCAACCAAGAGGTTTCGGGTTCGAATCCTGGTCTATTCATGGGTCCTACGGTATTTATTTATCAACTATTATTCAAAATTCATCAAAATATACGACTTTGGAATTTGTAGTTGGTGGTAGTGATGTTTGTGGTTGAGATTGTTTAATAACTTGAATTGACTTGAGGTAAAGGCATAAAACACTTGCCTCAGATTCAAATTCGCATATTGTTGTAGCGCTCCGCCACACATACAGCCATGGATGAAAGAATACGAGGTTACGACGCCGCATGTTTTACCGCTAGATGACGTAATTGGAGCCAACTTTTTCTATAAGCTAAAAACGGATGGCAAGAAGATGGCTACATAGAGATGGCAACATTCAATTGGCACCAATGACGTCGATGTCGTCATCTTGTATTCTTTCATTCAAGCATACAGCTACGCGCAACTTATTACGGTAGTGGTTTTTGATATGTACAGCAATGCATACAATTTTTAAAACAAAAACAAAAAAAATTGCAACAAAATACGTAGGAGCAATACTTTTTAGAAAATGCTAGTACATTTCAGAACACCTCAAAGGCATCACTTTTTTTACCGTTAGTCTTTAGCAGCAAAGCCATTTGTAATATTGTTGAAAATAGCTCTTGCAACAAATTAGGGACAGTGACAAATTAAAATTTTTAATAAACTTATAAAATAAAATAAGGTGATTCTATATACATTTATAATTACAAGTAATTATTAGAGATATTTATCGAAGTTTACAATGGGCAGAAATAAATCTTGTGACATCAGCAGCCGAAAAATCATTATTCAAATGTGCACCAAGATGGAAGATCATGTCGACAAATCGCAGCTGCCGTAAAAGTTTCTAAAACCATGATAGGTAATGCTCTTGAATTTTTAAAAAAAACCCGACTGCAGAAAAGGTGCAACGCAAGCAAAGAAGCCGCGTTGCAACGCAAGCTAAGTAGATACTCTCATTGTCCGGAAATCTACACTGAGAAAAAATAACATACTTTAAAATTAAACAAAAAATTTTAAAATAGAAATTAAACGCCTTTGCGTTTCTACAAAACAAAATTTAAAACAAGTGTGTTTAATTTTGAACAGCTTATAAACTTCTTTCTTTTTTTTTAATTTTCTTTCATTATTCTTTGAAAAAATAAACAAAAATTTGAACACAATGAAAATTTTTGAATTTTTTGAATTGGTTTGACAAATGTCGAACACATAATAAAATAAAAACTAATTAATTATTTATTAAATTATTTCAATGGAAACTTCATCGAATGGAGCTAACAGTTGGCATTCGGAGCGTCCCGGAGGTAGCTGGTTGTGAATGCCACCGAAAAAATATGCGTTGAAATCTTTGTTTTGAATTTTAAAATTTTTGTTTCATATTTGTTTTTCATAACAAAAACATTGTTTTAAAAACAAAAACTTTTGTTTTGAATGTAACTTAAAAAACAGTTGTGTTTAATTTTAATGAATTTGTTTCAAGCTCTATTTCAAAAACAAATTCGTTAGAAATGAACACAATTTCATTTAATTTTAACACATTTTTCCCTCAGTGTAATAAAACACCGCATAAATCTGCAAACGAAGTACAAGTGGCTATATATGGCGAAAATGAAGCATTACCATCCGTAGGCTATTAAGACACATTTTCGTGAAGTCGGACTTTATGGAAGGATTTCACGGAAGAAGCCTCTATTATCTGGACGCAACCGTACGCAGAGGTTTGAGTTCGCTAAATAGTATCGTCATTGGGGAAAAAACGAGTGGAAGAGAGTATTGTTTTCAGATGAAACTAAAATAGAGTGTCACCCGATGGAAAAAATATATCCGCCGCCCAAGTTCAAAGGAGTTCGACCCAAAATACACCCGAGCTACACTGAAGCATAGAAGAGGAAGCATTATGCTTTGCGGTGCTTTGCCATGGCGTGGTTTCGGCCCACTCTAAAAAATTGAGGGTCTTATGAACCGGTTCAAATATATTGAAATTATGGAAAATGTGATGCTGCCTTATTGGGAAGAAAATATGCCCGTAACTTGAATATCTCAGCAGGGCAATGACCCGAAGCACACCGCTCGCCTGGTCAAGCATTGGTTTTCAAATAATCAAGTAACTAATTTGGACTGGCCATCATGCAGTCCTGACCTCAATCCAATTTAGAACTTATGGCAGGTTATAAAAAAAGAAGTGAGCTTGCTCAAGATAGGCAACTTTGATAAGCTGTACGATGAAACAAGAAAAGTTTGGGAAGCGCTTCCTAACAGTGTTTGTGATGGAGTCTATGTCTAGCAGATGTCAAGCAGTAATTGACAATGGTTTTGCTACAAAATATTGAGAAAATAATAATGATATACTACAAAACAAAACAAATTGGCCATTTCAGCCCTTGAATATATGAGTTCTTCACCCAAGGTTTCTTTGGAATCTATATCCTTTACCGCTGAGGATATTTTTAATTATATTGGATCGATAGATGAAGATTTTAGCGCTGGACCTGATGGAATTCCTGCCGCTGTGTTAAAACAATGCGGTTCTTTTTTGTGTCAACCACTTTCTTTGTTGTTTAATAAATCTATAAATGAAGGCCTTTTTCCTCAATTTCGGAAAAAATCGTTTATAAGCCCCATTTATAAAAAGGGTTGCAGGAATGATGTTACTAATTACAGGCCCATTGCTAAACTATCATCGATTCCAAAACTTTTTGAGAGAGTGGTGTATGATCGGGTTAAGAGATACTGTGGAGAAGTCATAACAACTCGTCAGCATGGTTTTGTTAATGGCAGATCCACTGTGTCCAACCTTCTCGATTTTACATCTTTCTGCCTTAATACAATTGAATCAGGTAACCAGGTCGACTGCATTTACACTGACTTTAGTAAAGCATTTGATAAATTACCACATAGTTTAATTTTATTTAAACTAAAGTTATTGGGATTTCCACAATATTTTGTTAGCTGGATTAAATCGTATTTGACAGAACGATCTTATCAAATACGATTCCGAGGGGTTTTGTCTCCTGAATTTGTTGCGGAATCAGGTGTTCCGCAAGGCAGTCACTTAGGTCCACTTCTGTTTATTTTAGCCATTAATGATGTTACCCACATTATTAAACACTCTCACCTGTTAATTTATGCAGATGATATGAAAATATACAGAACAATAAATGCTAAAGACGACTCCAACCTACTCCAGGCTGACTTGAAATCTTTTGAAGTTTGGTGCTTTAAAAATAATATGTTTCTAAATCCTGTTAAATGCCAAACTATGACCTTTTCGCGCAGAAGGAATAATTTAATTTTTGACTACAATATTAAAGATACTGCTTTAAGTCGTGTTGAGGCCGTCAAAGACCTTGGTATATGCATGGATTCTAAGCTATCATTCAACAATCATATTGATTACATTTGTAAAAAAGCATCTTCAATGCTTGGATTTATAAAACGTTGGGCCAAAGAATTCAATAGCATGATTACAACTTCTACGTTGTATTATGCAATAGTGCGCCCTCACTTGGAGTACGCAAGTCAAGTTTGGTCCCCAAGTTATAGTGTGCATGTTGAACGTATAGAGAGAATCCAAAAACGTTTTGTTCGGTTTGCTCTTAGGGGCTTAGGTGGGATTGATTTTTTGAACCTTCCTCCTTACGAGGATCGTTTAAAACTTTTAAAAATGCAATCTTTAAGTGAACGGAGGAAGTCTGCGGATATCGTCTATTTACACCAACTCATAACCGGTGTATTCGATTGTCCGGAATTACTTTCTCTTGTAAACTTTAACTCTAACCGTAGAAGTAGTAGAAATGCTAACAACTTAATTTATCTACCATTTAGTAGAACAAATTACATGGCTACTGCTCCCTTGAACCGCATGAGTGCCTCTGTAAACAACTGTACATTTTTTGATGTTAGTTTGTCAAAAGGTCAACTCAAAAGTAGATTGAAAGCTATTGTGTAATTAGATCTGTGTTTGTGTATGCATGGTTAGTTGTTATGTCCTGTGTTGTCCCTGAGCCCAATCCATTCTGTGGTGGGTAAATTTTTCCCACATTGATTTGTTTGGAGCCACTGGAATTCATTACATTGAAATATTTCAATGAAATCTGAATTGTGGCTTCAAATAGATTAATGCTGAGAATGTGCGAAAAAGCTGTAGTAGCTAAACTCTATTGTTATTGCATGTGAAAGGACTTTGACCGAGCTTCTTATGATCAATTGTGTTGTGTGTGTTATTAAATGTTTGCACATAATTGACCGAGAACTGGACCTACATGTTTTATGCCGACTCCGAACGGCTAAAGTTCATGTTCTCAAGAAGCTTTACATGGCATTATTTACTCTCTAAGGTTTGCCATTGTCTGCAGAGAGGTGGTGACCAATCAGAAAAATTTTTTATTGAAAAAACTTTTTCGCCGCGGCTGGGGATCGAACCCGGGCTCCGAGCATGCTAAGCCACACACTTAACCTGCATGCCACGGTCACCACGTGGCCATGATATACTACATAAAATATTAAAAACTGTTGTGTCCTTAATTATATGCACGACTTATTTAATTATATACTCTTGATTTTTTTTCTAGATTTCCCGAAATACTTTTGATTAATTAAAAACAGGCTATACATAGAGGTAATGGACCTATTCAATATAAATTAGACCAAAATTTAATGATTTTGTAAACAAAATAACGAGTTTCGCTAAATTGTCTATGCTTATGTAGTGTCCTTAATTAGTGGCACGGAACTGTACAACATTCTACAAAAATTGCAGAAAGAAGTTGAAAAGAATGAACAATATTTAGCTTAATAAAATCTTTTTTGTTTAAAAATAAAATTTTGTTCATTTTTACTAAAAAAAACGCCGAATACTTTTCCCCAACTAATAATTTGCATTAAAAGTATTGACATAAATTTATTTGTTTGAATAAACAAATAATTTGGCTCATTTAGGAGCATTGCACGATATCTACGAGTATCATGCTTGCTGTTTTTGATTCCTCTTTGTGCTGTATTTTGTTTATCTCTAGCGTAGTCAATGTTGTTTATATTTTTTAACTGTACGCTCAATTGCCAAATATCAAAACCCTAAGAGCACATTTACCACATTCGCTCATTTCAGCAGTTAACTAGGTCATGAATTATTTTGGAGCAAAATATTTTACGGGCGCACCTAGTACCAGAGTTTACGAAGAAATTTCTATACTTTCATTCGATTTAGCTCATTTTCGTGTCGCCATATAGACGAACATGACTAAATCAACTCAGGTGGTTATGCTGATCAAGAATATATAGAATTGTCTATACCTACCAAGCCTCCTTATGGAAGTTACATACGTCATGACTAAATTAATACACCCCACACCTTACGCAGTATGCGTGCGAGTATAACAAGAGAAGATAGATGTAGCGAAAGAAGAATCTACAGCTTGTTTGTGTGAGCACATACAAAAATTATACAGCCAACACTGATATCATTTTTATATTTGGAATGAAATTTATTATGTTTGGACAAAATTCGCATATTTTTATAGTGCTGAGTGCTTAGTAAGCGCGCTAGATAAGGGGTTTTGTCATAGCACGGGTAAAAGATAGAAAAATTGAGCGAAGAAATTAGTTTTCTCATATAAAGAGATAGAGAGAGGGAGTCGCAGAAGCAAGCTATTCACATGCTTTAAAGAAAATGTGCGTGTATTTGGAGAATAACAGATTAATGACGAACTATTTAATGTATTTAATTGTATTTTAAAAACGTTTTTAAGAATAATTAATGAAAAAAAGCTTTTTTATATTGAATAACAATAATTGACTCTCAAAGTAAAAAACGTAATCATTACCATGACCCAATTTCGCTATTATGTGAGAGCTATTTGCTTTTGGACTATTGAACAAAACAAGCTAATTCTTCTCTTGCATGCCGGAGAGTGCTAATAAATAAACCCGCCTTTTCTGTAAGTTTGTTGGCCAGGCGTACTTAAAATAGTAAAACTGCACCTCTGCTGCCCATCCCTAAAATATAACATACAAAATAATAGTATATAAATAAAAATATTTGGTTGTAGCTTATAAGCAAAGCTCAAAGTTGAAAGAAATGATTAAAAAAAGACACTCCAAAATTTTCATGTATTTAAGTAGTATTTAAGTTTACAAAATATTTACTACAAAAAAAAAAAATTAAAACTTAAAACTATGAATATGCATAAATTTGAACTTACTGCCCAGTTCGAATAAGCAGTACCACGTCATGGCCAATACATCCATTTTAAAGACCAGTCCCCAACAGGCATAGAGAAAATCATTGGGAGCAGCCCAGTGGCTGCGTGCTGGATCAGGCCGAAACGGTTTGCCGACGCGTACATTCGATTTTTCACCAGCCATATTTATTTTTTTCAAAGAAGCATACAGTAAAAAAATTATAGCATGTATTTATCTAGAAAAATTTGAATATTTCAATCAGATTAAACACGTTCACTTCTCACTTTGTCTTTTTTCGTTAGTGCAAAATTTTTGTTTTTTTTTTTTAATTTTTATCTCTAGTATAAAAACGGACTCTCTATAAAGAGCACACACACTCAGCGACTTAAGTTAAGAAAACTTGTATTTCTATTTTAATGCGAAAAATTCCATCAAACGTTGCTTAACTTAAATTCGTTCTAATAAGTTTAAGAGCCGGCAGAAGACTAACAACTAGTGGTTGAACGTTGAATAACAAAAATTTTGAATGCTTTTCTGACTCATCGCTATACCGGGCAATAACATATGTTGACAAGTCTTTGTTTGAGAGCGACACAGAATGAATTTTTTACGATACAGCCAAGAGGACGGCACATAATGAGAAGTGGAATAGAAAAATTGTGGAGCAACATTGCTGCCAAACATTTTGAAGCTACAATTTTGATGCCACGAAATTATGTCATTTGTGAATGATAGCAATACCGCGAGAGTTTACTATTTCTCGGTACATGTATTGGTGAGTGAGACTGCAAAAGAATAAATGTTAATATATATTTGCAATTCTATTTATTTGGATACTCTCATCTACATTTGACTTGCTGAGTTACAGTACACCCTGTAAAGACCAACCAAAACATAAATACGCAGTGAAAAATAAATAATTTACCTGCTTCGAATTGTTTAAAAGCAATTCCTCATTAATTCTCTAAAACCCATGTTTGGTATTTTATGAGCCACTTGTTGCGTCGCGAATATATAAAATTCTTTTATGTCACAAATTGTGCGGCAATAATAAATTACATAAAAAAATTAACCAAAATTCGTTTTGAGCTACAGCTTGTGTAGCAATACTAAATCAATATTTAAATTTCTTAAATATTGCTGAAGCAAAATACTAACAGCTTGTATTTTGAAATGGATCAAATATGACACTGGCAGCTGTTAGTATTTTGTGACAAGATGTATAGATCGCTGCAACTTTTTCATCCTCTCCTCGTGACATCTAGTTATTTTTCTTTTCTGATCCAACATCTTTGCCAGTTTTCCATAGACATTCAGCTACAAACAGATACATTTTAACTGGAGTTGTATACATAATTATTTCCTCGGTGTTTATTGTTAGAGACCATCATCATTCAGTGCCATTTGAAATCGAGCCCATCTCTATCAACTAATGTGTTATGTCCATTTTCCCCAAAGCTTCCTCATAACGCTGACGTTCTTACAGATACACAGGATACCAATCTGTGGAACGACAATAACGTCTTTAAGGCAAGCCAAGTGATCCAGTTTAAGGAAAGATGCTTAGAATGGCATAACCCGGAATGAAAATCAAGTGTTTACCAATGATAAATGTAGCCACAATAATAACTACCAAAGAGCCAAAGAAATGCTATACAAAGGCAATGGCAAGGCTTATTACCTAAATAAGAAAACAATAAAATGTACTGGAAAGTTTGTAAGAAAAACGGTTTTATTTTCTTTGATGACATTCAACGTACCAAGGTGATGAGGAGACCTAGAGGTGCTATGAAACGTAGCATATATGCCCGCCAGGTGGCAAAGCGTTGGCCCAACATGAACTCAATATCACGCACACGTTCATATATCCAAAGTACTACGACCCAGTGTGCTATACGTATCCGTTTCGAATTCGAAACGGACTCACTTCTTCGTACATTTTTTCCAAAACGGATTGCGTTTCGCATCCGTTACGGGTCAATTTTCGTATGAAATTCCTCTCAAAAATTCGAATCGTTTTTACCGTTTCCCCGGATCCGTCTCGAACTCGGAACGGATTTCATATACGAGTCCGTTTTGGACTCTTTTTTTTAACAATGCGAGTCCGCGACGGACTCGTTTTTTTTAATAATATAAATCCGCGACGGACTCGTTTTTTTAAATAATGCAAATCCGCAACGAACTCGCTATTTTCAATAATGCGAATCCGCGACGAACTCGTTTTTTTTTTTTTTAAATACGAATCCGCAACGGATTCGCTACTTTTAACAATGAGAATCCGCGGCGGACTCGTGTTTTTTTAATAATACGAACCCGCGACCCGGACCCGTTTTATTTTACAACACGCATTCAAAGCGGAACATTCAAAATTTATTGAATTATTTTGCGAAATTTCAATTTTATGATTTTTTTTATTTCAATTCGTAGAAAATTATTAAAGTTTTAATTACATAACATGTTTAAATGTGAATATAAAAATGATATAAAATGATTAAGTATGTGAAAGTAATTTTTTAATTCAATATTATAATAATTTAACAATCAATTTTCTTCTTTTTCGTAATGCGATCATACGCTTAGTGGCAGAACTTCTTGGCAACGTCCTCCACTGTCGATATACTCTCATTTTCGTATTTTCTTTGAAATGAACCTGAGGAAAATTAAATAAAAGATTTATAAATTTAAAGTGTCAAGAACAATTTGCGTGCATAAGCATAAAGTCATTGACGAATGAAAAGTTGGAATATATTAAAATTTATGAAGCAGAGTGCAATGCAAACGTAAGCTCGCCGCAACAACATTTTCAACTTTCAAACGCATGCAAATACATGTTATTTACTTAGACATTTACAAACATTTATTACCTCGGATAGCTGCAACGACAATTAAATTTTTGGCCGCTTTTTTCTCCTTTGTGCCCAAACAGGTCATCTTTTGTGCTAATTCATCACAGAAAACAGCATGCAGACACTTCCTCAAGTGGCAAGTTTGAGCTACAGTGAGAAACATAACAACTACAAGACAACAACGCAAAAGCAATGCAAGTGACGCCGTTTCTTTCATGTGCCTTTTTTTGCATTTGCTTTGACACGAACAGAAGCAGCCGATAAATATACCACAGTTACAAAGCGGCAACAACAACAACAAAACGAAGCACGCCGTTTCAAGTGCGTTCTTTTCGCGTAATAATTTTTAACACTTTAAATTGATTTGCATAGTTCTATCAAAACTACATAAGACCGCACTTTTTTTACCTTAATAATAAACACAGCACAACACAATGCACTTATTTGTTATTTATTATAATAAGTAAGTTGTTAAATATATATGTACATATAATAAAATTGTGCTGTCCACTTCAAAACACAACCGATTTGTTCAAAGGCACGCGACAAACAAAATAAATTGAAACAAGCCTGACTGATGAGAAAGAAGAATCGAAAAAAAGAAGAACAAGGAAAATTCAACCTTTTTCTCTCTTTATTATAGACGTGAGTCAATTTATCCGAATTTTTTATTCCGCTCTGACGGACTCGAAACGGATCCGCATCCGTTTTTGTGCACATTGGGGAGTAGCAGCAGCAGATTAAGAGCAGTTTGAGTGAACATAGCATCGGCTGGTAGGGCGGTGGAGTTGGTCAGACCATGCTGTTGTTAAAAACCAAGTATTCAATTTCAATGTAAATGTTAATACACGTTTTTAACAAATATTTTTTATATCTAAATAGCCATACGTTTGAGCAGAAATAGATGGAACATAAAGTCAACAGTCCGACGAGTCCTAAGGTCACCTAAGTTTGCGTGGACGTAAAAATTCGAATTTATTAAATATTGCTGTGAGCATAGCGAAAAGTTGAGTCAACTAGGCAGGTAAGGAAACTATAAGAATTCTTTATTTCTTCTTAAAATAAAAAACTAACAATAATCAAAAGAGCACTTAGAGTCAGTATGCTAAAGAATAATATGCACCAAATATTTGACAGCTCCATTTCAGCCATAAAGCTGGCCATAAAAAGCACCCAATAATGCTCCGTAACAGTAGAGAAAAATACGTCAGTGAGCACTAGATCGAATTGAAAATTGATGGAATTGAAGAAAATAAAAACATATACACCAGAAATACAAAAATATGTCGAAAGTCTTTGATAAAAGTGATATGCATATTTTTGTGTCTTACACTTTATATGACGATTGATCAAGAAAGGAATCAGTGCGGAGCATATAAATATAAATAGTTGGCCCAGACAAATGAGCCAGCTGAAGCGCATTAAATTTGTTTTGAACTTATTATAACTGGCCAGTGAAACAATAGCACCCCAGCCAGCCCCAAAAGATGATACTGCTAAAATTGAAATTCTGCCCCAACCAATAGCCACATCCGCCTAGCCACAGCCGCCTTGGTATAAAAAATGCATGCAAGGCCTCTCCAGCATCGGTTAAGAATAACAGACGAGACAAGCAAATAGAGAGCAAGGCAAACAGTAAACACATCGTAAAACGTATAAATATACAGAATGTTAGAATTTTATATTTTCGGTATTGCCGAATTTTTAAAAAATCAAGGCTACCAAGATCCAAACCAGAAACATGCTGAAAACAAACTGCGATGACAAAAAAATTATCATCGCCTTCTTCAACACGTTTGTAATTCTTGAAATAATATCAGAGGTCAACGAGAAAGTTTAATTTACATATAGTTAAGGTCCTAAAATTGTATTTTTATTAAAAGAATAAACCTGAAAAATACCATTGAAGGAATTGGAAAAGGCAGCATTTGACGATAGGTCATGGTATGGTTTTCATCATTCTTATCGTCAAAAGGATTCATTGTAGTTGTAACTTCTGTGGTTTTGTTGTTGCAAATCTTGGAAATAATTTTTAATATAAACAAGTCATGTTATAAAATAAAATTTTTTCAAAACATGTCTCATATTTCGATCAATATTACCATGCAAATCTTTTGCCCACTCCAGATAAGATTCACAGCTCCACGGCAGAGTAGGTCGCATCGAGTGATCAAGATAGATAAGAGGAATGGTCGCAATTACAATTATTGGTACCACAAAGAGAACCATACAGATTAATTATCAGATTAAGTAGCCTAGTACTCTGTTCAGTTGCATGTGAAATTTCATCGAATCTACATGCACAAAACTAAAAACTAAAATATGTGTAAAATTTTTCACAACATGTTCGTCAAAGTAGTACTCTGTTCTGCTGTGAAAAATACTCGCAACATGTTCGGCAAAGTAGAAGTGTAAGCTGGGGTTGATTTGACACCAAAGTGTTATTGCTCCAAAAATTGATGGCCGATTGTAAAAATTTTGTATTCCCTATAAGTTTCAAACTTTAATAGGAAATTGTATTATTAAAGTCCTAACTTATATTTAGGACTACCACGGGACACCCTTGACATTTGAACGAACACATTTGACATGAATATTTACACTATTTAAGTAATCGAAAGACCTTCTTTATTTATGCAAAAATTCAATATTTATTTAGTTCTTGTTTTTAAGAGTAAAATAGAGTTAAAATATCGAATGTGACAAGATCAGTTCGATACAATTGATGTCAAAATTAAAAATATAGTAAAATTCACTCAATTGAAATAAAAATTTATAAACTTTATTATTATTTCAGTAAGCGAGTAGTTAAGCGAGCAACAGTTATCTTTAACGAAATGTCAAAGTTAGGAATAAAGATTCCTAGCAAAGATATTATGGATACGAGTTAACAGGTTAGGTAGTAAAGGGCAAGTTACCGATTAACCACAAGTGGCTGTAACGCGTTTGGGAATTCCACTGATGTTGATGCTCCACGGAAAAAATAATTTGAAAGTGAAATGGCTTTCACTGAACAAGCATCACTGAACAACCTAAAAGACTCAAATCTATAGTTATTACCAGAATCACTAATATCTTTAGATTTTCATTCTTCATTCGTTAACCAACGTTCTGTTCTCTTCATGTTCTTTTATTTCTACGGCCAATGATAGTCTCATTTCTGGTGTTTGAAACCACCTTTTTTATTAAAACTAATTTAGAAATATATTGAAAAAGCTTTTAAATGAATTCGTAACATCTCGATATTACGCGGTCATCGTACTAATATGATCAGCAAAAGATACTTTGATTAACTTTTATATATAACTCGACTGGGAGGTCCTAACGTATCAATGCCGGAAAATAATAGTTATGCGCGAAAAAACACCTGCTACTTTTCTTCATATTATGCAAGAATCGTCAAACTTCGTGACGATTACTGAAATACAATGATACAAAATTTGTAAAACAAATTAGTTGCCGTACATTTTTTGTTTTTATAATTTTCACGCAACAAAAAAATGAATGTTGAGAGCGAAATTTCACGCAAACGAACAGAGTACTAGACTTTACTGAGAAAACTGAAATATCCCAGCAGTTATTTTGGAGACAATTGGAAAAACCAACTAGTTTATTTCTAGTGAAATTGGAGTTAGTTGCGAACTAGTTCAAAAGACGCTCAGAATAGAACAGTTTGAATTCATTTTTATATTCTTAGTTTTTCTTGTCAGCAGGCACACACAAAATAAAAAAACAGATACGCTCAACACGTTTTTTGGCTCATTTTTTTCATTTAGATTCCGAACTTTTTTAACTTTCGCAAACATTTTCGATGAAAATGGTAAATGGTAATATACAGGTTAAACTTTATACAAAAATTTGTTAGTTATATTGTACGTACCCGTGTTCTGAATAAAGCGAATAATAGGGCTTACTAATGACCACTTCTGGACTGTACCAAAACGGACCAGTTTAGAACTATTCATAATGGAACTAGTACAGATATAGGGAAAAACGAATGTTTATGAGGACAATTGTCTTTTCCTATGACATCAACCCGTAAAAAGCGTCAGTTCGTTCAATGTAAAAGGGTATTGTAGTGGGACCAGTACTGGCCCCTTTTGGAACTAGTTTAGAGCTATTCTAAATCTGGTCCATTTATCTGCAGGGATGTTGTGGAAAAAAACAATAATACTCTTCAGTATTTTTGAATATTATTGTATATTATTTGAATTAACATTAAAAATTCCAAACTCTTCCTCAATCACTACGTGTCAAAATTAAAAAAATTTTTTTTTTCTTTTCTCAGAAGAATGGATGACGGTGAATGTGCTACAACAATAACAAAATTAATATAATAAAGAAGCCACACAAGACTTGTAATGAGTTGATATAGCGACCAACGACACACCTTTCTAGTCTACTGGTGGTTTGTTAAGAAAAGAATTTTTCTTCTTGTAGTACAAGTATTTTTTTATTGGTGTAACACAACTAGTACCTGATGAGTTTTCTTAAAAAGTATGTTTTTCAGATAAATAAAAATATCAAATAAAATTAAGAATGTTACAGAGCTTATAAACATAATGTATTTAATAAGTTGAGTTGAGTTTTGGAATAGCATTATTTTTAGCTCAATTTGTTCATTAGTTCATAATTATTTTTTTACAAATCTTTCTTTTGTTTTGCAAACTTATTAGAATCAATTAAGCTATAAATATGCTTGATATGTAGAAATAATAACATTTTCATACTACATATAAATAATTCATGTTTGTATATCGGCAAATCCAGTGTCACTCACGTTTCAGTCATAGCAGTAAACATAAGTTTTTCTCCATCAAATATAAAAGCTTTTCATATAAAATTATATGGGTACAATCAGTCTTAGGCTCACTATTATAAGTTCATTCAAAAAGTTTTATATATATTTACAGATTTCGGAAAAACTCTTTTTTAATGGTGTGTCACTCACGTTTTCGTACGATTTTCATTTTTCGAGTTCTTCTAACAAATTGCTTAAAATCTGCGAATTGTTTGAGTTACTATAAGGAATAAAGTAATTTTCCGTAACGAAATTGAGTAGAAATTTTAACTGCAGGAAAAAATGTAGTTTTCTCTCAGAATTTTAAGATTTTTTCATATACTGATTTTGTCACTCACGTTTCACGTCGATATCACTCACGTTTCAAATCAATTTTAACTGTCCTTTTTTTGCATCGTGGTTAATCTGGTGAACTTAGTTAAGCATATTTTATAAAAAAAATTTTTTTCTTAATATTAAGGACATTTTTATACAAATAAAGAAAAAAAAAAATTGTGTGGAAAGAATTATGTAAAGCGTAATATAGTTAAAAATGCATAATATAAAAACAACACAAAACTTATTTCAGAAATATTTCATTTTAACAAAATTTATTCCGGTTCTGCATCCGAATCTGTATATATATCACTTAGCCTAATTCGTTGATCCTTGCGCTCATTAAAAGTCAAAGACCACGCCAAATTTGACGAGGCCAACGACTTAAAATAATGATTTAATTAGATCTTTTTAATCTTTGCTAAATTTGTTTTCTTACATATATCCCAACCAGCAAAATGAGTATAAATTTACGTATGAGTTCCCTTTCAAGCTGTTTTAAGAGGCAAAATAAGTTCCATGGCACTTCGAAGCTGCTTTATGGTCCGTTGTAGAACTTGACACGCCTAAAGCTGCTAAAAGGTACGTTGTGGAACTTGCCACACCTAAAGCTGCTTTATGGTGTCAATTTTAGGCAATAGACCTTATAGTTTCAAAAGTTACAAGTTTTACTTCTGTGCATGTTTAAGATAATTAAGTTCGAAAGGAGTTCTGAAGTGCCGCTTCTGCATCTTCTTTACATTTATTTTGAACTTAAAGCTGCTTAATGGTTCGATTGAACCTAATTTTGCACCTTAACGCTGCTTATGGGTAACTACGGCAGAACTAGCTGCATAAATGAAAAATCTTCGTTTCGATATAAAGCTACATGGCAGAATGGCTAAGGCGTCGGACTACAAATCGGCGAGACACGGGATCGAACCCTGGCAAAGGCAACATTTTAATAAAAAAGTTTTTTCACTGCGAATCAGATGGTACAAGTTGAGAACAAACGCGATAATGGAAGAAAAATAAGAAAGGAGAAGAAAATAAATAAATTAAACGAAATAATTAAAATCAAATCGAAACAAAAAAAAAAACAGATATATATATATAACAAGGAAAATATTTCTTTTTAAAAAAGCTTGCCTATCCGAATTTGGACGATTTTTTAGATCTTTGAAAATTTTCGAAGTTCGATCAGAAAGCTGCTTAGCTGTCTATGCAACGTACTAGTTTGTACCTCAAAGTACGAAAATTTACTTAAATTTCGGGCTGCTTACACTGCAAAGCAGCTTAGAGAATTCGCTGTATAATCCTTATTTTGAGCGCTCCTTCCTGGTTGGGATGAGTCCGGATTTTTAATTTTTCTCTGTATTTTTTTCATACTTTCTTTTAGGGTTGGCTTCCATTTTTTCTTGATGTTTTCGTCATCTTCTTTCATTTCTAATATAAAAATAAACAAAAAAAAAAAAAATTAAATGTCACTCACGTTTCACTTCTCTTCAAATGCTTTTTTAATGAAAAATAATTGCGTCTGCTTGATTTAAAAAAATGCAAAATTCAATAATCTTATATTAAAAGTAAATCCGAGACATAAATTATGCCAGCCAATTATTTTCCAAGATAATCCAGCTTATCAATAAAAATTGTCACTCACGTTTCACTCTTGAATCACTTTTTAAATTTTATTTTTCGATAGAAAATAAGTTTTTTAAAAAAATTTTAATATTCACTTTTCAATAGAAAAGGTTTGAAATGTGAATATTATGTAACGGTGCTTTGATATTTAAATCGCGAAATACCAAATTATAAAAAATAAAGAAACCTAAAATTTTTTAACTTGCTACAGATTAAAAATTCAATAAAATCATTTAAGGATAAATAAAAATACATTTAAGGATACAATATGTTTTTTTCAAAATGCTTTTACCGCTGGAAAACACAAACAATATCCTTAACGTTCCATGTATTTTTATTGAACTTAAAGCATTTTTATTTTTAAGGTTTAGATTTACTTTTTCTGGATTTGCCGATATATCTTTTATACAGTGCTTTTTATGGAACAAATTTGCTTTTTGCATAGTTATTAATTAATTCTGAAACTAAAATTATTTAATTTTATTTTGTAAATTTAAATAGTGTGCTTAGCCTGTGACCAATACATTACGAAGGTGGTTTTTTTTTTTTTGTTCAATCCCAAAACAAAACAAAACATAAACTTTCATTGCGAGAACGAAAAATACAAGAAACACAAAATGTCCGATCAACTTGTTTATGCTTAAGAATATAAAAAAATAATATGAATTTGTTTTTGTAATATATAAGAGATTAATATAAAATAAAAGAAAATTTCATAAAAATATATAAAATTAAAATTTGAATTTTTTAAAGCGTGTTTTTGTAGGAAGAAAAATTAAAACTAAAATTGCATTTACATTTTTAAATGAAAAGTAGCAAATCTTAGTTTCAAAAAAATCTCTTAAGTATATTGTAAGTACAAAATGTTTTCAAAAGGACAAACTTTAACTTCTGCCTCAAAATAAGCGGTATCACGTCAAGGAATAGATATTAATTTGAAGACCAGTGCCCAGCAGGCATAGAGAAAATCATTTGTTGTCACCCAGAAGCCGCGCGTTAAACCGGTTCGATATAAAACAAAAATATGATAAATCTCAATATTGAATTTTTGTTACGTATACGCCATGGTAACCAAGGGCATATTTAATGGAAAATGGATGATATCGTATATATTTTATTTGACCGTAAGCATGTTAAAGTAATGATGCAGAATTTGTTATTTTGGCAAGTACTTCCACTAGAGATTATCAAACCTAAGTCCCAAAACGAAGACCAATTTCCTAAGACAAAGCGTTGAATGCTTCCAATTTATTCACCCGCAACGTTAATTTCTCTTACAATTTCCCTTCCTGGTTTTGTTCGGTTTGGTTCTTAGCAAAACTGAGTTTTTTTTGCAATTTTTTCGAATGAAAATTTCTCAAAGTGCTTCCGTTATGACTGTTTCAACAACAGCCTAAAAGTATACTAAAGACAATAATTAAATCAATTAGCAAAATTGTTTTTTTTTCTCGAAAAGCATTTTAATTTTTCACACAAAGTGTCAAATGTCATTGACCGAGCATGAAATCAGACGAGAATTTCTTTAAATACTCGAATTTTTCTACTGCTTAATCGCGAAACAGTTTAAAAACATAAAATTTTAATGGACTATTAAGTATAATCTTGTTTTAGCTATAAATAGTATAAAAAAGCTTTCTTCAGATCAGATAAATTCAACAAAATTTTGTCAACAATGACAGAAACACGCCCGACTGTCGCTGTCTGGGATATTTTCACAAACAAATTCAAAATAAAAAGAGATCAAGGTTGAGGAAATTTGCAGAATATATTTTTTTATTCATTAAACCATTTAAAAATAACATAAATTTATGCAGTCGCGATAAAACCAAAAATTTTAAAAAAAATTATATTCTTGTATTTTTTATGCATATTTTAAAAATAAAAATTTGGCCATTATAATAAAAAAAAATAACGTATAAAATTTTAAAGATTACAGATACATTTTTTTGCTGTTTTTCAAATGTTTGAGCAACAACTGTCAAAGCATTTTAAACGAATCCAACTTTTTGGAAAATAAATATTTTAAATGTGCTACAAAACCAATTGAAATGTGCTTCAAAGCCAATGAGAAGCCATTACATTGTCTATGAGGGTGTCATTTTGAACGCATAGAATACGCCGGCTTTCTTTACTATTTTTTTAGTAATTGCAATGCCAGTTTTGTTTTGCTTTTTTTGTGATGATAGAATTTTGGCTAAGAGTCAATTTTCACAGTAGACCGCGTTAATGTGACTGACCGCAATTATGTCTAATCTTATATTTAACAAAAATAGAATAGAAACAAAAAACAAACACAATAAAAAACTAAATCGAATTCACAAAAATATGTCATTTGAATAACGAGCAAATCAAACAAAAAACCTTTTGCTCAAGTGTAAATTTGACTTCTTCTTGGAGTTCTCTATAAAATTCAACAGATCAAATTCTGTCATCTTTCAGAACTATCAAAAGTTTTTAAAAACATGAATTGAAAACTTCAGAACTTACAAGAACTTTGAAAGAACTTCTTTTAATTCATTGTGTGCCTCATTTATTTTATTCCAATATTTATCTTAAACGTAAATAAATCTGATTACTTGAACAATACTTTCGCTACTCTTTTAACTTGACCTCAAAAAGCTGCCAAAACAAAACTCTAAAAACATAACTTCTACTTTAAGGACCCGATGCCGTCTTCTTGAAAAGCATTCGTTTAATAAACTTAAGATCGGTTTAAATATATAAATGAATTATCAATTAAAAAAATATTAGTTTTCTTTAATAACCCAAAATCGATTTCTTCCCCAAATAAAACATTCGAATAAGATAAACTATTTGAGAAAAACCATCTGAAGAAAATTGTTTAAACGTATGAGTATTTATTCGAAATATTAAGTTTATAAACAAAGTTAAGATATAAAATATGCAGATGTAAACATCATTATAAATAATAAATTTTAAACCGCCACACTCTTACTGCGAATCTCGTTTAACTCATCTGTTAAATTCATTTGGGCCAAAGAGTCCTCATAACGCTGGCGTTGTACCGGTTCAGCTGGATACCAATCTGAGGGACGACAACAACGTTTCAAACGCATGCTTAACTTTCCACTAGAACGGGAAACGCTAAAGATTGCATAACCGAGAGCCAAAATCCACGGAATGCAAATCAGGATAAGAGCCAAAATACCAACCACGAGTGAACCATATAAGTGCTCATAATATGCCATAAACAAGCCCATGACCTAATAGAAAATAACAAGAATTACTAGGGAGTAAAAAATAAAATATTCATGATAATGTCAGACGCACCATGGCAATGAACAGCACTATGGGTGCCACCAAACGCAGCATATACACCCGCCAGGTGGCAAAACATTGACCCAGAATAAACTCAATATCATGTTGGAAACGCAGACGTCCATATACCCAAAGCACTACGAGCAAAAGCAACAGATTCAGAGCGGTTTGCACAAACATTGCATCAGCGCTGAGTGCACTAAAGTAAGATGTACCGTGCTGTTTCAGCAAAATGTAAAAACAAAAAAACAATTTGGGTCAACAGGATTTTGAAATTAACTTAAATATATTAAAGCCAGTCATACGTTTGAGCAGAACATTATGGAGCATAATGCTAGAAGTCCAATTAGGCCGAAGGTAACCTCTGACCTACGCTCACGCAGATACTCAAATTCATCAAAAATGGCGGTAAGCAGAGCAAACAGCTGAGTAACCTACACAGATAAAAAAAGTAAATTTTTAAAAGTATGGTCTTGTTCATAAAATATACATATACATGTATTATACCAAAATAAAAAACGAAACTTAAAACTTACAATTATCAATAAAGCACTTAAAACCAGCAAGCTGTAGAATAGAATAGACCACAAATTGGCCAAGTCCAAGTCCGCAAAAGCGCTGCCGCTAGCCAGGAATAGCAACCAATGCTGTCCATACTTTCTTGAAACCGCCATTCCTTCTGTGATATCTAAATGCAGATAAAAAATGTTAATTGTTTCGAGCAGAGGGCTCAATGTTTCAAAAAATTTAAAAGTTATACTGTAATGTGCTCTGCTTGTGCTACGTAAATATGTCATCAATTAAGATTATAACAGATTAAATTTTTTTTTGTTTTTAACATAAAAGCTGAGACTGAGCAGTATATTCAGAGGTAAGTATAAAGAAAATCTTTGCAGATTATTACACAACTTTCGATTTCGAACAACAGATATTTAAAAACTCTTTTTGCAGAGCTGAAATGTGAAAAATAAATGTGTTTTAAAGTCTTAATGCAGGCATTTTTGAAAAATTTGTATTCTTTTTAAGTATCACAACTCAAGCATATCACATCAAAAGAACTGAATTTATGCAAAATTAAGAAAATCGAGACTTACTTCCAGCAAAATTTGGCAATAAGGGCATTTTCTTCATTTATTTATGACACATTGTAGCATAATCCTTGAACATAACAGAACAATTTGCAAAATTTACAAAAAAGTTAAAACTGGACTGAATACAAATTTCATATTTAAAACTTAAATGCAACACATTTCAGAATTTATTTTTATATGACACATAAATCAAAAATTGCAAATATATGCCCTCATAATTTTTTTTCGCAAATTTAAGGTCTATTTCTTTATACTTACAATCCAAATGGTGATCAATCAAGTAAGCCAACAGACCAAACAGAATCATGATTACAAATTGACCCAATGGTATAAACAAGCTG
Source organism: Tetanocera ferruginea (assembly GCA_958299015.1). Taxonomy (NCBI): domain Eukaryota; kingdom Metazoa; phylum Arthropoda; class Insecta; order Diptera; family Sciomyzidae; genus Tetanocera; species Tetanocera ferruginea. The sequence goes on from OY282641.1 coordinate 135,330,442, forward strand.
AAACGCATGATATTCGTCTTAAACTTATTGTAGCTAGCAAGAGAAACAATGGCGCCCCAGCCAGCGCCAAAAGTTGATATAGCCAAAAGTGGAATGCTGCCCATGCTTACAGAGAAACTAGGACGTGGTGGTATAAAGAATTCAAATAAGTGCTTCTGGCTAATATCACTCAGAAAGCTCAACCTAAACAAGCAAATTAGCAGCAAGGTCATTAACAACCACATCGCATAACGTATTAATTTTCCCATCTGTAATGAAAATAATAAAAACCAAACATATGACTTGAATTTGTAAAAGTACCTTTTCACTGCTGGTCACTTTGTAGAAAATCAGTGACACAAAAGTCCAGACTAGTAACATAAAACCTACCAACTGCCATGACATAGAAAACTGCGTTACGTCATCAATATCGAATATGTCATATTCATGGAAAAGAGATCTTAGATATTTTAAATAAAATATTAATTATGTAAAAATCTTTAATATTAACCAAATATATGATAGTACCTGAAAAATACAACCGAAGGAATTTGAAAAGAATAATACCTAAAGTAGGATGAGTTGTGTAAATCAACTTCATCGCCAATAGTAGTGTTCGAGCAAATCTGATTTTTTTAAGCAAAAATTAAATTAAACTTATATTCATCTTGATAATAATGGTTATAATCAAACTTACATTTATATAATTGATATTTAATTTACCACCTGGTGCATCTTCAGACCACTGTTGGAATGACTCACAACTCCATGGCAGCGTTGGTCTCATAGAGTGAACGAGATACATTAAAGGAATAGCCGCAAAAACGCTATAGTATGTAAGTATCGAAAAATTAAGCGCTAAGCTAATATAGCCCATGCCTATACATATATATAAGAAAGTAAGAAATAGTTATAGTTCTATGAAAAAGAAAATAATGTTTCAACGACTCACCTTTGAATAGTGGTGATATGCGAAAAGCCGATATGAAACCGCTGCTTGAGAATTGTCCCAGATATGATTGTAGAAGAAAAATTGGCGCCACAAATAGAACCAAACATATTAAGTACGGCACGGCTGAAAAAACTGAAAAACAATTCGAGTATTTATTTAAGAAAAGAATATATTATATTTAAAATGCGTGCATAATAAGAAGTGTTTTAATTAAGCTCTATCGACAACGGCTGTGAGAGAAATTTCTAAAAAAAAAAAATTATTGATAAATAATGTGTGTTGACCGTTTGTAATCATTTTCAGTGCATATCTGTTCATTTATTTTCATTTTAAGTATTCTAACAAGATCGGTCAACGTGTTTTTGTACCTTCCATACAAAACCATGTAAAAAAACTCGCGTGTATCAACGTACATGTGGCAGAAGTGAAACTTCTTACACAGTAAAAAATTAGAGAGATTTTAGTGTGAAATAGAGAGAGAAAGTATCTGAAAAGAAATTCAATCAACACAAAATGGAATAATATTCTGTTTATTCAATATTTATATCCAAGGACAGTTCTTGGTTTTTATCCAAAAAGTCACATAATCACTGTTATCTTCTAACTTTTATTTTTTCCGACTTAAATAAAAGTTATTTTCTGAGTTATTTTCTGAGTTGTAGACCTAGCTGCGGTTGCATTCTTAAGAGCTCTGCTCCTGTTTAAGGTACTTTTCATAGCTTCGGGACATTTTTTGGCATGGCAAAAACGATTCAACAGTTTTAATTATTTCACTCTCTACACTTTTTGCTTTTAATTTTATATCGTATTAACTGTTTTGCATGTTGTCAATCACCTTTCAAGTTTTTGATAACAATCAACGTTATGATATGCTCTTTCAAATTAAGCTTTAAGCTAGGATGTTCAACAAAAAAAAAAATATGCACAGTTGTTATATTTTGTTACGTAATGTACAGCATTCCAAGCATACAGAAATAAAATTTCCGTGCATACTCTTAGGATGAAAATCAAATGGTACAGTACGGATCAAAACGCTTTCTTGAGACATGGTGAGTGTCTGTGGAATGCAAGGCACGGACTAAAACCCGTTCAATATTAATTGCATTTTGTTTGCTTATTTATCATGTGCCCATGTGGCGTAGTGATAGAGCTTCCGACTCTAATGCGATGCGTAATAGAAAGTCTAGGTTCTATTCCCGTTGGCAGCGATAATTTTTTGAAAATTTTCATATGAATTCAAAACGTTAGTCTAGCGTCACGAATAAGAGACCTTGAAATTTCACTCGCCGCCAAAGAAGTTTCACTTCAAAAATTATTATACATAGGACTAAAGAAGATACCTCTAGAACTCACCGATTTGGACAATTATATCTATAACTTATTTTATTAGCATTCTGACCAAGTTTCGCTCAGATCGGTGAACTTTTCTATTCACCTCACATACAAAATCATGTACAACATCAAAATAGGTTCAAGGTAGGTACCCCTAAAGACTAACCGATTTCGACTGTCTTCAGTAGACATCTATTAATTTATTTTTTAAGTATTCTGACAGAGTTTCGATAAGATCGGCCAGCGTTTGTATGTATCTCAGATAGAAAATCATGTACAAAATTAATATAGGTACTTGGGAGGGACTAACCTATTTCAATAATTTTTGAAATTTTTCTTAAGCAGCTTAAGCCAACCAAGCAAACAAAATTTCATTATCATAGTAGCAATAATCCCTCTATCCCATAATCTTTTTTTATCTATTTTTATACCCTTAACCTGAAAGGTCAAGGCATGTTTACTTTGTGCAAACGTTTGTAACGCATAGAACGAAGCAAGTCCGGTATAGAAAAGTATATATTTTTTTGATCAGCGTCACCTCGTGAGTCGAGCTATTCATGTCCGTCCGTCCGTCCGTCCGTCTGTGTGTTGTCCGTATACACAGGATAAGAAGAAGGAGTTGAGATAATTGGATGAAACTTGGTACACATGGTCACATGAACGCAAGGATCTGCACTATTGAATATTTTTGGAATCCGCCCACGGACACGCCTACCTCCCATACAACGCAAAAATTTAAAACTGCATAACTCAGCTCATAATAAGTCTACAACAACAAAATTTGGTATGTGTGTGTTTTATACCAACACAAAGATGTCTTTGAAAAATGGACGTCATCTGCTCACGGACACGCCCACCTCCCATACAACCCAAAAATTGAAAACGCAATAAATAAGCCTCTGCTTAACCTATAGAGCTTAAATTTGGCACGTATGTTTTTTATAACAAAAAAAAGATGGTTTTGAAAAATGGACATCGTCCGCCCACGGACACGCCTACTTCCCATACAACGCGAAAATTGAAAACTGCATAGCTCAGCTCATAATTAGCCAACAACAATAAAATTTGATATATATGTGTTTCATTCCAACACAAATATGTCTTCGGAAAATGGACGTCATCCAATCACGGACACGCCTACCTCCCATACAACCCAAAAATTGAAAACGCAATAAATAATCCTCTGTTTAACATACAGAGATAAAATTTGGCACGTATGTTTTTTATAACAAAATAAAGATGGTTTTGTAAAATAGACATCATCAGCCCACGGACACGCCTACCTCCCATACAACCCAAAAAAGTTAAAAACTCAATAAATAAGGTTATGTTTGTCATAGAGAGATCAAATTTGGTATGTACATATATATTTTGTACCAGAACTAAGGTGTGTTCAAAAATTGGGAGTTATCCGTCCATGAACACGCCCACCTCCCAAAGCGAAAGCATAATAAAGGCATTAACTGTTTGTTAAAAATGAGTAAAGAATCAGACATATTCGTCTATCCCAACATATTTCAAATATGACCAAATCTTCACTGACCCAGCTGATAAATCAAACCTCTTGGCTGGATTATTCGCACAGAACTCCTCAATCCCGGCTGCAATCAACCACTGCCTTTTGTTGGGAATAAGTCTTTTGCAATGCAGGAGATATATTTTCGAAGATGATCCGTTAAAAGAGTCCGAGCAAATCTTAACATCAAAAAAGCCTCTGGTCCCGATGGCATACCGAAATTTGTACTTAAAATGTATGATTCTACTCTGGCTCGCCCATTGCGCAACCTCTTTGATATCTCCTAAAGGACAGGAGTATTTCCATATTGTTAGAAGGTTGGGAATGTCCAGCCTATACTTAAAAAGGGTGATGCCACGAACCTTGAAAACTATAGACCCATTGCGATGTGCTCTGCGCTTTCCAAAGTCATGTAGAGCGTAATAAACTTCCACCTGATGAACTATCTAGAGTACAACGTTTTGCTCTGTGACCGTCAGTATGGTTTTCGTGGAGCTCGTTCTACTGGTGACCAAATGGCGTTTCTGACAGAGAAGCGGAATCATTGTGTCCATTTTTTTGGTGAGAGTAGGATTGTTGCTCTAGATATTTCAAAAGCGTTTGACCGGGTGTAGCATAAAGCACTCGTAGCAAAACAAATTGCTTATGGTGTTGGTGATAACTTTGCTCGATAGATCACGTGGTTCCTCAAGGACAGATCGATTCGTGTCGTGATCGACAGTATTTCGTCCAACAAACACGCCATCGATGCAGGAGTACCGCAGGGTTCAGTCCTTTGGTCCACTTAGTTCTTGGTTTTTATCAACGACCTTCTGTCGTTGACTCATAACCCAATTCATCGTCGTTTGCCGACGACAGCAGCATTTGTCATTTGTATTCCTTCGAAAAACGCCCGAGCTCATTGAAGGTTGAAACAAAGAGGCAAATTATGAATGACTCACTATTTGACGACCTATAAAAATCTCCGAGTGGGGTTTTGCAAATAGAGTCAAGTTCATTGCGAGACCCAATGCTGTCTGTAAACCCAGAAGCGAGTGAATTGTCCCTTAGCACTCCTTAATATGAAAGGTGTGGATATTTCGGAGTCAGCAGCTCTAGACATTTTGGGCAAATTGATACAATCTGATCTTCGCTGGAATGATCATATATTCGATGTGTCGAAAGAACCGGCCAAGTGCCTAGGTTTTTTAAAACGGTGCAAGAAATATTTCACCCCAACTGATCTTTGCGTGATCTACACCTCTTATATAAGACCGAAAATGGAGTACAATTCGCACATTTGGGCAGCAGCTTTAAGATCATGACCGAATTCAACGTCATGCGATTTTAAAGGGGATGAAACCTTTCCTTCTTCTCTCAACTTTCTTGTGCATCGACGCAATATTGGATGCCCGAGCCTTGGTGCGAATTCAAAACAAATATTCAACTTCATTGCACTATCTTTCTGCCCTCCACCTAAACTATCACATCTCTTCGAAATCACCACAATGCTTGCACATTTATAGGGGACATCCCCTAAGCGCTGGTTTGGTCAAAAAAAATAGTGTGGTTATTTTCAATTTATGTTTGGGAATTTCTTGCACAAATATGGTATTACCTGGGTCACAGCTGTGTTTATTAGTGTGTTTGCCAATACTGAACAGGCCAATAAAAGTTTTTATGAAATTCCACCCTCCAGTGTTTCGAAAAAGACAATACGTATATGCCTAAAAGGGACACAAAAAGGACAATATTCACATGGCAATGTTGGTGACTGCCTCAACTTAACGAGACCAATATTACAGATGCCGAAACGACAAACTGGTGTCTCCTGGAAACGACAAACTAGCAATCGGTAATTTGAGTGGCGGGACTTTTTGACCTTCAAGCAAAGGTTTTGCGTTGTGTTTGAAGCCCACCACATAAAAAAAATTCACACCACATATCAAACTGAGTGATATCTTGGAAATATATAAAGATGTATTCTAAGATATAAGTAAAGACTGTCCCAGAAATAACTGTCCTTATGTTTTTTTTTATTTAAAAAAAAACCAATGATGTTCTTTAAAAACTCTTTCAGTTTATTATTGACTGAACATTACAAAATAAATGAAAATTTTATTTACACTGAAAAAAATAGACTTAAAAAAATGTATGCACTTTTTGATTAAGGTCCTCCATTAGGTTTTTTAACCGACCTTTCGTTGACCTTAGTGTATGCCCGACGCCATTAACGTCGAAATATTTCGATGTTTTTCGCAGTTTGTTTGGTCATCTTAAAATTTATTTTCATTAAAGCCCAATATCTTTCGATTGGACGAAGTTCGGGGCAATTCGGAGGATTGGCTTCTCTTGGTACCACAGTGACATTATTGGCTTGGTACCAATCCATCATTCTCTGGGCGTAGTGACATGTTGCTAGGTCAGGCCAAAATAGTACTGAACCTTGGTGCTGACGTATAAAAGGCAGCAAACGCCACTCCAGACACTCTCTGGTGTAAATTTCGGTCATTGTGCGATCTGTCACAAATTCCTTACTTCGAAGGCCACATTTGCAAATGGCCTGCCACACCATGTATTTCTTTGGAAATTTGGTATGTTTTTCGGTGATAGATTATGCTCCACAGCTTCTAACCACAGGTAACTACTTGAAATCCGCTTTGCAGTACGTTTCATCGTCCATGATCACGCAATCAAATTTGTCAGATAATCGTGATACACTTTTCGAGCCCTCCTCTTGGCTTTGGCGTCCTTTTCTTCTGACCTATCAGGTACTTTTTGTACTTTATAGCTCCTTAGGTTGTACAATTTTTTAATCCGTGGAACACTTGACTTCGATGTTCCCGCTTTTGCTGCCATATCACGAACCGAAGTGCGTGGATTCTGAGTAAACAGCCGCTTAACGTTATGGGCCACCGCTTGATTCGCTGGACCACTTTTTCCCTGAGCCTGGCGTTTTTGATAAAGGGGTAAGTTGTTTGTATCGTTTTATGGTCTTTCCGATAGTTTTTACGCACACGCCAACTTCCTAAGCGATTTTTTTGTACGTGATATTTTCAGTAGCTCTTTTTTTTCCTAATGAGTATTTTTTTTAATCTGCAATATTTATACTTTATTTAGTTACCAAATATGTTGCTATAGAGGTAAAACTTTTTTATAAATAACCTAAAAACAAAAGGACAGTTATTTTTGGGACTCTATGCTCTGGGGACTGTGGTGGCGTTTTCAATTGTTTTATGACATTGTAGAACAACCAAATCTTGACAATTTCAGCAGCGTGCTTGGGAAGTAGAGTAGTTGCCCTGCTGGAAGTAGAAACTATTTCCCAAGCCAAGTTTTTCAGCACTCTGCTTCAAGTTTTTCTTAAAGATGTCCAAATAGATTATTTTTTCCAAAGATGAATCTATTACCTGCAATTAGCCTTCACCATTTGTGGCCGTGCTCCCACAAACCACCATGTGGCCGTGCGCCGCTACCATATTTAACTGTGGCTGTAAGGTTTTCCTTGTTGAGAGTGGCACAGGGTTTTCTCCAGACCAGCTTACGGCCCTTAATGCCAAAAATGCAAAATTTGCTCTCGTCAGAAAAAATTACCTGCTCCCAAAACTCTGCTGGCTTACTTATGTACGCATTGGCGAAAGCGATCCTTACCTTCCGGTTGACAACAGAAATAAACGGCTTCTTACGGACAACACGGCTACGATATCCATTGTTTTTTAAAATTTTTAAAATTCGATATCGCTGCATATAGTTTTCTGCAATCTTTCCTCGATGTCCTGCGCAATTTTCGATGAGGTAATTTTTGAATTTTGCCGCACGCAGTGAATTATGTAGCATTTTTCTAATCGTCAGCTTAGGAGGGCGCCCAGAACGCGGTTTTGGTGCGAATTCACCGTCGTACTAGTTGCGACTAGTATAAATTAGTTAAACTGAAATTTTAACCGATGTTTATGGAAGTCATGCGGTTTAATGAATTTAATACAATTCAGTTAACAAATTCAAATCTAGAACGTAAAACAGACTTTCTAAGCTAAATTTAATTTGCAATTGGATTCAACACTGAAATGCAATGTTAAATGGAAAAATTATAAATTAAAATGTACTTATTTCTAAATCTAAAAGTCTGGAAAAGAAAAGCAAAGCTCATTGAAATGTCAGACTCTTAAATATTTATTTGCCTGGTCTGAGATGTACTTTAAATGTTATAAATGCGCTTCATTGTTCAAATTAGTTCAAAAGCTTTTAATTACAACAATATCTATTAATAATAATACTATAAATTAAGAGCATTTGAAACTTTGCATTGGCCTATATGTTATTAACTCGCACCGCCCTGCATGCGCTCTTCTGCCTCGTAACTGTGGACCTTCAATGTTATTAATTTTTTGCAATTTAATCCATTTTGCAAAAATAAAGTATGAAAAACAATTAATAAAAGATGACAAATGCGGCGAATGGAAATTTGCAGCTTGTCTGAGTGAGCACATAAAAAAATTTTATACCGAAAATTGATATCATTTTTATATATGGACTGATATAGAATATATAAATAAAAATATTTGATTGTTGCCTATAAGCAAAGCTCAGAGGTGGAAGCTGTGATTAAAAAGCTACTATAAAAAAATGTAAGTATCAAATTTTGCTCACAAATGAGACGAGGTATCAACACTTTATACGAGATATTTCAACTTTAGTTAGTACAAATAGTTAAGTTAACTTTAAACTATGAATATGCATATATTTGAACTTACTGCCCAGCTCGAATAAGAAGTACCAAGTCATGTTCAATACATCCATTTTCAAGGCCAGTCCCCAGCAGGCATAGAGAAAATCACTGGGAGCAGCCCAGTGGCTACGTGTTGGATCGGGCAAAAACGGTTTTCTAACGCCCACACTAGAACTTTCACCACCCATATTGATTTTTTCAATAAAGCATACAATAAAAAAATTATCGAATGTATATGTCTAAAAATTTTAAATGTTTCTATCAGTTTTGACACTTTCACTTTTCACTAGATCTTTCTTCGTCTTTGCAAAAAGTTTGTTTTTGTTTTTTCAAAATTTGTATCTCTAGTATTAAAAAGAAAATCACACAAACTCAATGAATAAAGTTTTGAAATTCCTTCGAAATTTGCTAAATTTGCATGCGTTCTAATTAGTTTAAGAGTCGGCAGAAGACTAACAACTGGTGGTTGAACGTTGAATAAATAAAATTCCACGCTAGTTGCGGCGGCATTTTACATTTTATTAAAATTTGTATTTTCTTTTTTTTTCTGTTTTTGTTTTGTACTTAAAAAAAAAAAATTCGTTATCAACATCTGATCGCTTTTCTAACTCATCGCTACACCGGGTTAGATTAACGAGCAGGCTAGAGCATTGTGCGATCTGTCAGATACAAGTTGATAATGAAGAGAAAGAATTGAATTCAAGTGGACAAACAGTTGGGTGCAGAGAGTAAGTGTTCGGAACATTTAGTTCAAGTAAATTTTCAAATGTCTGGGAGCTGTTACTTTATGCTCATTTCTTGCTATTTTAAAAGCTTGTGATCTTTGTAATCTACAGAGCATAGAATAGCGCACATGAAGGAAAATTGCCAAAAATATATAGCATGTATTCGTCTATTTGCGACAAATAATAACAAATAAATTGAACAAAAAAATTGTTTTGTTGTGAAAATTGATCATAGCAAAAACAGAAAAATACAAACAAATCTCAATTGCTACACAATATTTTTACACAATACTCCAAAGCAAAATAATTCAGATCAGCCTTCCGTTCGTAATGGCAAAAAAGCATGCCATTAAGTCGGAAAAATTCTTTACAGAGGCTGATTTTTGAAGCATTTGGTTTTTGAAAATTGAAGAAAAAACAGAAAAGTAGCCATAGTGAATGAAATATTTATTTTTTACGATAAATTGATGCCTGCTATTTACTTTTAACGATAATTTTATGTAAATGTTACATTTTATGTTTATGTTTTTATGACTACACCTGAGGTGGTCCATCAGTAAGCTCCAATACTTACTTTTCCAGCATTTTGTCCGGTATCTCACCAATAGCAGCTGTAATGTTGTCTTCCAGGGGTGCAACTGTGGCTGGTTTATCCCTGTACTTGAGAGACTTCACGCAGTCTCACAAAAAATTGTCTAGTGGGGTCAATTCGCATGCTCTTGGCAGTGAATAGATTACTTCAAAATCTGAAATTGAAAATCTGAATTGAATGCTGATGAAATGTAGCATCACCGACTTGTTAAAACCACATGCCAACCAAGTCAAATACTTCCATTTTGGGCAAAAAACAGTCGGTAATCATCACACGGTACCTTGAAAAAGAATGGTTCAATGATGTTGCAGGCCCACCAACTGCACCAATCCGTGAATTTTCAAGGTGCATTTTCAGCTCTTGAACTGCCTCTGGCTGCTCTACAGACCAAAATCGGCAATTATATTTGTTGACTAATAATTTATTTACACTAAAAAACTTCCATTATACGATATATATTACGATTATTCCGAGGATTTCTTAAATAGATTAATTCTAAAAATACATTTATTTAGTTACATACAGTTGCATTCTAAATATAGCTTATTTTATTAGATATTCTACAGCTTGTACAATTAAAGACCATTATAATAACATGCCAATTCAGTATGAGCCCACTTCCTTTAACTGATGTGTTATGTCCATATTCCCCAAAGCGTACTCATAACGCTGACGGTCTTCCGGGTCGACAGGATACCAATCTGTGGGACGACAGCAACGTCTAACACGCAAGCCTAGCGATCCAGTTGTCTGAATAATGCTTAAAATAGAATAACCAGGAATGAAAATCTAAGGTATGCCAATAATAAATATGGCCACAATAATAACTGCTATAGAGCCAAAGTAATGCTCTAAATAGCCAATAGCAAGGCTTATTACCTATATAAGAAGATAAGAGATTGTAAAAGAAAGTAAGAAAAAAATGTATTAATTCATATGAATATATTCAATATACCAAGGTGAAAAGTTGCTAGAAAGTTGAAAAGAGCTAGATGTGCTATGAAACGTAGCATATATACCCGACAGGTGGCAAAGCGCTGGCCCAACATGAACTCAACATCACGCTGGAAGCTCACACGTCCGGATATATGGACTCCGGATATATAGCACTACGAGTAGCAGAAGCAGATTAAGAGCAGTTTGAGTGAACATAGCATCGGCTGGTAGGGTGGTGAAGTTCGTCAACTACCATGCTGTAGTTAAAAAGCAAGTATTCAATGTAAATGTTAATACATATTTTTACAAATATTTTTATATCAAAGTAGCCATACGTTTGAGCAGAAATAGATGGAACACAAAGACAACATCCCGATCAGTCCTAAAGTCACTTCCAATTTGCGAGAACGTAAAAGTCACCTAGGCATATAAGGGATATAAGGTATATAGGGGATATTAATATTATTTATATTTATCTTAATCAAATCAAAGAACTTACAATAACCAGCAGAGCACCTAGAACCATAATGCTAAAGAATTATAAACACCACATATTTGACAGTTCCATGTGAGCCATGACACTATCGTAGGCCAAGAAGTGTTCCCAATAATGTTCCGTTCTTGTAGATATAATAGATTCTGTAAGTACTGGAGACAAATCAAGAAAGCATCAAATATATCTAGAGTAAGAGGATAATATAAAGACTGTCTCAGAAATAACTGTCCTTTTGTTCTTAGGTTATTTATAAAAAGTGTTACCTCTATCAACATTATTGGTACTTTAATAAAGTATAAATATTGCAAATTAAAAAGAAATACTCACTAGTAAAATAAAAGAGCTACTGAAAAGATGTCGTCTCTACAAGAAGAAAAACGGAAAGCAATTATTTGCAAATACCTGGAAAATCCAAACACCACGTACAAAAAGATCGCTAAGGAAGTTGGCGTGTGCGTAAAACCTGTCGGAAGGACCATAAAACGATACAAACAGCTTACCCTTTTATCAAAAACACCAGGCTCAGGGAGAAAAAGTGGTCCATCGAACCAAACGGTGGCCCAGAACGTTAAGCGGCTGTTTACTCAGAATCCACGCACTTCGGTTCGTGATATGGCAGCAAAAGCGGGAACATCGAAGTCAAGTGTTCAACGGATTAAAACATTGTACAACCTAATGAACTATAAAGTACAAAAAGTACCTGATAGGTCAGAAGAAAAGGACGCCGAAGCCAAGAGGAGGGCTCGAAAACTGTATCGCGATTATCTGCCCAAATTTGATTGCGTGATCATGGACAATAAAACGTACCGCAAAGCGGATTTCAAGCAGTTACCTGGACACGGATATTATACAGCGGCTAGAAGGGGTGGAGCATCCTCTTAATGTACCACCGAAAAACATACCCAATTTCCAAAGAAATACATGGTGTGGTAGGCCATTTGCAAATGTGGCCTTCGGAGTAAGGAATTTGTGACAGATCGCACAATCAACACCGGAATTCACATCGGAGTGTCTGGAGCGGCGTTTGCTGCCTTTTATACGTCAGCACCAAGGTTCAGTACTATTTTGGCTTGACCTAACAACATGTCACTACGCCCAAAGAACGATGGATTGGTACCAAACAAACTGCGAAAAACATCGAAATATTCGACGTAAATGGCGTCGGGCATACACTAAGGTCAACGAAAGGTCGGTTAAAAAACCTAATGGAGGACCTTAATCAAAATGTGCATAATTTTTTTAAGTGATTTTTTTTCAGTGTTAATAAAATTTTCATTTATTTTGTAATGTTCAGTCAACAATAAACTGAAAGAAGTTTTAAGAAAACATCATTGGTTTATTTTAAATAAAAAAACAAAAGAACAGTTATTTCTGTGACAGTCTTTCTATAAATAAATTATCAATTAAATAGAATTAATTATTTTTACTAACCTTAAGCCGTTAAGTTCCCCGAATGAATCAGTCGAATAAGATACACTATTTGAGAAAAACCATCTGAATGAAATTGTTTAAACGTATGAGTATTTATTTGAAATATTAAGTTTATAAAAAAAGTTAAGATATAAAATATGCAAATGTAAACGACATTACAATTAATAAATTTTAAACCGCCACACTCTTACTGCCAATCTCGTTTAACTCATCTGTCAAATTCATTTGGGCCAAAGAGTCCTCATAACGCTGGCGTTGTACCGGTTCAACTGGATACCAATCTGAGGGACGACAGCAACGCTTCAAACGCATGCTTAACTTTCCACTAGAACGGGAAACGCTAAAGATTGCATAACCGAGAGCCAAAATCCACGGAACGCAAATCAGGAGAAGAGCAAAAATACCAACCACGAGTGAAGCATATAAGTGTTCAAAAAATACCATTAAAAAGCCCATGAGCTAGGAGAAAATAACAAGAATTACTAGAGAGTCAAAAATAAAATAATTATGATAATGTCAGACGCACCATGGCAACGAGCAGCACTATAGGTGCAACAAAACGCAGCATATAGACCCGCCAGGTGGCAAAACATTGACCCAGCATAAACTCAATATCATGTTGGAAACGCAGACGTCCATATACCCAAAGCACTACGAGTAAAAGCAACAGATTCAGAGCAGTTTGCACAAACATTGCATCGGCGCTGAGTGCACCTAAGTAAGCTGTACCATGCTGTATAAGCGAAATGTAGAAAAAACAGTTTGGGTCAGGATTTTGAAATTAACCTAAATATAATGTAGCCAGTCATACGTTTGAGCAGAAAAATATGGAACATAATGCTAGAAGTCCAATTAGGCCGAAGGTAACCTCTGACCTACGCTCACGCAGATACTCAAATTCATCAAAAATGGCGGTGAGCAGAGAAAACAGCTGAGTAACCTACACATATAAAAAAAGTAAATTTTTAAAAGTATGGTCTTGTTCATAAAATATACATATACATGTATTTTACCAAAATAAAAAACTACACTTAAATCTTACAATTATCAATAAAGCACTTAGAACCAGCAAGCTGTAGAATAGAATAGACCACAAATTGGCCAAGTCCAAGTCCGCAAAAGCGCTGCCGCTAGCCAGGAAAAGCAACCAATGCTGTCCATATTGTCTTGAAAGTGACATTCCTCCTGTGATATCTAAATGCATATAAAATATGTTAATTGCTTCGAACATAGCGTTGAATGTTTCCAAAAAATTTGGAAGTTATACTGTAATGTGCTCTGATTGTGCTACAATATGTAATCAAGGGATTGAAATAATTTAAAATTCAATTTTTTTTATATACATAAAAGCTGAGACTGAGCAGTGTATTCAGAGCTAGGTTTAAACAAAATCGTCGGAGATTATTACACAACTTTCGATTTCAAGCAAGAAATATTTAAAAACTCTTTTTGCAGAGCTAAAATGTGAAAAATAAATGTGTTCTAAAGTCTTAATACAGGCATTTTTGAAAGATTTGTATTCTTTTTAAAATATCACAACTCAAGCATATCACATCAGAAGAACTGAATTTATGCAAAATTACGAAAATCGAGACTTAATTCTTGCAAAATTTGGCAATAAGGGCTTTTCTTCATTTATTAATGACACTTTGTAGTATAATCCTTGAACATAACAGAAGAATTTGCAAAATTTAAAAAAAAATTAAAAATTGGACTGAATATAAATTTCATATTTACATCCCATTTCATATTTAAATGCATCACATTTCAGCATTTATTTTTATATGACACACAAATCAAAAACAGCAGATACAAGCCCTCATAATTTTGTTTTGCAATTTTAAGCTCTATTTCTTTATACTTACAATCCAAATGGTGATCAATCAAGTAAGCCAACAGACCAAACAGAATCAAGATTATAAATTGACCCAATGGTATAAACAAGCTGAAACGCATGATATTCGTCTTAAACTTATTGTAGCTAGCGAGAGAAACAATGGCGCCCCAGCCAGCGCCAAAAGTTGATATAGCCAAGATTGGAATGCTGGCCATGCTTCCAGAGAAACTAGGACGTGGTGGTATAAAGAATTCGAATAAGTGCTCCTGGCTAACATCACTCAGAAAGCTCAATCTAAACAAGCAAATTAGCAGCAAGGTCATTAATAACCACATCGCATAACGTATTAATTTTCCCATCTGTAATGAAAATTATAGAAACCAAACATATAACATGAATTTGTAAAAGTACCTTTTCACTGCTGGTCACTTTGTAGAAAATCAGTGACACAAAAGTCCAGACTAGTAACATAAAACCTACCAACTGCCATGACATAGAAAACTGCGTTACATCATCAATATCGAATATGTCATATTCATGGAAAAGAGATCTTAGATATTTTAAATAAAATATTAATTATTTTAAGCTTTTTAAAATTAACGAAATATATGATAGTACCTGAAAAATACAACCGAAGGAATTTGAAAAGAATGATACGTAGGAAAGTAGGTTGAGTTGCGTAAATCAACTTCATCGGCAATAGAAGTGTTTGAGCAAATCTGAATTTTTAAAAACAAAAATTAAATTAAGCTTCTCTTCATTTTGACAATGGTATTTATAAGCAAACTTACATTTATATAATTGATATTTAATTTACCACCTGGTGCATCTTCAGACCACTGCTGGAATGACTCACAACTCCATGGCAGCGTTGGTCTCATAGAGTGAACGAGATACATTAAAGGAATAGCCGCAAAAACGCTATAGTATGTAAGTATCGAAAAATTAAGCGCTAAGCTAATATAGCCCATGCCTATACATATATATAAGAAAGTAAGAAATAATTATACATAATTCTGTTCAATAGTAAATCATGGCCCAAAGACTTACCTTTGAATAGTGGTGATATGCGAAAGGCCGATATGAAACCGCTGCTTGAGAATTGTCCCAGATATGATTGTAGGAGAAAAATTGGCGCCACAAATAAAACCACACATATTATGTACGGCACAGCTGAAAAAACTGAAAAACAATTCGAGTATTCAATTTATTTAAGAAAAGAATATATACCTACTTTTTAAAATGCAAGCATAATAAGAAAAGTATCTTAACTAAGCTATATTTTTATATTTTTCTTTTCAAACTACAGTTAAACTGCTCATTGATCAAGAAAATATATTTCTATTGACAAAACCTTTCTATGTCAGATGAAGATTAAAACTCTGGTCTACCGTTGTTCGTTGCCATGTACCCTAGAGTGGGTCGAACTATATGGGTGAAATTTAATGTAAAAAGACACCCTCTAGTGTCCCGAAAAACAGTCGAAATGATATTTTATTTAAAACATAACTATTTTTAGTATTTTTTTATATTAGTATTTTCAGTCCGATCATGGAGTGCAACATATCGTTGGATAAGTCTGAAACAATATTACACTCAGAAAAAAGTTTCTCGGAATATGATAAAAAAGGCATCATATTTAGAGAAAAATGGTATAGACTTTGCTCTTGAGAATGCTTTTCTCTAAATAAGATACTAAAAATTCTCTAAAAATGATAATAAGCTTCTATAAAAAAGAAAAATATGTAAAGATATATCGTTTTTAGAAAGAAAGACTTTTTATTTTTGAGAAAAGATTTGTTTTTATTGAAGAAAATACTTCTCATAGTGAATTTTTTATCAAAATATAGGAAACATTTTTCATTTTAAATAAATTTTTCTCTATAAGTGAGAATTTTTTTGTGCGAGAAAAATACTTATCATTATTAGAGACATTGAAATCTTCCATTTCCCACAAGTGAAGAAATATTTCTTCGAAAATGTGAAAATTTATTCTAATTTGAGAAAATTTTATTTGAAAAAGAGAAAATTACTATCATCGAAAATAGATAAATTTTCTACCGGAGATAGGTTTGTGTTTTTTTCTCAGTGTACATCGCGTTCGTTTGTGACATTGGTCTCAGAAGTCATCTTCAAGTAGATATTTTGCAATCGGACTAAAAATAATAATGTTATAACAAAAATTCTAAAAATACTAATGTTTAAAGTAAAAGACCATTTTGGTTGTTTTTCGAGACCAAAAAAAAAAATGTTTAAGTACACTGAGGGAAAAATGTGTTAAAATTAAATGAAATTGTGTTTATATCTAACGAATTTGTTTTTGAAATAGAGCTTGAAACAAATTCATTAAAATTAAACACAACTATATTTAAATTTAAATTCAAAACAAAAGTTTTTGTTTTTAAAACAATGTTTTTTTTACGAAAAACAAATTTAAAACAAAAATTTTAAGATTTAAAACAAATATTTTAAAGCATATTTCGATGCCATTTTTTTAGCTTTACCGAGTTTTTAGCATCAGATGCACAGACAACTACCCTCGGGAACTCCGAATGTTAACTCCATTCGAAGAATTTTGCATTTGATATATTGTAATATTTAATTAATTAGTTTTTATATTATCGTATGTTCGATATTTTTCAAACCAATTCAAAAAATTCTAAAATTTTCTTGTATTCAAATTTTTGCTTGTTTTTTCAAAGAAATAATGAGAGAAAATAAAAAAAAGAAAGAAGTTTATTGGTAGTTGAAAATTAAACACACTTGTTTTAATTTTTGTTTTGTAGAAACGCAAAGGCTATAAATTTCTATTTCAAAATTTTTTGTTTAATTTTAAAGTATGTTTTTTTTTCTCAGTGTATAGTTTGGAAACACTTTCGATGCAAGATTTCATTCTAGAAATGTCTTTACATTAATTTTTGGTGACCCGTTTTAATGTACCCCACTCACTTAAGGACGCTCGACAACGGTTGTGGGAGAAATTTCTCAAAAACATAATCGAAAATGTGTGTTGACCGTTTGTAACCATTTTCCGTACAAAGCTGTTCATTTATTTTCATTTTAATCATTCAAACAGGATCGATCATGATTCTAACAGGATCGTGTTTATGTACCTTCCAATCATTATAAGATCAAAAATATTTTCTAATGCTACGCAGGTTGATCATTTTGTGAAGTGAGCTCATTTACGCATGTGCGAATAATAGGGACGCTAATATTTGGTAGATTATATTTTTAATCCGTTATTAATTTTTTAATCACCGGACCTTAATTCAATTGAAAACTTGTGGCAACAAGTGAAAGTAGATTTGAGGGATAAAAAAACTAACAAACAAAGATGCACTCTTATCCCTGGTACAGTTAGCGTGGAAAGCTGTTCCTCGGGCCACGTATCAAACATTGGTAAACTATACCTCGCCGATGCATGACTGGGATTTAAATTAAAAGATTTACAACAAGGTATTTAATAATTAAAATGTATTTTAATTAAAAGCACTTAATAAAAAAAATTTGAATTAAACCTCATTTTTATGATAGAAATGTATTTAACCATTAACATTCTGCAATTATTCCTATTTTTTTTGTCACAACACAATTTCGGTTAAACATTGGAATGTTTTTTTTTTCTTCTTTTGTATTGAATTGAAGTTTTTTCTCTTGATTTTCTTATGGAAGGACCTTCAGCCTATATAAAAATAAAGAAAATACTTACTCCAAAATTTATGAAAATATTCTCTTCGTATTTTTACGAAATACGGCAATGTGTCCCTTTTATTTTCACCGACTTCAAGAAGGAGTAGGTTCTCAAGTTCGTTGGCTTTTTTCACACTACTGTAGGTCCTTAGGAGGGACTAAACGATTTCAATCATGTATGAAATTTTTCTTAAATAGTTTAAGCTACCCAAGCTCCTTGAAAACAAGTACTTTAGCCGCTCGGAGTTGGCATAAAACATGTAGGTCCAGTCCTCGGTCAATTGTGAACAAACATTTAACAACACACACTCGATAAAATTGATCATAAAAAACTCTTTCAAAGACCTTTCTTCAAGGGCTGAAATGGTAAATTTTTTATTGTGTGCCACAAGTTCTCGAGTGATTCTCTTGGTAATTCGGACCACTGCACCATATCCGCTGCTTTTTCATATTCTAACCTATACTCCTCTACGCCTAAAGCCCGGAAGAGGATAGCTTGGTTTTATAAAAGGGCTAATTGGGTTGCCCCTTTTAATAATATTGCGTTTTACCTTAACTGCAATTAAAAATTATGTTTTGCTGATAGGAACGTGAATGTCGCGGCTCAAATGGTGCAAGAAATTATATTTCTGGGCATGAAGTCTTTCATCTCCAATAAGATACGTAGCATTAAACCAAAATACCACTCCTGATTTAATGAGACTAGCAAGATTGCAGTCAGTTTCAAAGAGGAAGTCTTTTTGAACTGGCACTCTAATAAGAATGCTAGGAATCGCTGTAATGCAGTTTTAGAGCACAAAAAGTTTCTCCACGAGACTCGCTTCGGAGAACAAACTTTTGGTCATTTGTTAAAAGAGTAAAAAATCAGACAACTTCGTCTATACCAACTATTTTTAAAGATGACCCGGCTGATAAAGCGCAATTGTTGACTGGATTGTTCGCACAAAACTCCTCAATCTCGGCTAGCAATCAACCACTGCCTTTTGTTGGAATAAGTCTTCTGCAATGCAGGAGATCTATTTTCGAACATGATTAGTTAAAAGGGTCCTCGCAAATCTCGTATCCAAAAAAAAGCCTCTGGTCCCGATGGCGTACCGCAAATTTGACATTTCGCAAAGAAACCCATTCAGCAGAAACTGTCACTTTATGCTACTTCACTATCTGAGCGCTTTTTCGGATTGAATGCACTCATTAACGCTGATGCTCACTTACGACACGAAACGAAAAGGAACGAAACGGAAAAATATTATAACACTGGTTTTTATAAATGCATGCTTATTAAAAGGCAACGTCAATGAGCATACTTACATGAAAACCCTTTGTAATATTTTTTCTTCGGAAATGTTGTCAAATGTTGTGAATCGTGTTGTTGTTGTCAGATGGGGCTACGTCAAGTCTAAAGTCTACAGAAATAAGCCAGCAACTATTCCAGCTTTGGAAGACAACATTTCCGAAGAAATTCGGGCTATTCCGGCCGAAATGCTCGAAAAAGTTGCCCAAAATTGGACTTTCCGAATGGACCACCTAAGACGCAGCCGCGGTCAACATTTAAATGAAATTATCTTCAAAAAGTAAATGTCATGGACCAATCTAACGTTTCAAATAAAGAACCGATGAGATTTTGCAAATTTTATGCGTTTTTTTTTAAAAAAAAGTTATCAAGCTCTTAAAAAATCACCCTTTACTTTCTGTTTATTTCAAAATGAAATATAAGAGTAACAATCATTGTGACTCAAATATTTGGTAAGAGACTGTGATTGCTACTTTCGAGATTACTGTGATGCACAGTAGCAGTGATTTTTATTATACGTTGATTGTTGTGTTCATTTTATTTGGGCTAGTTGTTGTATTAATTTAAAATTGATAATTTAACTAAGTACCTAATAAATAATTAATATATTATTTGCAATAATTTATATAGTTATAAATAATTTTAAAATAGTAATTTGGTATTTATTTATTTTATATCCTTGTCTTGTTTGCTATCGCCTTGTCTCTTTTTGTCTAAACTTTTCTTATTTTCTGTTATCCATAAAATTTTCCTATTTTCCATAATTCAAAAATTCTTAAAATTTTGTTAAACATGAGTGGATAAAGTCGAATCTTTTTGAAGCTTTTTAGTTTCCTGGGTTTGTCTTTAAATTAAAACTTGTTTTGCTTTAAATTATAGTTTATTAGTAATTTATTCACTTTCAAATAAGAATAAATCCCAGTAACAGTTAATGCAATTTTTAAGCAATCACCTTTAGCAATCACAGGTATTTTTCACTGTGATTCTTAACAATCACAGTTAGTAGCAGTGACCGCAAAGTAGCAATTTTGCCCATCACTAGAAGTTATGCTGTTTTCTTAAATGAATTGAATTCAGTGCATTTTACAAATAGTAAAATCTACAACGTAACCAAAGACTTTCGAAGCTGATTTCTTAATTCAAAAGAGCAATGAAAGAAATTCAAGGAATGTCCGAATTTACAAATAAAAGTCTGGAAAAGAAACACAAATAGAGCTGAATAAAATTTCAGGCTCTTAAATAATTATATGCCTTGTCTGAGATGTACTTGAAGTGGTATAAATACACTTCATTGTTCAAATTAGTTCAAAAGCTTTTAATTACAACAATATCTATTAATAATAATGCTATAAATTATGAGCAATTGAAACTTTGCATTGGCCTATTTGTTACACTGGTTTACAGCCAATATGTACTTTGAATGCCACTATTCTTTTCTCATGTAAAATCGGTCGCTAATTCCGAAAAAAAATTTTTTTTTTCTGTCACTCCGTTTTCGAGATATTGCCCACTGTAGGGTTTTCAACGAAAACAAAAAGTTGGTTCCACTTAATTGCATATATCTCCAGAACCAACAACAGTAATCAAACAAATGATATATCAAATAAAAGCTAATAAAATTTCTTAAAAACAATGCAAACATCATTTTTTGGTCGAGCTATTAGTTTTGGCGGAATAAATTCAAATTTCGGGGATTTTTTTTATTTTTCACAAAAATTTCCAAAAAAAGACAAAATAGTTGCAAATTTCGTTAAGAAATCAAAATATTTAATTACTTTTGGTATTTTTTACTAAAAGCCTTTATTTTTCCAAAAAAAATAAGTTATTGTTGAAGAAAATCTATTGAGAAATGAAAAAGTTGTAATCGATGGAACGAAAGAACCCAAATGGTGTGATTATCAATTTATGTATTTGGACTTATTTAATTGCCATAAAAAAAATGAGAATTAAAGGTTGTTGTTATAAAATCATAAATTCTTAATTTTTATTGTTCTTTTAATAATTTACATTATTCGTCGCCCATCATTCCTTTGTCCCAAAATCCTTGGTACCGATTCTCAATAACTTTCATCTGTTGGTGGAATCTTTCCCCATGTTCGTCGCTCTCGTCACCGAGATTCTTCGCTTTCTTTGTCTAACGCCTTGACAGTGTTTTTCATAAGTCCAAGTTTGATGTGCAACGGTGGGAGAATTATGTTTTCCTTTTTGACGAGTGGGACGTTTTTGACGTTGTTCTCTCCAACTTTCGACTCAATTCTTTCTGGCCAGTCCTTTTTGTAATAGTGGTGTTCACGTGCTCAACTATCCCACTTGCATAGAAAACAGCAGTACTTTGTGTAGCCACTCTGTAAACCACAAAGCATACCAACGACTTTGTGATCAGAACATATATTCCAGTCGTGTTGTTCATATTTAATATATGTCAATAGCTTCGCCATTGTTTCGTACGTTTCCTTTGTGTTGACTGCATGTGCGATCGGAATCGAATTGCCTTCAAGCTCACTTTGCTTCCATCAATAAAAAAACGCCACTCTTTGGGAATGTTCGGCTGACCAAAGGTATTAAATAAGCCAGGAATGTCTACGCAATAGCAGATATTGTCATTCTTAGTAATGTGTATAGCAAACGGTTTTTCACGATTTCTGTAGTATGTCACCTTAACATCGGGTCTCAAAAAGTTGAATTGTTGCAAACGAGAACCATGCAATTCCGATTTTTCCTTTGACAGTTCCAAATCTCTTATCCAATCATTCAGCTGCGCTTGCGATAAAAGGTGAGTTGTGTTTTCAGTTGTAATAGTACTATCACCTGTGGTTCCTTCCGACTCCATTGAATCTACGGATTTTCTATTGTTTTCGCGTGTTGAATCGGGACAAGTAGGATATGGAACATCGTCAGAATGAGATACTGGCAATGAAACATTCGGGACAGTGGCGTATATCACTCGTTTGTGTTTTCCAACACCAGTCACTTTGGCCAGACAAAAATAGCAATCATTTAGGTGGAAAAACGGTTGTCTCCATATCATCGGAACATCGAATTTCATGTATCGTTTTTTACCCGAGCTCCATTTAGACAATATTAATTTGCACGATTGACACAAAATACTTGGCGACCATGTTTCACCAATGTTCTCAGCCGCAATACCAAAATAATGTAGATATGACATTTGGAGTAAATTCGTAAAATTGACTCGTTTATTTTTTCCTTTCGTTACAAATTGTGCGTCCCTTTGTTTGCCACTGAATGAATGTTTTTGCTTTTATGCATCTCGAAAGTGCTGCAGGTACAATAAAGGTAGGTAGGTCCACGACTCAGAGCGCGACCGCCGAAACTGTCAAAAAACACAAAATAAGTATTCACATGGCATAATAAAAACAGGTAGGCTCCCTTTCTTATAGCCATAAGTGTCGAAATCAGACGTTTTGCTGTGACGGTTTCCACGGTTGCACTCTGAGTCGTGAGCCTACCTGTTTTTATTGTAGCGTGTTTGTTCTTATCTTTTCTTTCGCAAAACTCTTGACTTGATTCCTATGAACAATAAAAATGAAAAATAAAAAATTATAGTTCAATAACCCAATTTATTTATATGACAATAAAATTTGTAAAAAAAACATAACTTGGGTGCTTTCGTTCCATTAAACACAACTTTTTCATTTCTCAATAGATTTTTTTCAACAATAGCTTATTTTTTTGGAAAAATAAAGGCTTTTAGTAAAAAATATCAAACGTAACAAAATATTTTGATTTCTTAACGAAATTTGCAACTATTTTGTCTTTTTTTGGAAATTTTTCTGAAAAATAAAAAAAATCCCCGATATTTGAATTAATTCCGTCAAAACTAACAGCTCGACCAAAAAATGATGTTGGCATTGTTTGTAAGAAATTTTATTAGCTTTTATTTGATATATTATTTGTTTGATTACTGTTGTTGGTTTAGGAGATATATGCAATTAAGTGGAACCAACTTTTTTTTTCGTTGAAAACCCTACAGTGGGCAATATCTCGAAAACGGAGTGACAGAAAAAAAAAAATTTTTTTCGGAATCAGCGACCGATTTCACATGAGAAAAAAATAGTGGCATTCAAAGTACAAACAACTTTTCGTTATTTGTAAGCCAGTGTTATTAACTGCCGCGCCCTGCACACGCTCTTCATCCTTCCAACTGTTGACTTTCAAAGTTATTAATTTTTGCAATTTAATCCGTTTTGGAAAAATAAAACGCTCAAATAAAAAATACAAAGTTTGCGTTTAAGAGGCGAGAAAAAAAATCAATAAAAGATGACAGATGTGGTTAATGAGGACTTTGCAGCTTGTCTGAGTGAGCACATAAAGTTATTTTTATATTTGGACTGAAATATAACATAAAAAATAATATACATATAAATAAAAATATTTTATTTCAGCATCTATAAGCAAAACTCAGAGGTGGAAGCTGTGATTAAAAAGATACTAAAAAATGTTTGAATAAAATTCGGCTTAGAAATGAAATGAGCTATCAACACTTTGTACGAAGTTTATTTAAAACTATGAATATGCATATATTTGAACTTACTGCCCAGTTTGAATAAGAAGTACCAATTCATGGCCAATACATCCATTTTAAAGGCCAGTCCCCAGCAGGCATAGAGAAAATCACTGGGAGCAGCCCAGTGGCTACGTGTTGGATCGGGCAAAAACGGTTTTCTAACGCCCACACTAGAACTTTCACCACCCATATTGATTTTTTCAATAAAGCATACAATAAAAAAATTATCGAATGTATATGTCTAAAAATTTTAAATGTTTCTATCAGTTTTGACACTTTCACTTTTCACTAGATCTTTCTTCGTCTTTGCAAAAAGTTTGTTTTTGTTTTTTCAAAATTTGTATCTAGTATTAAAAAGAAAATCACACAAACTCAATGAATTAAGTTTTGAAATTCCTTCGAAATTTGCTAAATTTGCATGCGTTCTAATTAGTTTAAGAGTCGGCAGAAGACTAACAACTGGTGGTTGAACGTTGAATAAATAAAATTCCTCGCTAGTTGCGGCGGCATTTTACATTTTATTAAAATTTGTATTTTCTTTTTTTTTCTGTTTTTGTTTTGTACTTAAAAAAAAAAAATTCGTTATCAACATCTGATCGCTTTTCTAACTCATCGCTACACCGGGTTAGATTAACGAGCAGGCTAGAGCATTGTGCGATCTGCCAGATTCAAGTTGATAATGGAGAGAAAGAATTGAATTCAAGTGGACAAAGCGTTTGGGTGCAGAGAGTAAGTGTTCGGAACATTTAGTTCAAGTAAAATTTCAAATGTCTGGGAGCTGTTACTTTATGCTCATTTCTTGCTTTTTAAAAGCTTGTGTGATCTTTGTTATTTTCAGAGCATAGAATAGCGCACATGAAGGAAAATTGCCAAAAATATATAGTATGTATTTGTATATTTGTGACAAATAATAACAAACAAGTTGAACAAAAAAATTGTTTTGTTGTGAAAATTGATCATAGCAAAAACAGAAAAATGCAAACAAATCTCAATTGCTACACAAAATTTTTACACAATACTCCAAAGCAAAATAATTCAAATCAGCCTTCCGTTCGTAATGGCAAAAACGCAGTCCATTAAGTCGGAAAAGTTCTTTACAGAGGCTGATTTTTGAAGCACTTGGTTTTTGAAAATTGAAGAAAAAACAGAAAAGTAGCCGTAGTGAATGAAATATTTATTTTTTACGATAAATTAATGCCTGCTATTTACTTTTAACGATAATTTTATATAAATTGTACATTTTATGTTTATGTATTTATGACTACACCTGAGGTGGTCCATCCGTAAGCTCCAATACTTACTTTTCCAGCATTTTGTCCGCTATTTCACCAATAGCAGCTGTAATGTTGTCTTCCAGGGGTGCAACTGTTGCTGGTTTATCCCTGTACTTGAGAGACTTCACAAAAAATTGTCTAGTGGGGTCAATTCGCATGTTCTTGGCAGTGATTAGATTACTTCAAAATCTGAAATTAAAAATCTGAATTGAATGCTGATGAAATGTGGCATCACCGACTTGTTAAAACTACATGTCAACCAAGTCAAATACTTCCATTTTGGGCAAAAAATAGTCGGTAATCATCACACGGTACCTTGAAAAAGAATGGTTCAATGATGTTGCAGGCCCACAAACTGCACCAATCCGTGAATTTTCAAGGTGCATTTTCAGCTCTTGAACTGCCTCTGGCTGCTCTACAGACCAAACTCGGCAATTATATTTGTTGACTAATAATTTATTTACACTAAAAAACTTCCATTATACGATATATATTACGATTATTCCGAGGATTTCTTAAATAGATTAATTCTAAAAATACATTTATTTAGTTACATACAGTTGCATTCTAAATATAGCTTATTTTATTAGATATTCTACAGCTTGTACAATTAAAGACCATTATAATAACATGCCAATTCAGTATGAGCCCACTTCCTTTAACTGATGTGTTATGTCCATATTCCCCAAAGCGTACTCATAACGCTGACGGTCTTCCGGGTCGACAGGATACCAATCTGTGGGACGACAGCAACGTCTAACACGCAAGCCTAGCGATCCAGTTGTCTGAATAATGCTTAAAATAGAATAACCAGGAATGAAAATCCAAGGTATGCCAATAATTAATATGGCCACAATAATAACTTCTATAGATTGTAAAAGAAAGTAAGAAAAAAATATATTAATTCATATGAATATATTCAATATACCAAGGTGAAAAGTTGCTAGATAGTTGAAATGAGCTAGATGTGCTATGAAACGTAGCATATATACCCGACAGGTGGCAAAGCGCTGGCCCAACATGAACTCGACATCACGCTGGAAGCTCACACGTCCAGATATATGGACTCCGGATATATAGCACTACGAGTAGCAGAAGCAGATTAAGAGCAGTTTGAGTGAACATAGCATCGGCTGGTAGGGTGGTGAAGTTCGTCAGACCATGCTGTAGATAAAAAGCAAGTATTCAATGTAAATGTTAATACATTTTTTAACAAATATTTTTATACCAAAGTAGCCATACGTTTGATCAGAAATAGATGGAACACAAAGACAACAGCCAGATCAGTCCTAAAGTCACTTCCAATTTGCGAGAACGTCAAACACATCAAATATTGTTGTGAGCATAGCAAAAAGTTGAGTCACCTAGGCATATAAGGGATATTAAAATTCTTTATATTTATCTAAATCAAATCAAAGAACTTACAATAACCAGCAGAGCACCTAGAACCATAATGCTAAAAAATTATAAACACCACATCGTAGGCCATCAAATCGTACAACTATCGTAGGCCAAGAAGTGTTCCCAGTAATGCTCCGTTCTTGCAGATATAATAGATTCTGTAAGTACTGGAGACATCAAGAAAGCATCAAACATATCTAGAGGTAGAGGATAATATAAAGACTGTCCCAGAAATAACTGTCCTTTTGTTTTTAGGTTATTTATAAAAAAGTGTTACCTCTATAGCAACATATTTTGTACTTTAATACAGTATAAATATTGCAAATTAAAAAGATATACTCACTAGTAAAATAAAAGAGCTACTGAAAAGATGTCGTCTCAACAAGAAGAAAAGCGGAAAGCAATTATTTGCAAATACCTGGAAAATCCAAACACCACGTACAAAAAGATGGCTAAGGAAGTTGGCGTGTGCGTAAAACCTGTCGGAAGGACCATAAAACGATACAAACAGCTTACCCTTTTATCAAAAACACCAGGCTTAGGGAGAAAAAGTGGTCCAGCGAAACAAGCGGTGGCCCATAACGTTAAGCGGCTGTTTACTCAGAATCCACGCACTTCGGTTCGTGATATGGCAGCAAAAGCGGGAACATCGAAGTCAAGTGTTCAACGGATTAAACAATTTTACAACCTAATGAACTATAAAGTACAAAAAGTACCTGATATGTCAGAAGAAAAGGACGCCGAAGCCAAGAGGAGGGCTCGAAAACTGTATCGCGATTATCTGCCCAAATTTGATTGCGTGATCATGGACGATAAAACGTACCGCAAAGCGGATTTCAAGCAGTTACCTGGACACGGATATTATACAGCGGCTAGAAGGGGTGGAGTGTCCTCTAAATGTACCAACGAAAAACATACCCAATTTCCAAAGAAATACATGGTGTGGTAGGCCATTTGCAAATGTGGCCTTCGGAGTAAGGAATTTGTGACAGATCGCACAATCAACACCGGAATTCACATCAGAGAGTGTCTGGAGCGGCGTTTGCTGCCTTTTATACGTCAGCACCAAGGTTCAGTACTATTTTGGCTTGACCTAACAACAAGTCACTACGCCCATTAAACGATGGATTGGTACCAAGCCAATAATGTCACAGTGGTACCAAGAAAAGCCAATCATCCCAATTGCCCAGAACTTCGTCCAATCGAAAGATATTGGGCTTTAATGAAAATAAATTTTAAGATGACCAAACAAACTGCGAAAAACATCGAAATATTTCGACGTAAATGGCGTCGGGCATACACTAAGGTCAACGAAAGGTCGGTTAAAAAACCTAATGGAGGACCTTAATCAAAAATTTAATTTAATTAATTAATTTTAATTTATTTAATTTTTTTTAATTTTTTAAGTGATTTTTTTTCAGTGTTAATAAAATTTTCATTTATTTTGTAATGTTCAGTCAATAATAAACTGAAAGAAATTTTAAGAAAACATCATTGGTTTATTTTAAATAAAAAAAAACAAAAGAACAGTTATTTCTGTGACAGTCTTTTTATAAATAAATTATCAATTAAATAGAATTAATTATTTTTACTAACCTTAAGCCGTTAAGTTCCCCGAATGAATCAATACACTAATATAAGATACACTATTTGAGAAAAACCATCTGAATGAAATTGTTTAAACGTATGAGTATTTATTCGAAATATTAAGTTTATAAAAAAAGTTAAGACATAAAATATGCAGATGTAAACAACATTAAGATTAATAAATTTTAAACCGCCACACTCTTACTGCCAATCTCGTTTAACTCATCTGTCAAATTCATTTGGGCCAAAGAGTCCTCATAACGCTGGCGTTGTACCGATTCAACTGGATACCAATTTGAGGGACGACAGCAACGCTTCAAACGCATGCTTAACTTTCCACTAGAACGGGAAACGCTAAAGATTGCATAACCGAGAGCCAAAATCCACGGAATGCAAATCAGGAGAAGAGCCAAAATACCAACCACGAGTGAAGCATATAAGTGCTCAAAAAATACCATTAAGAAGCCCATGAGCTAGGAGAAAATAACAAGAATTACTAGAGAGTCCAAAATAAAATAATTACGATAATGTCTGACACACCATGGCAACGAGCAGCACTATAGGTGCAACAAAACGCAGCATATAGACCCGCCAGGTGGCAAAACATTGACCCAGCATAAACTCAATATCATGTTGGAAACGCACACGTCCATATACCCAAAGCACAACGAGCAAAAGCAACAGATTCAGAGCGGTTTGCACAAACATTGCATCAGCGCTGAGTGCACCAAAGTAAGCTGCACCATGCTGTATAAGCGAAATGTAGAAAAAACAGTTTAGGTCAGGATTTTGAAATGAACCTAAATATAATGTTGCCAGTCATACGTTTGAGCAGAACATTATGGAGCATAATGCTAGAAGTCCAATTAGGCCGAAGGTAACCTCTGACCTACGCTCACGCAGATACTCAAATTCATCAAAAATGGCGGTAAGCAGAGCAAACAGCTGAGTTACCTACACAAATAAAAAAGTAAATTATTAAAAGTATGGTCTTGTTCATAAAATATACATATACATGTATTATACCAAAATAAAAAAACCAAACTTAAAACTTACAATTATCAATAAAGCACTTAGAACCAGCAAGCTGTAGAATAGAATAGACCACAAATTGGCCAAGTTTAAGTCCGCGAAAACGCTACCGCTAGCCAGGAACAGCACCCAATGCTGTCCATACTGTCTTGAAAGAGACATTCCTCCTGTGATATCTAAATGCAGATATAACATGTTAATAGCTTCGAACATAGGGTTGAATTTTTCCAAAAATTTGGAAGTTACACTGCAATGTGCTCTGCTTGTGCTATAATATGTCATCCAATATAAGCAAATATAAGCCCTGATAATTTTTTTTTTTTTGCAATTTTAAGCTCTATTTCTTTATACTTACAATCCAAATGGTGATCAATCAAGTAAGCCAACAGACCAAACAGCATCATGATTACAAATTGACCCAATGGTATGAAGAAGCTGAAACGAATGATATTCGTCTTAAACTTATTGTAGCTAGCAAGAGAAACAATGGCGCCCCAGCCAGCACCAAAAGTTGCTATAGCCAAGAGTGGAATGCTGGCCATGCTAACAGAGAAATCAGGACGTGGTGGTATAAAGAATTCAAATAAGTGCTTCTGGCTAACATCACTCAGAAAGCTCAATCTAAACAAGCAAATTAGCAGCAAGGTCATTAACAACCACATCGCATAACGTATTAATTTGCCCATCTGTAATGAAAATTATAGAAACCAAACATATGACATGAATTTACAAAAGTACCTTTTCACTGCTGGTCACTTTGTAGAAAATCAGTGACACAAAAGTCCAGACTAGTAACATAAAACCTACCAACTGCCATGACATAGAAAACTGCGTTACATCATCAATATCGTATATGTCATATTCATGGAAAAGAGATCTTAGATATTTTAAATAATATATAAATTATTTTACACTGTTTAAAATTAACGAAATATATGAAAGTACCTGAAAAATACAACCGAAGGAATTTGAAAAGAATGATACCTAAAGTAGGATGAGTTGTGTAAATCAACTTCATCAGCAATAGAAGTGTTCGAGCAAATCTGAATTTTTTAAAAACAAAAATTAAATTAAACTGCTCTTCATTTTGATAATAGTATTTATAATCAAACTTTCATTTATGTAATTGATATTTAATTCACCACCTGGTGCATCTTCCGACCACTGCTGGAATGACTCACAACTCCATGGCAGCGTTGGTCTCATAGAGTGAACGAGATACATTAAAGGAATAGCCGCAAAAACGCTATAGTATGTAAGTATCGAAAAATTAAGCGCTAAGCTAATATAGCCCATGCCTATCCAAACATATAA
Source organism: Tetanocera ferruginea (assembly GCA_958299015.1). Lineage (NCBI taxonomy): Eukaryota > Metazoa > Arthropoda > Insecta > Diptera > Sciomyzidae > Tetanocera > Tetanocera ferruginea. The sequence continues at coordinate 135,361,063 of OY282641.1, forward strand.
GAAAGAAAAGTAAAATAGTAAAATAGTAAAATAGTAAATAATGGTTCAAAGACTCACCTTTGAATAGTGGTGATATGCGAAATGCCGATATGAAACCGCTGCTTGAAAATTGTCCCAGATATGATTGTAGGAGAAAAATTGGCGCCACAAATACAACCAAACATATTAAATACGGCACAGCTGAAAAAACTGAAAAACAATTCGAGTATTTAATTTAGTTATGAAAATAATATATTATATTTAAAATGCACGCATAATAAGAATAGTATCTTAGCTAAGCTTTATCTTAACGTACTAAAAAATGTATTTCTATTGACAAAATTTTTCTATGTCAGATGGAGATTAAAACCCGTGTCTACAGTTTTCATTTCCATGTACCCTAGAGTGGGTCGGATTAAGTGGGGGAAAATTGATATAAAAAGACACCCCCTAGAAATAAGCTTACATCGAAAGTGTTTCAGCACTATACAATTTTTTTTTTTGAGTGTCCCGAAAAACAGCTAAATGGTCTTTTAGTCAAAACATTGGTATTTTTGCAAAAAATAGGTCCAAGGTAGGTATCCTAGGAACTTACCGATTTCGACTGTCTTCAGTGCACATCTATTAATTTAATGTTTAAGTTTTTTAACAGAGTTTCGATAAGATCGGCCAGCGTATGTGATAAATTATAGAGACACTAACATCAAAATAGTTCAAAACAAAACTATGCTTTTAATTTTCATAAATTTTATTAGAAATGGCTCATTTAATTGTTTGCTAGGATGTGGATAAAGTAAACAATCATTATAAGATCAAAAATATTTTGTGTTGCTTCGCAGGTTGATCATTATCACCGGACCTCAATCCAATCCAAAACTTGTGGCAACAAATGAAAGTAGCTTTAAGGGGTAAAAACTAACAAACAAAGATGCACATTTATCCCTGGTACAGGAGGCGTGGAAAGCTGTTCCTCGGGCCACGTACCAAACATTGGTTAACTATACCTCGCCGATGTATGACTGTGATTTAAATTAAAAGATTTACAACAAGGTATTTAATAATTAAAATGTATTCAAATTTAAAGCATTTAATAAAAAAATTTTAACTTAATCTCATTTTTATGATAGAAATGAATTTAACCATTAACATTCTGCAATTGTCCCTATTTTTAACACAACACAATTTCGGTTAAACATTGGAATATTTTTTTCCTTCTTTTGTATTGCATTAAAGTTTTTTCTCTTGATTTTCTTATGGAAGGCCCTTCAGCCTATATAAAAATAAGGAAAATAAATAAATAAAGCACGGTATGGGTTCAGTGGTGCTCAAGGGTGCCATATCAGCTGCAGGTCCTGGAAAGCTTCACATCATTGATGCTATTATGGACCAACACTTATACATTAATATATTGAACAATAATTTGAATGTAAGTGTGAGAAAGTTGGGTATTGATTGATTGATTTTCATTTTACAGGAAAATTATCCAAGACAAAAGGCCTATCATGTGAGAAGCTGACTTCTTAATAGTTGAGCACATTTTTTTTAAGCTCCAAGACACTTTGCAGACCTCATTTCTATTGAGCTCAAATGGAGTAACCCGAAGGAAAGTTGAAAAATCACACTGTTTCTACTCGTGATCAGCCAAAAACAGCCCTTATTGAGGAGTGGAAGAATATGGAGCCGTGCTACTGCCAAAAAGTGGCGAATCAATGCCAAATCATTTGGAAGCGGTTATTAAACAGAAGGGCTTACCAACTTAATGTTTACTCTGTATTTTTTAATATTATTTAGATTTTTATTTTATAAATTAACGTCGTGTTCCATTATTATAATACTACACATAATACAAATAATACTCTTTTGAAAATATACAAAAATTTGCTTGTTGGACCATCAAAGTAACTTTAATTTGGATTTCAATGAAATTTTTAAGTTTGTTCCATTATTACTTTGAGCCACTGTAATAACACACACATGACAAAATTGATGATAAGAAGCTCGTTCAAAGTCCTTTCAAGGGCTGATGTGGAAATTTGTTTTTGTGTGCCACAAGTTCTCGATTGGATTTTTTTGGGATTTTCTTGCACAAGTATGGTATTACCTGGGTCAATTCTGAATTCACATGTGATATTAGTGTGTTTGCCAATACTGAACAGGCCAATAAAATTTTTTAAGAAATTCAACCCTTTACGTGTCAATAATACGTAATGTCTAAAAGGAACACAAAAATGACGAAATTCAACGTCGGTGACTGACTCAACTTGATGAGACCAGCATTATCCATGCCGAAAATGTCTTAAGTCGACATAAACCTCTACATGGTGTCTCATGGAAACGGCAAGCTAGCAACCGGTAATTTGAGTGGTGGGCCGTTTGACCTTCATTGGGTTCTTTGGGTTTGAAGCCCACCACAAAAAATTTTTCGGTACCCCAAATTTGCATGGTGCCTCTCAGAAATTTTCTAAGAATGCCGTGAAGACGCATATGTGCGCTGTATTCATCAATACATAAAAAATATCGTACTTGGTAACTTCAGCGCCAAGGTACGCAACGGAAACATATTTGGTCTAACAGTCGGAAAGTTAGCCTCAATGACAACACTTCCGATACCGGAATGAGGTTGATTGACTTCGCATCTGAATTTTCATAAGGCCACTTGTCTGTCTCCTGATCAAATGACGCGCAACCACGGCGCAGACTTCACTAGTTTATTACTAGACAAGTACAAATTTTATGAACTGACTTATCTTTAAACAATGTTTATGGAAGTCATGCGATTTATATGAATTTAATTCAATACAGTTTACAAATTCAAATCTAGAACCTAACACAGATTTTCTAATCTATGTTTTATTTTACTGCAATTGGATTCAATACTGAAATGCAATGTTTAATAAAATGAACCTATTTCTAAATTTAAATAAGCAGTAACAAAAATGCATGGAATGTTCGAATTTACAAATTAAACTCTAGAAAAGAAGAAAAACAAATAGAGCTTAATAAAATTTCAGGCTCTAAAATATTATTTGCCTTGTCTGAGATGTACTTGAAGTATTATAAATGCGCTTCATTGTTCAAATTAGTTCAAAAGCTTTTAATTACAACAATATCTATTAATAATAATGCTATAAATTATGAGCAATTGAAACTATGCATTGGCCTATTTGCTATTAACCGCCACGCCCTGCACACGCTCTCCTTCAAAATTATTAATTTTTGCAATTTAATCCGTTTTGGAAAAATAAAACGCTCAAATAAAAAAATTCAAAGTTAGCGTTTAAGAGGCGAGAAAAAATGAATAAATAAATGATGACAGATGTGGCGAATGAGGAATTTGCAGCTTGTTTGAGTGTGCACATAAAAAAATTTTATAGCAAAAATTGATATAATTTTCATATTTGGACTAAAATTTAACATATAATAAAATGAAATACTTATAAATAAAAATATTTGATTATAGCATCTATAAGCAAAGCTCAGAGGTGGAAGCTGTGATTAAAAATATATACTAAAAAATGTTTGAATAAAATTCGGCTTCGAAATGAGATGAGCTTTCAAGACTTTATACGAGACATTTAAACTTCTGTTAGTATAAGTAGTTAAGTTTACTTAAAACTATGAATAAGCATATACATATTTGAACTTACTGCCCAGCTCGAATAAGAAGTACCAAGACATGGCCAATACATCCATTTTCAAGGCCAGTCCCCAGCAGGCATAGAGAAAATCATTGGGAGCAGCCCAGTGGCTGCGTGCTGGATCGGGCAGAAACGGTTTTCTAACGCCCACACTAGAACTTTCACCACCCATATTTATTTTTTCAATAAAGCATACAACAAAAAAATTATAGCATGTATATATCTAGAAAACTTTAAATGTTTCAATCAGTTTTGACACTTTCACTTTTCACTAAATCTTTCTTTGTCTTTGCAAAAAGTTTGTTTTTGTTTTTTCAAAATTTGTATTTGTGGTATTAAAAAGAAAATCACACAAACTTAATGAATTAAGTTTTGAAATTCCTTCGAAATTTGCATTCGTTCTAATTAGTTTAAGAGCCGGCAGAAGACTAACAACTGGTGGTTGAACGTTGAATAAATAAAATTCCTCGCCACTTGCGGCGGCATTTTAGCTTTAATTAAAATTTGTATTCTCATTTTTATTCTGTTTTTATTTTGTACTTAAAAAAAAAATTCGTTATTAACATCTGATCGCTTTTCTAATTCATCACTACACCGGGTGAGATTAACGAGCAGGCTAGAGCATTGTGCGATCTGTCAGATACAAGTTGATAATGAAGAAAAAGAATTGAGTTCAAGTGGACAAACAGTTGGGTGCAGAGAGTAAGTGTTCGGAACATCAAGTAAAATTTCAAATGTCTGGGAGCTGTTACTTTATGCTCATTTCTTGCTTTTTTAAAAGCTTGTGTGATCTTTTTAATCTTCAGAGCATAGAATAGCGCACATGAAGGAAAATTTGCCAAAAATATATAGTATGTATTTGCCTATTTGTGACAAATAATAACAAATAAGTTGAACAAAAAAATTGTTTTGTTGTGAAAATTGATCATAGCAAAAACAGAAAAATACAAACAAATCTCAATTACTGCACAATATTTTTACACAATACTCCAAAGCAAAATTATCCAAAGCAATAGCAATTTTGAATGACAAGAATCGAAAAATTTCTTTAAAACGGGGAGATTTTTTAAGAGGACGGTTTTTGAAATTTCAGAAAAAACAGAAAATTAGCAATAGCAAATAAAATATTTATTTGGAATGATACATCAATAATTAATTAACATAAATCTTTATTAACACTAAAAAACCCTCATTTTACGATATATATTATGATTATTCCGAGGATTATTTCAATAGATTCATTTTAAGATTTAGTTACATACAAGTACATTCTAAATAAAGCTTAATTTATTATATATTCTACAGCTTGTACGATTAAAGACCATTATCATAAGGTGCCAATTCAGTATTAGCCCACTTCCTTTAATTGATGTGTTATGTCCATATTCCCCAAAGCGTCCTCATAACGTTGACGTTCCTCCGAATCGACAGGATACCAATCTGTGGGACGACAGCAACGTCTAACACGCAAGCCTAGCGATCCAGTTGTCTGAATAATGCTAAGAATAGCATAACCAGGTATGAAAACCCAAGGTAGACCAATAACAAATATAGCCACAATAATAACTGACATCGAGCCAAAGTAATGCTCTAAATAGGCAATAGCAAGACTTATTACCTAAATAAGAAGATAAGACAATGTAAAAGAAAGTAAGAAAAATATGTTAACTTAAGAAAATTTTCAACATACCAAGGTGAACAGGAGAGCTAGAGGTGCTATGAAACGTAGCATATACACCCGCCAGGTGGAAAAGCGTTGACCCAACATAAACTCAATATCACGTTGGAAGCGCACACGTCCATATATCCAGAGTACTACAAGTAGCAGCAGTAGATTAAGAGCAGTTTGAATGAACATAGCATCGGCTGGTAGGGCGGTGAAATTGGTCAGACCATGCTGTAGGGAAAAAGTAAGTATTGATGTAAATGTTAATACATTTTTTTTACAAATATTTTTTATATTTAAGTAGCCATACGTTTGAGCAGAAATAGATGGAACACAAAGCCAACAGTCCGACGAGTCCTAAGGTCACCTCCAGTTTGCGTGGACGTAAGAATTCGAATTCATCAAATATTGCTGTGAGCATAGCGAAAAGTTGAGTCACCTAGGTAGGTAAAGAATTTATAAGAATTTTTTATTTATTTTTAAAATAAAAACTAACAATAATCAGTAGAGCACTTAGAGCCAGCATGCTATAGAATAATATGCACCACATATTTGGCAGCTCCATCTCAGCCATAACGCTACCGCTGGCCATTAAAAGGACCCAATAATGCTCCGTACTAGTAGAGAAATATACGTCAGTGAGCACTTTATATCATTGAAGAAAAAAAAAGAAAGATTATAAGAACATGTATCGAAAGTGGTTGAAAAAAAATATATATAAAAATATTTTTTTTCTTACACTTTATATGACAATTTATCAAGAAAGGAATCAGTGCGGAGCATATGAATATCAGCAGTTGGCCTAAACATATGAACCAGCTGAAGCGCATTATATTCGTTTTGAACTTATTATAACTGGCCAGTGAAACAATAGCACCCCAGCCAGCACCGAAAGATGATACAGCTAAAATTGGAATACTGCCCAAACCAATGGCCACATCCGGCCGCCTTGGTATAAAAAATGCATGCAAGGCCTCTCCAGCATCGGTTAAAAATAACAGACGAGACAAACAAATAGAGAGCAAGGCTAACAGTAACCACATCGTATAACGTATTAATTTGCCCATCTATAGAAATGAAGTATATTTATTTTATTTCGTCTTAAGTATAAAATGTTAGACTTACATTTTCGCAATTGCCGAACTTGTAAAAAATTAAAGCAACCAAGATCCAGACTAGAAACATGCTGAAAACTAACTGCCATGGCATGAAGAAATCATCATCGCTTTCTTCAATAAGATTGTAATTCTTGAAATAAGATCTGAGAGTTACAAGAAAATTTTAAAATTACATATAGTTAATGTCCAAAAACTGTATTTTTATTAAGAGTACCTGAAAAATACCACTGAAGGAATTTGATATGGCGGCATCTGATGGTAGGTCATGGTATAGTTTTCATTATTCTCATCGTCATAAGGATTCATAGAAGTTGTGACTTCTATGGTTTTGTTGTTGCAAATCTTATAATCAAAAAAGTCATGTTATATAATTTAATTTTTTAAAAATGTGCCTCACATTTCGATCAATATTACTATCCAAATCTTTTGCCCTCTCCAGATAAGATTCACAGCTCCACGGCAGAGTAGGTCGCATCGAATGAAAAAGATAGATTAGAGGAATGGCCGCAAATATGCTGTAATATGTGAGTATTGACAAATTAAGCGCAAAACTGATGTAACCCATGCCTAAATATTATCAAAGTGATGGAGAGAAAAGATTTTTAAAATATGTTAACTCAGTTCTGAATGAAAAGTTTTCAATGAGCAGAATTACCCTTGAATAGTGGTGTTAAACGAAAAGCCGATATGAAGCCGCTACTCGAAAACTGGCCCAGAAATGATTGTATGAGAATTATTGGTACCACAAAAAGAACCATACAGATTAAATACGGTATAACGGAGAAAACTGAAAGATTGTTTGTGTTAAAGCAAATAAAAGTATTTTTGAATATTATTGTATAGAAATACAGTCCGAACTAGTTCATAATACTAGTTAATAAATAATACTAGTTTGTTATGTGTAATATTGATATTGTGATACTTCCATATTACATACTTAAGAATATTTCATATATCCTTTTTGTTGTACTTTTGGGAAAAAATATTTGTTTTGTGCATAGTTATCAAATAATTCGAAATCTAGTATTAATTTATTGTATTTTGTTAAGTTAGAAAATGTACTTATGAGATGACTAATGTTTTACGCATTTTTTTTTTATATGAAATATATACTTGTTTATGCTTAAGAATACAAATAAATAATACAAATTCATTATGTGTGATATTTAAGAGATTCAGGTTAAATAAAAACAATTTGATAAAAGTTTACGATTTTTTTTTGTTTTCTTTTTAGTTTTGAACCAAGGATTTCAGGTGTCAAACCTATTCAGTCAAGTCTGCCTTGGTTCGGAAAATTCGGAAAAAGATAAGTAGGAGAGAAAGTGAAATCAAGAGGAATAAGTGTAGAATGTTATAGTGTGGCGGAGTGCTAAACAACATTCGAATTTGAATCTGAGGCAAGTGTTATGCCTTTACCTCAGTCAATTCGAGTTATTAAGCAATCTCATTCCACAAACAACTCTACCAACAACTACAACTTCCAAAGTCGTATATATTGATAAATTTTTAATTTCAGTTGATTAGAAATGAAAGAATTAAAGAAATGTAAAAGCGTAGAACCATGGCTAGACCTGGATTTGAAGCCGGATCCTCTGAGTTGGCAGTCAAGCCCGCTAACCACTCGACTACCGAGGACCCAATTTTTTAAACGTTGTTCTGTCGAACCAAAAAAAATTAAATGAATATTGCATTACATTTTTTCAAATCAAAAGCAGTAAATTGTAAAGGAAGCTGTAGCCACTATATGTTATCGCCTTGAAAAAAAATACCTACTGGCATTTTTAAAAAATAAAGATTAGCAAATTGTAAACACGAAGTTGTGTTTTGAAATTTGTAATCAACGGTATCGCTATGGATCGTTTCATTTATGATGATTCATATATGCCTAATTTATCGAATATTTTGCATAAAAATAGACCAGAAAGTGGTAAAAATTTTCGATAATCTCCAGCTGCATTGCATATGAATAACTTTTAAGATGATCATTCTTAAACTGAATCGAAAACTTACCTTTTTTCTTCATTAAGGCTGACTTAGCTAAAAACATGAACTGATGATAATTTCAGAGTTTCACAGAAATTCTTAGGTGTAATAAAAGAACAAAATTTTAAAATATTTTAAACATCAACTTACTGCCCAATTCAAAGAAGTGGTACCAGGTCAAGGAATAGATATCCAGTTTGAAAGCCAGTCCCCAGCAGGCGTAGAGAAAATCAGTTGGTGCCGCCCAGAAGCCGCGACTTGTATCGGGTCGAAAGGGCTTTCGACCACTTTCGTATGAGCTCTCATACACCATATTTTTTCTTAAAGTACAATATGACCAGAACTAAGTCTTTTCAACATTAACACAATATAAAAGTTTCACTCGTGTGCTTTTTTTGAAGACATTAATTAAACTGTTAATACAGTGATTTATTAAGGCGCAAAAAAACTTTCTAAATTAAATAAATTCAAAACTTGGCAAAAAAACTTAACGAATCAAAATGAATTAAAACAGCATCGGTTGAGCATTCATTCTAAAAAGTTGAATAGCCGGCAAAAGACTAAAAACAACTGGTGAAACGAGTTGAACGAATAAAATTCCAACTGAGATGCGGCGCACATTCTGTAAAATCACTCGCTGTGATGTAATTCGTAGACAAAACATTTGAGACCTGAGCGGCTTTTGAGAACATGGCAAACAAACAAAAAAATATATAATGCCAGTCTATTAAATACTCAGATTGCACCTAATTTGCTATGTTGGTGATTTAAATAATTCCTTGAAAATTTATTGAGCAATACAAACAAAGCCGCAGAAAAAGAAAAATCAAAATTTATTATCTATTATAAGTAAAATATTTTTTGATTCATTTATTATGCGCTATACAAAATATAAATTAATATTTAATTTAAAAATGTACATGCTGAAGAAAAATAGATCTTTTTAAATGGATCTTAGTTTTTCTATAATATGCATTAAGGTACTATTACAGTGTGTAAAAAATGGAAAATAATTTTTTGTTTTTTTCTAGAATCTGGTTCCTTAAGGTCTTAAGAATGCGTGTACAAAATTTTAGAAAAAAATATCAAATGAAAAAAAAGATATAACATATATGTTATATTGGTATGTCACGTATTATTCATATATTATCGTTCATAGAAGAAAATCTAATCGCGTTTTTCTCGAAACAAGTTTTTTCGAATTGGTTTCTAAGATATCTCGAGTTCTGCTTGATCGATTTCGATAAATCTTGATTCATTTAACTGTACATAATGTTAATAAATTTGAATTAAATAATTTAGTATTATTTACGTAAAAAAAATTAATAAAAAAGGTGTTGTTTTTAATAGCTTCACACTGTAATAGTACCTTAAAAGTTCATCAAATTGATTTCTGTATACGTTCAAATTAGCTGAGGTCACACGGTGATCGTTTGAACGGCTTTCAATGAACACTTCTTACTCTATTTTACATTTTGATCGTTGGTAGGTGGTCACACGATGATCGTTTGATCGGCAATCAACTTTTGACATTAGATAATTTTCATTACTTTTTCTCCTCCGTTTTTATTTCGTACTATAAAAACATTGCTATTATATCAACAGCTGAGTTTGAAAGTATTATTAAGCGTTTATTATTTTATGATAAGCAAATGATGATATATTATTATATCATCTCTATTCACCATCTATAGTATTGTATTTTGAGTGAAGAAGACAAAATGAAAATGAAAAAATGAATAATGAAATAGATTTGGAATCGTTGGCTTTACAATTAATAAATTGCGCTAAGCAATATACTGCGAACATAATCTTTATGAACAACGCTCATAGAAGAGTTTTGCAGCGTTTTGCGAGTCTGATTAGCGATTTATTCAAAATGCGAGCAGAAATTAGAAAAAATCACACGTGCTGGACAAAGATGTGCAAGGCGATCATTGAGGGTCTTTTTTCTCAGATTGCTGCAGAATTGCGCTCAGAAGACCCTTTTGCGCTAAAAAATTATTTCAGAATGTCGGATGAGAAATTTAATATTGCACTTGAGTTAGTTCGACGGGACATAGAAAAACAAGATACTAACATGAGAAGAGCTATAAGCGCAAAGAAGCAGCTTGGAGCGCCTCTCAGGTATTTAGCTACCGGTGAGTCGTACAAAAGCATGGAATACCACACTCGACTTTCATATTCCTATTTAGTGGAGTGTATTCCAAGAGTTTGTTTCGCGATTTGGAAGAATATGAAGAACCGTTATTTAAAGGTAAATAAAATAGAAGATGTAAGAAATTTTTCTTTGGTTACTTTATTATTTTTTGTTTTAAAAAATGTTATAAGGTCACTTTGTATTTTTTTTTTCTTAAAATATATATACTAATTAGCATTATCATGGCTTTGATCACAGATCAGTCTTTGTGTTCAAATTAAAAAATAAAGAAATTGTCTTCAGTGTTTTTAAATTAAATATTAAATTAAGAAACTTCAAACTAAGTTTCTGTAGCTTTGTATTAAAATTAAAAAATATAAAAAAAAATCTTCAGTAACAGTAAATTAAATATTAAATTAAGGAACTTCAAATAAAGTTCCTACGGCTTTGTATTAAAATTTAAAAATAATAAAAAATGTCTTCAGTAACAGTAAATTTAAAATTAAATAAAGAAACTTCAAAAAGAACTTTAAAATGGAAATTGGAAATATTAACACTATTTACAAAATTTCGTTGTCATCCACAACTCTGCAATGCTGGCCTAAGCAGGTCTAAACTGGTAGACGAACGGTTAGATACATACCTATCTTTCTGCTTTTGTTCACGAAGAACTTTTTAAAACCAAACCATTTAAATCGTCCTTCCCTAGAAGTGGTGTTGACCATATCAATGAAACCCTAAACTCCTTGCGTTTCTGTTGCCTTCCTCTTTGCATTTTTAAAAAAATAACGAAGAAAGTGTTTAATAAATAGCTGTGCTTCAATTCGTTTTTAACATATATTTTAAAAATATTAATTTTTTCCCCAGTTTCTCAGAGAGATTGGTCAACAATAAGTAAAATTTTTGATTGCAAATGGAATTTCCCTCTCTGCCTTGGCGCTTTAGATGGAAAGCACATAAACTTCTATGCATCTGCGGAAAATGGATCATATTTTCATAACTACAAAGGCACGGAAAGCATCGTTCTACTTGCACTTGTTGATGCAAACTGCAAGTTAATCTATGTCGATGTTGGATCTAATGGCAGAGTAAATGATGGAGGTGTCTCTTCACTGCAAAGAGTAATCGATAATGGAGCACAATACTTTTCTTCCGACAAAATAATTGGTAACAATAGAACTCTTCCTAACATCATTGTAGTTGACAACGCATTTGTTCTTCACAAATATGTCATGAAACCGTTTTCTCATCGCACTAATGACGAACATAGAATTATTTGTTAACAAGAGACTTTCACGTGCACGACAAGTTGTAGAGAGAGCATTTGGAGTTGTGTCCAGTGCTGTCACTTTACCACAATTGTGGTAGATCTACCACTTTTTTCGACTTTTTTGACATCTACCACTTTTACCACCCACTATTTCCCTTTTCCCAAAATCTACCACTGCTTTATTTCTGTCACAATTTCTATCGTCAATCTATTTTTAAAGAATTAAATCTATTATTTGTTTCTTTAATTTAATTTTTATAATATTTTACCAGGACAGAAAATGGAATTTTTTAAATGTATGATTGGATTTGAATAGTATTGTATTGGAATAAATCATAAAATCTATGCAAAAAACAAATAAAAATTTGATTTTCAGTTCTTTTTCAATTATCCCGAAAGTCTTTTTTTTAATTTCGCAGGACACGAAAACTTTTAAGTTACAACTCTTAAAAAGTTTTCAAATTCAATTTAACACCTAATCTAACAATCTTTTGGTGCGCATGAAAACTTTGCTTGAAAGTTGCTTACTTTCTTGTTCGCGAGCAGCTCCTTAGCTTGCTCGCGGTCCTGTCTGTACTTTGCATCTCATGATAGACAGTGTGAGTTACGGAAATTTAAAAAACGCTTGGGCCACGAGCGTCTTAAAAGTAGCGAGATCCAATAACGAGATTTTTGCGTTTATCAGTCTTAATGATCCGGTATTCACAATTGAAAATTGATGTATTGCTATTTTTGGAAAATAATTTGAGAACAATTTTTTTTATCTATCTATCTATCTATCTATCTATCTATCTTTTTTTTCCAATAAAATTTAATGAATGTTAAAATAAAGCTATACCATAATTTTAATGAGATTACTGCAAGTAAGCCCCATTTTGTGAATATAGGAAAAAATCTACGACTAATTTTCTTTATCTACCACTCTTTTCAACCACAATCTATCACTATTTACAATTTTCAAGTGACAGCACTGGTTGTGTCAAGAAGATTTCAAATTTTGAAGTAAACAATTAATTTAAGAAAATGGGAAAGAATTGAAAATATAGTTTTGTCATGCTGCGTTCTTCACAATTTTCTAACAAATTACGATGAACCAATTTATGAAATTCTTCACAACGGTATTGGAACGCCAGTTCAGAATAACAGACCAGAAATTATGTTATTAATAATAATAAAAATAATTAATAACAAATGCATATTTTACTAGGTCTTATTTTTCTATTCCTTAAGTCAACCTTAATTTTTAATAATTCTTTAATTTGAATATTTAAAAAGTTGCCACTTATCTTAGAAAATATGAATTTCAAATAAAAGGGATACAACTTCAATATTCACAATTCAAAACTTACCGAAGATTAATTTAAATGTGACTCGAGCGAGGATATTTCGTAATTTTATAAACGAGAATAGTTACTTCGAATTATATCATAACCAAATTCAAAACATACAAATGTCAATATATTCTTTGGAGGAGAATTTTCAATACCCAAGTTCTACCCTGCCTTATCTCCACGAAGGGCTTTAAAAATTCAAGCTTCAAAAAGATGATGGCATAACTTAATAATTTTACCTTTTTGCTGGTGCCAAACTTGTCAAAATTCAAAGCTACCAAGATCCACTCGAGAAACATGGTGAAAACTAACTGCAATGGCATGGAAAAATTTTCCTCGCCTCTTTCTCCCAAATTGTAAGATCTGAGAGTAATTATAAAATAAATTTACTTTATTTTTATCTATTTCCTTTTAATTGAAAGAATTTACTTAAAATATAGTTTTGTTTTGACGTAGAATTACGTCTTACAGCATAGATTTTTTCAATGTCATTAGGAAACTTTTTGGCTAATACAGGGTATACCTATATATACCCTAATACAGGGTATACCTCAGGGTATACCTACAGCCTTTAATACTTATCGTTCGAAGATATTATATATACTAAAATATCAGATATATCCTGCGCTGAATGAATATCTAATTTTGGACTTAGTCACTATTATATTAAAGTCACAAAATGGTAAAATATGCATGTTTTTTTATAAGAAAATCAATTATCAGCTGCTTAGCTGTGCCTGCTGCTTTCTTTGTTTTTGTTTCGTTGTTTATGCTTGTATTGCTTTTGTTTTGCACGAACTGATTGGTTTGCTTTGGCAGCATTGTAAGCATTGGGTTTATGTATGCACTAATGTTCTAATATACTATTTTGAAACCAGAGGTCATGAACCTCTTTTCAACTCAGTCAATGAACTCAAACTGTCAAATTCAACGAAATGGGTATGTGATCCCGTTAGATTTAACTCCTATGAAAAAAAAGATGGCGTAAAATTTTAATTTTTGTTTTTAATGCAAATTAATTTGGATCATACTTTTACTTAGTCCATAATTCAGTGTTATTCATTTATTTGTTAATTTTCGGAAGATCAATCCAAATACGTGCAATGTGGACAAAACAATCGGACCAAAGAGACAAAGAAGAAGAGGTTACAACTTACACGGAATTCTACGTCTGCACTTACGATACTATCGAAACTGTTTCTTTTTTAATATAATTTTCAAAAATCCGTGACAGTTTTTTCTTTTAAATCAAGTTTAAAAGATAGATAACACTATCTGCCACTGGTTTTTGTACACGGAATCTCACTAGTTTTTCTTATAAATTTGAAACATGAAAGAAAATTGCAACAAAAAGTTTTTATTGTAACTTTTTATTTAATTTTTTTAAAGTTTTTCTCGATTATTCAAATAAAGTTGCATATATTGAAAGATATCTTGTGTACTAGTTGTTTAAATTTAGTCCAATAAAATTTTCTACACGTTCGTTCAAAAAATTTCTACATTTTGATCAGCAGTTTTTGCGCTATTAAAGATATTTTCAAAAACTTAATTTTACATATAAAAATACAAGTCAAAAGTGTCCTTAAAAATTTATAATAAATCGAAAATTTAAACTTTTTGCCTTTTGATCTTAAAAATATATTTTCAATAAAGAAAATAAGCTATCGCCGAAAGAAATTCCTGCTAAAATAAGGTCAGAAGAATTAATTGATTGTAGATACTAAGATTCGACAAGAGGGGTTTTTTCACCATAATTTCAAAACATTTGCTTTATACTTTAAAAGCATTTTTTATTGAATGATGGCATTTTGTTGATAACCTTTTGATATTTTCGAATAAAACCATCTGGTGATGTCATCTTTATAAAATTGGCATTTTTTTTTTTTTTTGCATTATTAAGTTACTTTAAGTGAACATTATCAATATTCAAGTGAAATATTGTGTTTTGGTGACTCAACAAATGATAAGTGTGAAATCAAAGTTACAATTAACATAAATTGTGTGATTGTGGTGTCAGAAAGTTAAGTTTCTCTAAAAATTTTTTCAAAACTATATTTAGCGCAACTTATGGCAAATTTAAACTTTTATATTTATATTCAATTTTGATTTTTTGAAAGTGAATAAGTTAAATTTTTCCCATTTACATTTTTTTTATTGCTTGCTGTGTGCCATCATCTAGCGATTTTATATCGAAAGGAAATAGTGTGTGAAAAACAATTAAAAATGTCTATGTTGTTTATTTAAAAAATCGATAACTAAGGTAAAGGCATGCGAGAAATTTTAAAAAGGTCTTAAAAGTCGTTCCCAATTTTTAAAATTCATTAGCTTACCTTAGTTTTCAATAAGAAATAAAAAACATTCTGTACGCGAAATTTATTAGAAAGTTATTAAAAATAATTATATCTAAAGAATTTCTTCTATATTATATGCATTTTTTTTTACAAAACTTGTTCCGCTTAAAAGTGTACTTTATAATTTAAGTGTGATATATCTTTAACTTTTTATTTGATATGAAAAATAGACATGCATTATTCTTAATATTAATTTTATATAAACAAATGCATATGCATCTTACATAATATGGCTATTTCCGAAGTCTTTGAATTTTCAATTTATAATCGTGTACTTAAAATATGAATAAATCGTTTGTAAATACACCAAATTTCTATTTATATTTCTTTTTAAGTTTCCTTGAACAAGTTAGATTTTTAAAATCAAGTGCATATTACATCAACACATTATATATCTTCTTTATTAAAAATAAGAGATCATTCTATTAAATCATTTTTGACTCTTTGTTATGCATTCTTAATACAGTCCTATACACAAAGTTTTTTTTACAATTATAAACCATAATTTTTTCCATTTCAGGTCGATTCAACCTCGTTTAACTGATGAGTTATGTCCATGTTACCCATAGCATCCTCATAACGCTGACGTTCTTCCGGATCAACAGGATACCAATCTGTCGGACGACAACAACGTCTTAAACGTAAGCAAAGCGATCCAGTTGTCTGAACAATGATTAGAATAGCATAACCCGGAATGAAAAGCCAAGGTATGACAATAAGACATAAAGCTATAATGATAACAATTATAGAACCGGCAAACATGTGCTCCACAAAGGCAATAAACAGGCTTATAATCTATATGAAAAAGAGAATAGAATGTGAGTAAGTGCAAATTAATATTACTTTCTACAATTATATTGAACGTACTAAGATGAGTAGGAGAGCTATAGGTGCTACAAAACGTAACATGTACACCCGCCAAGTGGCAAAGCGTTGCCCCAACATAAACTCAATATCACGTTGGAAGCGCACACGTCCATAGATCCAGAGTACTACAAGTAGCAGCAGTAGATTAAGAGCAGTTTGAGTGAACATCGCATCGGCAGGTAGTGCGGTGAAGTGGGTCAGTCCACGCTGCAATTAGACAGCAAATATGTAATATGAAACTTAATTTGTGTTAAGAAATAATTCAATATTTATGCGGTCATACATTTGAGCAGAAATAAATGGAAGACAAAGACAACATGCCGATCAGTCCTAATGTTACCTCCAGCTTGCGTGGACGTAAGAATTCGAATTCATCAAATATTGCTGTGAGCATAGCAAACAGTTGAGTTACCTGTACAGATAAGAGTTTTGTTAAAATTATCTACAAATATCTTAAAACATAAATTTTACAATAATCAACATAGCACTTAGAACCATCATACTATAGAATAATATGCACCACATGTTTGCCAGCTCCAAGTCAGCTAAGGCACTACCGCTGGCCAAAAATACTTCCCAGTAATGCCTCGAAATGGGATAGAAAGTAGCTTTAGTCAGTGCTATAGAGAATTAAACAAAATAAAAACATTAACTATGTCAGAAAGTCGCTTAGAAAGGAGATATATAAGTAGTTTTCAGCTTACACTTTATATGACGATTTATCAAAAAAGGAGCCAGTCCGGTGAATATAAATACCAGCAGCTGGCCCAGACAAATGAACCAGCTAAAACGCATAATATTCGTTTTGAACTTATTATAGCTGGCAAGTGAAACAATGGTACCCCAGCCAGCACCAAAAGACGATACAGCTAAAATCGGAATACTGCCACCATTTAAATTCACCTCCGAACGAGGTGGCAATAAAAAGTCATATAAGGCCTTTCTAGCATCAGTTAAAAATATCAGACGTGACAAGCAAATCGTGAGCATGGTTATCAGTAACCACATTGTGTAACGTATAAATTTACCCATCTATAGAAATGAGCATCTTCATTAAATTATGGCATAAGTGTAGAAGTTAATGATTCTACCTTTTCGCTTTTGCCGAACTTGTAAAAAATTAAAGCTACCAAAATCCAAACGAAAAACATGCTGAAAACCAACTGCCATGGCAAGTAAAATTCTTGATGTCTGTCTTTCATAAAGTTGTAGTTCTTGAAATAAGATCTGAAAGAAACGAATAATGTTTATTACTTTTATTTATTATTTTATTAATTTAAGGAGTTTACCTAAAAAATTCAAACGAAGGAATTTGTTGCGGAGGTGTGTAATAATGGGAATAAAATGTGGTATGACTATCATTGTCCTCACCGATTAAAGGAATCACAGTGTTTCTGTCTGTTAAGGTTTTATTGTTGCAAATCTAGAAAAATTATTTTAAATAATATTTAACAATGTCACGATTAAAATAAAAATTAAATCATTTGTTTGAGTATCACATTTCGATTGCCTTTAGTTGTAAGACTAGGCACATCCCTTGCCCATTCCAGATAAGATTCACAGCTCCAAGGCAGAGTAGGTCGCATCGAGTGTAAAAGATAGATAAGAGGAATGGCCGCAAATATGTTGTAGTATGTGAGTATTGAAAAGTTTAGAGCTAAGCTTATATAACCTATGCCTAGATTAAATTATAAGATGTAAGAAGAACTTTTTAATACAAGTATTTAAATTAAAATTAAAAATTTGGTTTGATAAAACTTACCCTTGAATAGCGGTGTTAAACGGAAAACCGATATGAAGCCACTACTCGAAAATTGTCCCATAAATGATTGGATGAGAATTATTGGCACCACAAAGAGGACCATGCAGAGTAAATATGGTATTATGGAGAAAACTGAAAGATTTTTTGTAGTAAAGAAGATATGCTAAGAAATACGAGTACTAATAGGCATGTTAAGTGAATATAGAGTTCTATAAATTTGAGAATGAAATATTGCGTAATGCCGTTTACACTAGTGCATTATTGCAGGAAACATTATTACAGTAATTTTAAAATTTATCATACAAATTGCCGGTCACAGTCAATATGACCAGATATAAGGTCATGAATAAGTATTAACAGATCGATTCAGACTGGTGACGCTTGGTTGCAGAATACCAAAAGGGATTATAACTTGCCAAACAGTGGATGTAAGGGTTGAATCTATCATCTAGTTTCGAGAGTTTTCAAGTCCAAAAAGGATTCTTCTCACTGGCAAAGGTATCATCACTAAAAGTTTGAAGCACAAAACGTGAAAACGATTTTTGGTTTTGTTTCAATAGGAATGAATTAAATCGAAAAGACTTCATTTCCAAGTTGAAATTATTCTTCAACCTCGAACTTACAACACAAAAATTTTGACTGAAAAAACATATTCAAAAAGAAATCACTCTTTAAAATGTGCTTTGCTATACAATTAAATGTGCTTTAATAATAATTTATGTAGTTTTTCTACATCTACCTACATCGTTAATATTGTTTCAAAGATTCAACCTACTTTTTTCATACGAACATTAAAAAATAAATAATTAAGGGCATAGATACAGTTTTGCTCAATCTACCTAAATCATTAATAACCGTTTTTTTAACGAAATTTTGACTCGCTTCGAATGAGAACTATTTTTTTCAATTCATTTGAATAATTCATTGAGGTTTTTGAGATTTGTTTGCTTACTAAATGCCTTGTTTATAATTAATTTATTTGGGCGCAATCCGCCCACCTGAAGGACACGATTCAAGAACATGTCAAAGCGAAAAGGTGAGAAGAAAATAAAAAGAGTTGGACTAACATATTAACGTATTTTATGCATAGGGAAGTACATATTATAATTCCATGCTAAATTACAATTAAGGGGGAACAATTAAAGAGGCATGGGCTGTGATAAGGCTAAAGGCTTAGGATGGAAAGAGGTGTTTGGAAAAGGAATAATTGAATATGAATTTAGACATTGGTGGACTGTAATGCTCTCTGATTGTATTAAATATCTTACAACATCTATTTATGGGCTCGTTGTTAGCGTAAGTGGTATGAGGCTGTGATTCACACAGAAATCTTGAATGTCTAGTTCTCCTTATTGGGTCATTGATTGTTACTTTGTTAGAAATATATTCAATATCAATGTTTTTGATAATGACATCGAATATAAAACATGAACAGAGTAGCATCCTTCTTAATGACAACGGCATTATATATACGGCTTTCAGTCTGTGTTCATAAGGTAGCAGGTTTCTATAATCCCGAGGGTCATACGTGTCTCTCAAGGAAAAAATTAAGAATTGTTTTTGAATAGATTCTAATCTTTCACTATGCACCTCAAAACTTGTATTCCAGACTGTGCCAATATTCTAGAATTGGACGCACTAAAGTGTAATATATAGTTATAGTTACCCACACGTTCTTGAATTCTTTTGCACGTCTTTTAATGAATCCGAGAAGCTTGTTTTCCCTTGATATGATATTATCGAAATGAAGGTTATACACAATGTGATTGATCCTATTTAGTTTTACCCCATTAAGCTCAAAACGTCTATAAAGTATTTATTTTTTACGGGAAAACTTATAACGTAGCACTTATTTTCATTTAGGGAAAGCTTATCTTGAACACAACAATTTTCCGGGGATAAAAGTTTACTCTGTAAGAAAACTATGTCCACTTCAGATTTAATGACAACTTAATGTTAAAGAGAAGTGGGCCGAGGTGACCACCTTGAGAGACGCCCGATGAGACATTAATATTTTTAGATAGAATACCTTGAAATTTAACGAATTGGGATCTTTTACTAAGATATAAATTCAGCCATTTCAACAAAGAACCTGAAATACCAAATTTTTCTAAGTTTTTAGTAAAGATTACATGATCAGCTCGATCAAATGCTTTGCTAAAATCGGTATAAACTGCATCTATCTGATGACCTTTTTCCATATTATTCAGAACATCTGAGACCATGATTGTGAGATTTGTTGTGGTTGATCGTCCTTTACGGAATCCGTGTTGCTGTTCATTTAAACCAGGATTTTCTATTTCTGTGAGCTTAGAACATATTATTTTTTCAAAAATTTTAGAAATAGTTGACAGCAAGGCGATTCTTCTGTAGTTTTATCACCGTTCCTATAAACTGGTGTAAGATGAAATGATTTTCAATAGGATGGAAAAACACCTAATTGCAAGGACTTCGTAAAAATAATATGTAACGGATAAATTAATTCACCTATGTACTGAGCAAGAAAAGTTGATCGTATAAGGTCCGGACCGGAAAACTTATTAAGATCTAATTCATTTAAAGACTTAATTATGTCATCTTGTGTTATATTGATAGCGCTAACCAACGAAGACAAGTTGGAATAAAAGGACGGAGTTTGAATTCGGGTTAAAGGTGGACGAAAGACTTCTTTAAAGTGATCTGCAAATAGATTGCAAATGTTCTGTGGGTTAGAAGAAAAATTATTTCCTTTTAACATGGATATTGGATATCCGATAGATTTTCGCTTGACATTAACGAAGTCGAAAAATTTTTTCGGGTCTTTAATAACTCTTTCTCCAATCAAGTTGGTGTACAATTTGTAAGCTTCAACAGACTTCATGGAGAACCCTTTAGACAGCTCTTCGTACTTTGCTTTTACTTCATCACTTACAATGACGGTATTTTTAATGAATTTGTAGAGACTATTTCTTCGATATCTGAGTTGTCTAAGATTTGGATCCAGCCATGGTTCAGATAATTTATTCCTTTTATTTTAATTTTAGGTACAAAAAAATCAAGTACGGAGAATATACTCTGATAGAAAAACGACACAGCATCATCCAAATCTAAGAGTAATAGTTGTTTCCAGTTCATACAATTCAGTACATTTCTAATGTTTGTATAATCGGCGTTAAGAAAATCATACACGATTGAGTTATTAAAGGATTGTCTAAAAGTTATGTGGGAAGAACATTATATATGGTGGAGCGTATTTGCGAATAAATGTTTGGCTTCAGAAGTTGGGATGATATTTATTTGCTGACAATCGTTACTATAAAAAGTGCTCAGTAAGTTAAAGTCGACCGAATTAGAAAGATTAACTGGAAGGAGAATGCCTATCGTATTCATCGGTGCTAAAAGAAATAAAAGGACGGTTAAAGTCTCCTAAAATAATAATCTTATCTTCTTCGTTTAAGGTGTCTGTTACTGAGGTTATAGTTTCACATAAATCATTGTATGAAAATTCCATAGAGTTAGTAGAAATGTGCATTGCACCGATATGAACATAAATTTTTATAACAAGTAATACTTAAATTATTCGGAGTTCAAGATATTTTTGGGAGGATGTTGCAATTAGCTCGCTGGATAAGGAAATGTGAGTGGCAATCAAAACGCCTCCACCACGAGAAAGACCTGTTTTTATATAGTCTCTATCGTTTCGATATATTGTACAATACCATCAAGAATTTCCTTATTTTTGAAAGAATCATTTAACCACGTTTTCGTAAAGACTAGGACATTAAATTGACAAGATTTAGCATCAACAAAAAGTTTACTAAGTTTACCTCTTATACCACCACAGTTATGCTAAAATAAGTTTAAAGCACTTGACGAGTAAGGCTGGTTTTGGGAGATAAGTATCGTGGAAGGGTGAAAGTTAGGAGCAATAGTAAAATTTTTGTTTTCGAACGTGAACTTTGTAGATGCCAAATTCTTTTTGAATGTGTGTGCGATGCAAATGCAAAGAGATCAATTTGCACATCTTTTAAAGATAAGTTAAAGCTATCATGGTAATTTATAAAAATTTTCTTCAACTCAACTGGGTCGGTTGGAAGACCTTCTTGATGTATCGACACCATAACACTAGTTTTTGTTAGACCATCTATACAAATAGTATCCGATTTGTTATGTAGGTAGGCAAGGTACAAGCGGACGTTATCATATAATCACCGGTCACAAAGACGTTATGTGATAAACCGGCCATTACTACTTATGTCCGCTAGATTTTCAGTTAATTTAGCACGCGGGAAGACTATGTTGGGTTGATTTTAATGTACTTGTTTGTGTGTGTTGTAGATGTTGTTGGATTATATGACTGTGCAGGATTCAGAACATGGTAAGTTGGGGGTTGGGGAGTTGGTATTGGTATAGGAAGGTTGGAGAGGTGGTATTGTGGAAGCCGTAACTATGGGAGTAGTACTGGTTAAGGATGATAAAGAATTGGCTTTTGGTGCAAGGTTAAAGGAGACTCGGTTGTATTTCGGTTTTTGGCTTAGATGGCTGTTGCACACCTTTATGATAAGCGACGAAAGAATAGGCAAAAGGCTGCTTATGCTAAGAAGAGAATGGGGAAGATATTAGTTTTGGATGTCCAGTTAGAGTCTGATCAAGGTTTTTTGGATACATCAATTCTAACATTAATTTTAGGAATACTCTTAACATTATTAAATGAAAAAAATTCGATGTAGAATTTTAACTTTAATTGTTATTATATTTATCCATAAAAGTAGTATTGAAGGCTGTCCCAGAAATAACTGTCCTTTTGGTTATTTTTTATTGTAAAAAAACCAATGATGTTTTTTTAAAAATTCTTTCAGTTTATTATTAAGTGAACATTACAAAATAAATGAAAATTTTATTTACACTGGAAAAATACGCTTAAAAACAATTATGCACTTTTTGATTCTCCATTTGGTTTTTTACCGACCTTTCGTTGACCTTAGTGTATGCCCGACGCCATTTATGTCGAAATATTTCGATGTTTTTTGCTGTTTGTTTGGTCTTCTCAAGAATTATTTTCATTAAAACCGAAAATCTTTCGATTGGACAAAGTTCGGGGCAATTCGGAGGATTGGCTTCTCTTGGTACCATAGTGACATTATTGGCTTGATACCAATCTATCGTTCTCTGGGCGTAGTGACATGTTGCTAGGTGAGGCCAAAATATTACTGAACCTTGGTGCTGACGTATAAAAGGCAGCAAACACCGCTCTAGACACTCTCTGATGTACATTTAGGTGTTGATTGTGCGATCTGTTACAAATTCCTTACTTTGAAGGCCGCATTTGCAAATGGCCTGCAACACCATGTATTTCTTTGGAAATTGGGTATGTTTTTCGTTGGTACATTTAGAGGATGCTCCACCCGTTCTAACCGCTGTATAATATCCGTGTCCAGGTAACTGCTTGAAATCCGCTTTGCAGTACGTTTCATCGTCCATTATCACGCAATCAAATTTGGGCAGATAATCGCGATACAGTTTTCGAGCCCTCCTCTTGGCTTCGGCGTCCTTTTGTTCTGATCTATCAGGCACTTTTTGTACTTTATAGCTCCTTAGGTTGTAAAATTTTTTTAATCCGTTGAACACTTGACTTCGATGTTCCCGCGTTTGCTACCATATCACGAACCGAAGGGCCTGGATTCTGAGTAAACAGCCGCTTAACGTTATGGGCCACCGGTTGGTTTGCTGGACCACTTTTTCTCCCTAAGCTTAGCGTTTTTGATGAAGGGGTAAACTGTTTGTATCGTTTTATCGTCTTACCGACAGTTTTTACGCACACGCCAACTTCCTTGATCTTTTTGTACGTGGTGTTTGGATTTTCCGAGTATTTGAAAATAATTGCTTTCCGCTTTTCTTCTTGTTGAGACGACAGGCTTTTCAGTAGCTCTTATTTTACTAATGAGTATTTTTTTTTTAATCTGCAATATTTATAATTTATTTAGGTGCCAAATATGTTGCTATAGAGGTAACACTTGTTTATAAATAACCTCAAAACAAAAGGACAGTTATTTCTGGAACAGTCTTTATAATGAGTCTTATTAGAATTAGATATAGATTCGATTCTATTAGATTCTATATTCCATGATATTTTACTATTCAATTGTTCTGCCATATTTTTCAAAATCTTTCAAACAGATGTTGTTTCATTTTGCTAAAATAAAAATTTATCAACGTTATATACCATTAACGATGAAATTTGATTCGTTATAGAAACAGCAACTGAGTTTGTTATCAGTTGATCATATACTTATGCTATGGTCAACATTGTATGAATATAGAATTTTTTTTTTGTCTGTCAATATCTAAAACAAAAGAACATACATATATAACTGGTACAGAAAAGAGAATGGTAAAGTTGTGATAAAGAAATACCAATCAACATCGTTGTTCTTAAAAAAATATAAATAAATAACTCGAACTTGTGAGTTGTAATATTCAAGAGATTAAGAAAAATAAAAATAACGATTTCAGCGAAATGTTTTTGCGGTTTCTATTTTTAAATCAAGTTAAGGAGATTGTAAAGCAAAACAATTGGCTTTGTGATCTTTGCTTTTTCGACTGAAATCAGTTATCGTCTTGAAAAAATGGAACTTTAATAAAATAAAAGCAATGATGATAAGAAATATTACTGAAAGCGTACTGAATTTTCTAAGCAAAACTCTTGCAACAGATGAAAGCAATCAAAGATGAGTACATTTATAAGTTCAATGCTGTCGATTGAATACTTTCTATTTAATTTTTTCAAAAAATTGGTTACAAATAGGGAAGGCAGGTAAACATTTTCAAAACCATAAACATCTACTTACTGCCCAACTCAAAAAAGCGATACCACATCATCGAGAAGACATCCATTTTGAAGGCCAAACCCCAACAGGCATAGAGAAAATCATTTGGAGAAGCCCAGAAGCCGCGCGTTGTATCGGGTCGAAAGGGCTTTCGACCACTTTCGTAGGAACTTTCATACACCATCATTGTTCTTTCTTAGATTAAATGTATAGCACTTTCAGAATGCCAAAAAAACTAAACTATTTTTTTTCAAGTCTGATTTAATGTTATTAACATTTCACAACACATATGCTTCACTATTGCGTTAAAGATGTAATTTATCTATAAATTGAATAAATTTAAAAGTAGTCGAAACACGGAACGTATGCCAGCACGAAAAATGCTTTAAAGCAGCAACGATTACGCGTTCGCTCTAATTAGCTGAAGAGCCAGCAGAAGACTAACAACAACTTTTCTGATATGTTGAATGACTTAAATTTCAACGGAGAAGCGGTGCACAGTGTGTAATTTTGTTCACTGGGTGATTTAAATTCTTACAATAAACATTATTATGAGCGTTCATATTGATGGCTAAAAGAGGTGCATTTCTCACAACATTATTAACGCACATAATTATGACTGAGAAAGTAAACTCTTATTTGTAAAGATATTTTTGGCGCATATCAGTAAACAATTGTTTTTATCTTTGAGGCTCCGACAAGTGTCATAATTTTGAAAAATCTTATTAATTTTTTCTAAAACCATTTATTATTTGGTTTAATACGGTATATAAGCAACGCTTGCGAGTTTTTTAGAAATGTGAGTTGTGAATTCGAAACCAATGAAAAAATAAAATTTCGGAAATTTTATGCTATAATAACACTATGGAACAAATTCTGGCTAGCAAAAGTTAGGTCGATTCTGAGAGTGAGGGGTGAAAATAGTGGCTAAATTAGAAGACCCGTATCGGGGTGTTTGTTTATGTTAGTTCGAGTTTTTTTTTAATCGACCTTCGAACTTTCACCTCTCACTCTCAGTATCGACCTAACTTTTGCTAACCAGTATTTGTTCCATAGTGTAATATAAATAAACCTCATTATTATGAGTCAGAAAAGCGTCGCACATAGGGGTATTTACCTCGAAAAACCGCTCAAAAATATTTGCTTGTCCCAATTAAGTGATACTTCACTGAATCAGCTCTAGAAGAGTTATAAATGGCATAAATGAAGTTTATTGGGTATATTTAGGTAATTTTCTATTAATGTGAAAGATATTATATAATATGACCATAAAATGAAATATAATCATGTTTGAAATTATTTAATTATTGTACTCATATTTCATCTTCTTCAATATATTCGTCACCCGTCTCTTCGTCTGTTTCTTCGTGTTCACTTTCAGAGGATATTGTAGTCTCGTCTAAATTTTGTAAGTAAGATGAACCAGGAATCCTGGAAGTCAACAGTGCAAGAGCTTCTTTGGTAAATTTTTAAAATTTTTTAAGAGGCAAGGGTCGTAAACGTGTTATAAGATGATCCGAACGTAAAAGTAGCCCTTATATAGTACAACAATTTTTATTATTTATTATTTCCTACTGCTTATAAATGTTTTTAGTCCGTCCTGGTTTCCGTCCGTTTTCCGTCCTGAAAAACTTCCTCGCAAAATTTAATCGGTACAATCTGAAATGCTAGTTTCTTACTTCTGCTGCTTCTACATAAAACTGCCCAATTGATAACAGAGCATTTTGAATAATTCATAGGATGACATGGGATAGAACTCAACATACAACTTAGCAGTATCAAAAGTGATTGCATCAAACTTTGGGATATCTATTTCAAATCTTCTAGAAATAACTTTTTATTTTACTTTTAATCTAAAAATAAGTTTCAAATCAACACCAGTTATTTCAGCAACTAGTTTTGGATTGTTGAAAAACCTACGACTTGTATTGCCATCATTGGTGTTACCCGAACAACAACAACAAAATTGGCCATTTCAGCCCTTGAAAGGACTTTGACCGAGCTTCTTATGATCAATTGTGTAGTGTGTGCTATTAAATGTTTGCACACAATTGACCGAGAACTGGACCTACATGTTTTAAGAGCATGTTCTCAAGAAGCTTTACATGGCATTATTTACTCTCTGAGGTTTGCCATTGTCTGCAGAGAGGTGGTGACCGATCAGAAAAATTTTTTATTGAAAAAACTTTACCCGAAGCCCAGCTTAATTTTTTGTTAAAAATCAATCATTTCTCCGTTAAGAACTTACCCATCTTACTTTAAATTCAAGTAACAATGTACAAGCCAGACGATCCTTCAAGCAACAGAAGTTATTTATTTTATTAAATTTTCTTGATTTTTCATCAATCTGGACACACATCAGGGACAATAAAATCTGGGGAGGCTTTATTTTAAAGTACACACCTGCAGCTAAATCCTCCATAGCAAGGAAATTTTTTCACAATATTAATGACAGCAAAAATTTATTAACTTAGCAGTTGTATTTTTCACGCAAATTAACTGACTGCAAGACTGCAATGCAAGTTTACGATCGATGACTTTCAACTGATGCTGTGAAGAAGTGTGTGCATAAAAATTAAAAAACAAACGGTAAATTATTCCATGGGTATTAGACAGCAGCTAGAAATAATTTCACTTCTCAACTTTACATTTTGAGAAATTGATTTATGAGCGGTTTTGAAAGGCAAATGCCCCTATGTGCGTCGCATTCATGAAGATTCAATTATTTTAAATCTAGGAATTCTGACTTTTTCAGAAAATTCATAATTCATATTTCAGACTTCGGCCTGTGTGCTCTTGTAAGAAGGAAGAAGAAACTTACTTGTTAAATATTTCATATTTAAGGGGACGTGACGCCTTCAAAAATTTTTGATTTGAAACTTCTTTGGCGGCGAGTGAAATTTCAAGGTCTCTTATTCGTGACGTTAGACTAACGTTTTCAATGCATATAAAAATTTTCAAAATGTGATAGCCGCTAGCGAGAATTGAACCTAGACCATCGATGTTGATCATTGCTCAAGTGTCGGAACCTTTACAATTACGCCACAGAGTCACATGATAAACATGCAAACAAAATGTAATTAATACTGAATGCGTTTTGGTCCGTAAAATTTATTTTCATCCTCAAAGTATGCACGGAAAATGTATTTCTTTAAGCTTCAAACGAAAATATTGAGGCATAGAGATACATACATCTAGCGGGAAAAAATTTACTGCCTGTTCGCTGCATAATGAGCTTAAAGCTTAATTTGGTTCGTTGGTTGTTATCAAAAGCTTGACAACATGCAAAACAGTTAGTTAAATATAATATTTAAAGCAAAAAGTGTAAAAAGGCTGCCGAGAATAGTTTTTGTCATGCCAAAAAACGTCTCAAAGCTAAGAAAAATAGCTAAAACAGAAGAATTGGAGCTCTTTAGAATTCAGCCGCAGCTGGGTCTGCAACTAATGATGAAGGTGAGTTGATTGCAACATCGCAATGTTGGAACTGCATCGGCTGAGTTCCAAAATGCATTCTTACGAAGCATCAGTGTATTTTGGTGCATCTGCAAAGAACCAATCCTCAGAAAAACACACTGATGCTTTTTAAAAATGTATTTTTGAACTCAGCCATCATCTCAACAAAATTTTATAGCCAGCCAAGTTGATACACTCAACAATCGACGTTCGCTGCTTTACGAGGCCCTCACTCAAAATAGCAACTATTAAGATCAGGAAGCAAAAGGCAATAATCAACAAGATTTTCTCTCTGCTGTCGGAGGCTCCATCAACGAGTACTATGCAAATGCAATCTAGCATTCAAAAAGTGACAAAGTTGAGAAGACATTCGCAATGAAAACAGGGACCAAAAACAACTGTTATTTTACAATTTTCAAATGAAAAAAATTGTTGAAAGACTTTTTCAAATAAACCATTATGTTACAAATTTCCTCAGCCTCACGAATATTAAGTGCCTTTCAAATTTTAGACTGGTTCTTTAAAAGTTAACTGTTATTTTTTGCCGATTTTTGCTGTTATTTTTTTGTGGAGGAAAAATAAAGGTTACTTTTGACTTTTATTTTATCGATAAAAAAAGCAGTTATTTTCTGAGTTTAATTTTTTCGGTCAAAAATATCAAGAAATTTGTGTTTTTTTAAAAGCCGCTTGACAGATTGAACTGTTGACACCATGTGTAAAATGTCTCACCGATGAGATGAAAATAATGGTATCAAAAGTTTTTTAGTCGGTAAAATTACTTTTGAAAAAATATAAATTACCTGATATTTGTTAAATGGCTTATTTTTAGTTTAGTTGTATTATATTTGTATTATATTATTATATTAACTTTAAATTATTTTTTTTTTTTTTTTTTTTTTTTTTTTTTTATATCTTAGTCTGAAAGGAATTCCTCCAAAGACTCAAACAAATAAATAAATAAATAGATATTTTTGACCGAAAAGTTAAACGGCAGAAAATAACTGTTAGTTTTGACCGATCAAATAAAAGTCAAAAGTAACTGTTATTTTTGCCCAAAAAACTATAAGTTTTTTTACAAAATAACTTTTATTTTTATCGAACAAAATAAAAATTAAAAGGATAACAGTTAATATGAAACAAAAAAAAAAAAAAAAAAAAAAACAAATTGGCCATTTCAGCCCTTGAAAGGACTTTGACCGAGCTTCTTAGGATCGATTGTGTTGTGTGTGTTATTAAATTTTTGCACACAATTGACCGAGAACTGGACCTACATGTTTTATGCCGACTCCGAACGGCTAAAGTTCATGTTCTCAAGAAGCTTTACATGGCATTATTTACTCTCTGAGGTTTGCCATTGTCTGCAGAGAGGTGGTGACCGATCAGAAAAATTTTTTATTGAAAAAACTTTTCGCCACGGCTGGGGATCGAACCCGGGCTCCAAGCATGCTAAGCCACACACTTAACCTGCATGCCACGGTCACCACTTAATATGAAACACTTTCGATAAAAACCATAGCCGGTACGGTCCCTGGATGCAAATATTGAATCAACAGATTATTATTCTAGTTTGTATTGATTGAATTTATTTTCAGTTACTTTCTCTCTCTCTCTCTCTTTTTCACATTTCACAAATCTCTTTTATTTCTTACTGTTTAAGAAGTTTCACTTCTGCCAAGTGTACGTTGCTACACGCGAGTTTTTTTTTATGAGATATCGATATCGACATAAATTTAAAAATAAGATATCATTTTAAAAAATTACAAATATATTTTTCGGAAAAAAAATTGCACAAAAAATTCTTTTTTATTTGTTTAATCACATACATATATTGCTACTGGAATGTGTTTCAGAAATCATTAAAAAAATCATTCTTCCGGGCGTGAAAAAATAAAAACTACTCGACCGGTCGTATTGAAATTTTAATATGTTGTTTTACACTTGTCGATGCATGGAATGAACTACGAACAGAAAAATCGGTTTTATAGTATTTGAGTTTTTGTTCGATTATGTCCAACAAACTCGACAATTTTCGCAAAGACGCCGCCATTTTGTTATTTTTCAACCAAAATTGTTTCTTCTAGTCATTCCATGGTGGTTTTGATGCTGATAAAAACCACGTTTTTTGTTTTTTTCCGATGTCCCAGTGAGTCGTAATCACGCCCACCATGTTTTTTTGATAATAATAATTCCAGTAGTCATATATGTAAATAAAAAAATTAAAAAAATTTTTTTTGTGTAAGTTTTTTTACAAAAAATAATAAATTTAATCTTTTGTTCAACTTTAGGCATTTTAAAACATTAAAAGAAACTTTTTTTAAGGTGACGCCTTAAAAAATCTTTTCGGCAAAAAACAAAAAAAAGGATACACAACTTAGATTAAAATAAAATACATAAAGAATTTATCAAGAGAATTGTTTTTTACGACTTTGTTCAAAATCTTATTTAAAAATTAACCGAAGTATGTAAACTAAACCAAAGTTGAAAGGAAAGTAAAGTTTCTAACGTTTACTTTTAGAGTTCGCAGTGCTCAAATCACACACTGTGCAAAGCTGTTTGTCTTGATTCAAATGTGCTTTTATGTAAATTAATTGGTTTTATTTTTCAGCTTAGTCAAATTTGCCATCAACATCCCACAAATTTGGCACAAATATGCCGGCTAAGAGTACAACAAAAACCTGTTGAGATATCTTGTTTTGACAGACAGATCAACGTACTTAACACAATAGACTATGAAGTATTGGAAATTGATAGTTTTTTTTAGAGAGCGACAAGAATTTTTGCTCACCGTAAAAACCTGATAAATGTGTTTGGCTCTGAGCATAAAAGAGCGATGGAAAAGCGCGAGAGAAAAAATTGCCTTAACCTGTTAATTTTTATTTTGTAGTGGTAAAAAAACAAAATAAATGAGAAGAGAAATAATAACACATTTTTTTTAGTTACCATAATAATGTTTTAAACAATAAAAATGGCAGCAACCACACGACATATCGCACACTTAATACAAAACAGTCAGTACTCAAAAAACATTACTTTTCAGGAGAGGCGAAAAATAAAACTCTTTATTTGAAACTGCAGAAGAAAAGGAAAATTAATTTAAATACACAAACTTTATTCTTCCAGTAAATGAAGAAAATAATGAAAAAGAGACTGAGGTATATGTGTTTTGTGAATTGATTTATAACAAAAAGTTGGTGTCGAAAAATTTGAAGTTGTGACTGTTTTGTATATAGTGTGCGATATGTATGTACCCTACACACGAGAGGGAAGTAACATATATTTTATAAAGAGGTAACATAAGATGAGCTAAGATAAGGTATGATGATATGAGATAAAAAAAATATAGCATAATACAAGGTAAGGTAAGGTAAGGTAAGGTAAGGTAAGGTAAGGTAAGGTAAGGTAAGGTAAGGTAAGGTAAGGTAAGGTAAGGTAAGATAAGGTAAGGTAAGGTAAGGTAAGGTAAGGTAAGGTAAGGTAAGGTAAGGTAAGGTAAGGTAAGGTAAGGTAAGGTAAGGTAAGATAAGGTAAGGTAAGGTAAGGTAAGGTAAGGTAAGGTAAGGTAAGGCAAGGTAAGGTAAGGTAAGTTAAGGTTAATACTTATTACTTAAGTTAATACTTAAGTAAATTAAGTTAAGGTAAGACAATACAAGGAAGGGCAAGGCAAGTTATGATAAGGTTACGTAAGTTAACCTTATCTTAGCTAAGGTTAATAAAGAAAACATGATAAAGAAGGTTTCTTTGTTATCATCTCATTCACAAATAAATAACACCAGAATACAATTCACACTATAACTGTTATATTTTAAAAATTTATAAGCATTGTCATTTATATAAAGTTCACAAAGCAGTTTAAAGTTTATTATTCGTTTCCAGCACTGACTTCATTCAACTGATGCGTTATGTCCATATTGCCCATAGTGTCTTCATAACGCTGACGTTCTTCCGGATCTACAGGATACCAATCCGTTGGTCGACAGCAACGTTTCAAGCGCATGCCAAGTGTGCCAGATGTTTGGAATATATTAAACACTGCATAGCCGGGCACAAAAATCCACGGAATGCCAATGAGAAAGATAGCTATAACTAACATCACAACAGATCCATAATAGTGCTCTCTATAGGCAGAGACTAAGCCCAATAACTAAGACAAAAAGTAAGGAACATTTCTTAAACCACCAAATGCAATGTTGTACTAACCAATGTAAGCAGCATGCCCAGCGGTGCTACAAAACGTAGTATGTAAATTCTCCAGGTGGCAAAACGTTGACCCAGCATGAAATCAATATCACGTTGAAAACGCACTCGTCCATATATCCAGAGTACAATTAACATGAGCAACAAATTTAAGATGGTCTGCGTAAACATGGCATCATTAGGCAGTGCTGCCAAGTAGAACAAACCATGCTACATTGGAACAGAAAAAAATACGAAATTTCAAATATATTTGTATACTTTCAAGAACCACATATTCAGTCTTCTTACGTTGGAGCAAAAATAGAGAGAGCAAAAAGCCAAGAAGCCAATTAGTCCGAATGTGACCTCTTCTCTGTGCGCACGCAAGAATTCATATTCATCGAACACAGCGGTAAGTAAAGAAAATAGTTGTATAACCTTTTCAGATAAAATTTATAATAAAAAGAAAAAAGATAGTAATCAAATAATCCTACCAAAATAAGCGTGGCACTCAAGACCAGCAAGCTGAAAAATAATATGCACCACATATTTGCTAGCGCAATTTCAGACAAAGCACTACCACTGGACAAATACAGCACCCAGTGCTCGTGAGTATAGGTTAGATAATTGTCGTTAGTAATATCTAGAAATCCACATAAATAAGACGTATAATTTAAATATATCTTTTGACCTACGAACAAAGTGTCGATCCAGCAAGAAACACGTAAACCCGAACAGCACCAGAAACACCAGCTGTCCCAGTGAAATTAACCAGCTAAAACGCATTATATTCGTCTTGAACTTATTATAACTGGCAAGACAAATAATATTTCCCCAACCGGCACCAAAAGAGGCTAAAGTGAAAATTGGAATGCTGGTTATGATCGATCGAATGTCTATCTTTTGCGGTGCAAAGTATTCATGTAGCGCTTTCCTTGCATCGGTCAGAAACAGAAAACGTGTCAAACAAATCAACAACAACGTTATCAACAACAAGACAGTGTACCGTATGAATTTTCCCATCTAAAAAGAATAATTTCTTAAATCAGTTCAGACACATGAAGTGAAAAACTTGCCTGTTCAGTACTGGTTATTTTGTAAAAAATAAACGCTACACACGACCAGATTAGAATCATGCACAATACCAGCTGCCATGGCAAAGAAAATGATAATTCTGCATTAACCGCAAAGTTGTAGTCTTTAAAAAGTGATCTTAAATTATTTAAAAAATGTTTGCATTAATATGAGGAATATCAAACAAATTAAACCTGTAAGAGTTAAAAGTTTCTTGTTATACAGTACCTGAAAAAAGCTACCGAAGGAACTTCAAAAGCGCTATAGTATGTTATCGCTGATGATGCGGTAGTGGTGTCCAGTGGATCTAGACTGCTGCTAGTAGAGGTTGTGTGTGTGTAAGCCATGGTGGTGTTTGTGCAAAGCTTTACAATTTTATAAATTACATATTAAAAAAAGAACACACATGACAAGGAAAAATAAACACACATTTATTTCTCCATCGCTGGGTACATCTTTGGACCACTCCGCAAATGCCTTACAGCTCCATGGTAGCGTAGGACGCAAGGAGTGAAATAAGTAGAATAATGGTATGGCTGCATAAACGCTGTAGTATGTGAGTATTGAGAAGTTTACCGCTAAGCTTATGTAACCCATGCCTAGAAAGAGAGTCGAGAATTTGGCTAATGTGCTGATGGTGTAAAAGATTAAAAAATAAAATTTTACCTTTAAATAACGGTGATATGCGCAATGCTGAGACAAAGCCGCTGCTCGAAAATTGTCCCAGAAATGATTGAATTAGCAGTATTGGCACCACGTATAACGCCATACAAATCAAATACGGTACAAGGGATACAACTTGAAAAGAAATAAATTTACTATATATGAAAATTATTTTTTTGATGTAGATCATAATGGAAAGAGTTATCCTTGAGTGTGCAGTTAAACTTTAAAACTGCAAATAAAAGTTACTGCAATGCTTAAATGTTAAATATTAAATGTTAAATACAAAAGTAATCGAAATGTTAAAAAAAAAACAAAATTGGACATTTCAGCCCTTAAAAGGACTGAAATGTTTCTACTCAATTGGCCAAGAACTGGACCTACATATTTTATATCGACTCCTAACGGCTAAAGTCCATGTTTTCAAGAAGCTTAGCATGGCATTATTTACTCTCTGAGGTTTGCCATTGTATGCAGAGAGGTGGTGACTGATCAGAAAATTTATTATTGAAAAACATTTGCCGCGAGTGGGAATCGATGTCGGTTTCCGGGCATACAAGCCACACATGTAACACGTATGCGATGGTCGACACAAAATCTAAATGTTAGTAGTAAAAATATGGTTGTTATGGAAGAATGCACAAATTTTGTCTTTAAATGTAAGCCGGTAAAAAATATCAGGACTGCAGTAAAACATTACTTGTTAAAGAGAGAAAATATCAAGTGATCATGCAAAGTCTAGCCCATGCAAAAACAGAAACAAGTATGATCTCATTGGGCTTAACTAGAGATATCGTAATAAATACAAATTCTTACAGTTAGGTCTTAGCAGTTAATTGTACTACACACAGTTCTAGCATTACTTTTAAATATTATTTCGAGTTTTTGCGTTTGCTTGCAATTCTCTTTCTGAAGATTTCTGCTGTAAGGTACATGAAAAAAGCACACAAAGTAAATGACAAGAAGATGTTTAATGGAAAGCTCAGTCAAGTCTGATTTTTGATTTTGTTTGAATCAAAAGTTTTATAAAACAGACAGTTTTTCGCAGATTGTCTCTCACAGAAAAAAAAAAAAATCTTGATCAGCCTTTGGAAGAGATATTTATTCTGTTGTATAGAACAGAACAAAAATGCAGAGAGAGAAAGTGAAAGAGAAAATTGTGATTGTATTCAGTAGAAATTTCTTTCTTGTCGTCCAAGCTGCTAAATTTAACTTAATATTTTGTTTTTTTTAACAATGTAGAATTTGAGTTTGTCTACGAGTGGGCGTTTATGAAGTGTTTAGACAATCACAAATTTTGGTTTGCACTCAATTGAAGTTAATGTGATATATTATTTTTAAAATGTTTATAATTTTAAATATATACATACATATGTCAAAAATGTATCTTGTGGTTACAAAATTTAGCAATCAAAATTGTTTTTATTTTAAATTACTTTGAAAATATTTTACTTACTGCCCATTTCAAAGAAATAGTACCATGACATGTTGAATATATCCATTTTGAAGGCCACTCCCCAGCAGGCGTAAAGAAAATCATTGGGATGTGCCCAGTACCCGCGTGTTAAATCCGGTATATAGGGCTTACGGCCACTTTCGTAAGAGCTTTCGTACACCATGGTTTCAGAAGATGTAAATATTATTCGCAATACTAGTATAAAATTAATTCAAAACTTTCTCTTCTTGTTAATTATAACGATAATGAATTTGAAACACTTTCCATAGTTATCACTAAGCAATCAATTCAAAAGTTTTAGCACTTATCACAAAAATATTTTCGCTATTGAATGAGATCAGAAACAAACTATGCGGAACACTGTCTAAATGATTATACTTAAACTAAATGAAATTTTGAAAAAGCTTTAATAGAGCACGTCTGAGAAATGCACTCGTCGAATTTGTGTACGTTATAATTAGTGGAAGAGCCACCAGGAGACTAACATCAACTAATGATGTGATTTAAATAGAATGATTGTTATGTTGCTATAAGTAAGGCTTTGCTTGGATTTATGTTGTGTGCTTTTTCTATGTTTTCGATTATTCTCAAATTTCAAGTGAGCTAATAAAAAAAAAACAACATTTTCTATCTCACAGTTGTGCAAATTTTGAGTGAATTCCAAAAGAGAAAAGAAACGTTGATAATTTACTCAGATAATTTATTAAATTTTAGCAAAATATGTACGAAAAACTGTTAATAGAAAACTGCAAAAATGTCATATAATTTTAAAAGACAGCTCTGTCGCTTATCAGTGAGAATCAGTAAATTTAAATTTTTTAGTGTCTTTACTAAAATAAATAAAACTGGAAATAGTTTCTCATTATATATATGATAACATCGATAATATTTTTTGTTTATGTTATATTTTAACAACATTCTTAGCAGGAGGACATCGAGAAAAAATAAATCGTAAATATAGAGTTTCCAAATTTTTTAGGAAAAATCCAATCGAGACACAATTGGTTAATATCAGAGTCTGGAAATGTCCGCTCTCGTGCTTTTGCTCGCGCAAATATTTTACGCTCAATTAAAAATCACTTGTTCCTTATGACACATCAATTGGAAACATCAGATTTGGACAATGTTGATTTAATACAAGTGATCATGCCACCAAGAGCATTCCTATTTTATTATGATTCTGAAAACGGATTGCTGTATATCTATAGATTTTCAAAGTAAGTTATTGTAATCGTCCAAAAAAAACTGCTAGAAATAAAGAATATGCATCAGGGTTGCCTGAACATATCACGCCATAAGTAATTCTCCCCAGACAAATTTTATAGAAAACTGCAGAAGTAATTTCTTCGATCTCATAAAGTAAAAAAAACATAAATTAATGAAGTCATACAGTCTCTTAAGCCACAAATGCCGCTATTTAAAGTAAAGAAAGTTAAGTTTCCAGCATTTATTTTTGTAATTTCAACGCGCTGTATGGCTCTAATTATATTGATTCAAATGTGCTTTTTTGTAAATCGATTGTTTGTATTTTTATTTTTATTCTGACATCCGACTTATTTGTCAGCTAAGACACAAAATAAACCTGTTGAGAAATCTGGATCAGACGGACAAATTACCGTACTTAAAAAGAAAGGAGATGATTTATATCACGGAAATACTGTACAACAGAAGAGCACGCTTCACACACAGAGAGTGATAAGAAAATACTTGAAAAATTTGTTTATGTGCGAGAATAAAACAGCGAAAGACACAAAAACTTTATATTAATATTCTCATTGTTAAACTGCAATGGTTAAAAAAAAACCAACAATAGAATCATTAAAATCAATTTTGTAGTTAGAATAATAATAATATAAAAACGGTAGTAATATATAATAATGGTAGTAATAACAACTGAAGCAAGCACACGACAGGTGAACCTTACAAGAGGAAAGTTATACAAATTTTATAATTTGTAACAAAAAATAAGATAAGATAAGATAAGATAATAAAAGATAAGATAAGATAAGATAAGATAATAAAAGATAAGATAAGATAAGATAAGATAATAAAAGATAAGATAAGATAAGATAAAACAAGACAAGACAAGACAAGACAAGACAAGACAAGACAAGACAAGACAAGACAAGACAAGACAAGACAAGACAAGACAAGACAAGACAAGACAAGACAAGACAAGACAAGACAAGACAAGACAAGACAAGACAAGACAAGACAAGACAAGACAAGACAAGACAAGACAAGACAAGACAAGACAAGACAAGACAAGACAAGACAAGACAAGACAAGACAAGACAAGACAAGACAAGACAAGACAAGACAAGACAAGACAAGACAAGACAAGACAAGACAAGACAAGACAAGACAAGACAAGACAAGACAAGACAAGACAAGACAAGACAAGACAAGACAAGACAAGACAAGACAAGACAAGACAAGACAAGACAAGACAAGACAAGACAAGACAAGACAAGACAAGACAAGACAAGACAAGACAAGATAAGATAAGTTAAGATAAGATAAGATAAGATAAGATAAGATAAGATAAAATAAGAAGATAAGATAAGGTATGGGGGTTAAGGCAAGCTAAGGTAAGGTAAGGTTACCCAAGTTAAGGTAAGATAAAATACTCTAAGTAAGGTATTGTAAGGTAAGGTTATGTATTGTTACCTTAGCTAAGGTAAGTAAAACAAATAGAGTTAAGGTAATAAAAAAAGGTTATTAAAAACCATTACAAAATTATTAATACTAGATCTATATGATTCTTTTTTTAAGATGAGATAACATCTTAAGATAAGATAAGAAAAGGTATGGGGGAAAAGTAAAGTTAGGTAAGGCAAGGTCAGGTAAGAGAAGATAAGATAAATTAAGATAAGATAATATTGTAAGGTAATATAAGTTAAGGCAAGTTAGATTAGTTATTCTAAGCAAAGCTAAGCTAAGCTTAGGCAAATAAAGTTAATATAATAAAAAAAGGTTATTAAAAACGATTACATAACCCTTAACCTTCCTATACTCGCGTCAAAAAATGTTACACGTATACTCACCCTGGTCTGTCAGACCGATATTTTCAGAGCTTTCTAAGCTTATACTTGTTAAAAAAAAAATTATTAAAACGCCATATATATTTAGGAACGTATGTTTTGAGTCATATAAACAAAAGTTTTACAGAAAAAAAAATGTTTATTTATGACTAATAGCTTTTCATTTCAGTCTTTGTAAAATATGGTTACTTAAAATACTAAAAGTCGGTCTCACAGACCGTATGCGCGAGTATAGGAAGGTTAATAATAGATCTATATGATTCTTATCGATAAAAAAAAAAAAGACAAAATACAATTCATACTATAACTGTTATATTTTTAAACTGTATAAGCGTTGTCATTTATAAAAAGTTAACAAAAATTTTTAAATTTTATTATTCGTTCGCAGCACTGACACCGTTCAACTGATGCGTTATGTTCATGTTGCCCATAGTGTCTTCATAACGCTGACGTTCTTCCGGATCTACAGGATGCCAATCCGTCGGACGACAGCAACGTTTCAAGCGCATACCAAGTGTCCCAGATGTTTGGAATATATTAAACACTGCATAGCCGGGCACTAAAGTCCACGGAATACCAATGAGAAAGATAGCGATAACTAACATCACAACAGATCCATAATAATGCTCCATATAGACAGAGACTAAGCCCACCAACTAAGACAAAAAGTAATTAACATTTCTTAAACCACCAAATGCAATGTTGTACTAACCAATGTAAGCAGCATGCCCAGCGGTGCTATAAAACGTAGTATGTATATTCTCCAGGTGGCAAAACGTTGACCCAGCATAAACTCAATATCACGTTGAAAACGTACTCGTCCATAAATCCAGAGTACAATCAGCATCAGTAACAAATTTAGTATGGTCTGAGTAAACATGGCATCATTGGGCAATGCTGCCAAGTAGAACAAGCCATGCTACATTGGAACAGAAAAAAATACGAAATTTCAAATATTTTTATACTTCCAAAAACCACATATTCAGTCTTACGTTGGAGCAAAAATAGAAAGAGCAAAAAGCCAAGAAGCCAATGAGTCCGAATGTGACCTTTTCTCTGTGCGCACGCAAGAACTCATATTCATCGAATAAAGCGGTAAGTAATGAGAAAAGTTGTATAACCTGACGATTAAAATAAATAAAGTAACTAAGATAAAAAAGTACAGTATTCAACGAATCCTACCAAAATCAGTGTGGCACTCAAGACCAGCAAGCTGAAAAATAATATGCACCACATATTCGCTAGCTCAATTTCCGACAAAGCACTACCGCTGGACAAATACATCACCCAATGCTCGTGAGTATAGGTTAGATAATTGTCGTTAGTAATATCTAGAAATCTAAATGAATACTACGTTAAACTTAAAAATGTCACTTGACTTACGAGCAAAATGTCGATCTAGCAAGAAACACGTAAAACCAAACAGCACCAGAAACACCAGCTGTCCCAGTGATATAAACCAGCTAAAACGCATTATATTCGTCTTGAACTTATTGTAACTAGCGAGGCAAATAATATTTCCCCAACCAGTACCAAAAGAGACTAAAGTGAAGATTGGAATACTGATTATGAACGATCGAAAGTTTATCCTTTGCGGTGCAAAGTAAGCATGTAACGCCTTCCTCGCATCAGTCAAAAATAGAAAACGTGTCAAACAAATCAACAACAACGCCATCAACAGCCAAACGGTGTAACGTATGAATTTTCCCATCTTAAAAGATGAAATTCTTAAATCAGCATAGATACATGGAGTGAAAAACTTACCAATTCGGTAGTGGTTATTTTGTAAAAAATTAACGCTACACACGACCAGACTAGAATCATGCACAATACCAGCTGCCATGGCAAAGAAAATGACAATTCTGCATTAACCGCAAAGTTGTAGTTATTAAAAAGTGATCTAAAAGTATTTTAAAAATTTACGGAAACCTTTAAAAGTTGAGACCTTGTTAGTATACTGTACCTAAAAAATGCCACTGAAGGAACTTCATAAGCGTTGTATATAATCTGCGATGAAACGGTAGTTGTGTTTAGTGGATGTGGACTGCTAGTAGTAGTAGTTGGGTGTGTATAAGCCATGGTGGTGTTTGTGCATAGCTGCAAAATTTGAAAATTAATAAATTATTGGAAAAAATAAACATGATATGAAAAAAATAAAACCCACATTTATTTCCCCTTCGCTGGGTATATCTTTGGACCACTCCTCAAATGCCTTACAGCTCCATGGTAGCAAAGGACGCATGGAGTGAAATAAGTAGAATAATGGTATGGCTGCATAAACGCTATAGTACGTGAGTATCGAGAAGTTAACCGCTAAGCTTATGTAACCCATGCCTAGACAGAAAGTCAAGAATGCAAATCTTGATGATAAGAGAGTAAAAAGACTAACCTTTGAATAACGGTGATATGCGCAATGCCGAGACAAAGCCACTGCTTGAAAACTGTCCCAGAAAAGATTGAATCAGCAGAATTGGCACCACGTATAACGCCATGCAGATCAAATACGCTATAAGGGACACAACTTAAAATAGAAATCAATTTAAAGTATTAGACACTTGTTTTATTTTTATGTAAGTTTAAAGGTAAAAGTTAAAATGTTAAATTTTAAATGTTTAATCTTAGATGTTAAATTTTGAATGTTAAATATTTAATGTTTAATTTAAAATGTAAGTTGTAAAGTATAAAATGCACAATTTTATTGAAATGCTAGAAGTTTAATGAGAGTTGATGTGGATGAGTTGAGAAATTAATTACCTAAATTTTAAACTTTAATATTTGTGATGTTTTAAGAAGACTTGTAGTTGATTTGAAATATCAGGACGGAATATTTAGCGTATCAGCAAACCTTTCTTGTTAAAAAGAACATTAACGAAGTGATCTTGCATAGTCTAGTCTATAAAGAAATTTTTTACGGAAAGTTCTCTGCAGTTAATTATGATACATAGTATAGTACTGGCGGTACTTTTGAATTTTTGCTTTTCCTTAAAATTCTCGTTCTGAACATTTGTCCTGTAAAGCATTGTAAAGAAGCACACAATTTAAATTATGAGCAGATGTTAAGTCTCAGAAAGCTTTGTAAGTGCTTGTTCTTAACTTTGTTTGAATCAAATCAAAATGTTTATAAAACAGACAGTTTTTTACAGAGAAAAAAAAGAGGTGATTTTGAAAGTCTTGATCAGTCTTTGGAAGACAGATTTATTCTGATGTACTGAAAAGTACAAAAGTACAGAGAGAGAAAGAGAGCGAGAGAGACATTTTTTTTTATTCTCTAGAAATTTCTTTCTTGTCGTTCAAACTGCTAAATATAACTTAATATTTTGTGGTTTTCATTGTTTTTAACAATGTCGAACTTAAGTTTACACGTGGACTTTTATGAAGTGTGAAGATAATCGCACATATTTTTTTGCACTCAATAGAAGTAAATGTGATATCAGGCTTCAGAAAATTCACACACCTTCATTCACGATCTTTTTCTTAAAGCACACAACACACAATTTTATTTTCATTTCATTTTTGTGTGTAAACGAGTTGGCGTGCTGTCGAAAATTCTTCATGAATTCATTTTACATTTGCTTGCGCTTCACGCACACAAAGTAAGATCGATCTCAACGATTCTATGTGATCCCGTCTCAAACATGTGTTGGCCAGCGTTGCCGTTTTCACTTCGATCGAAGTTTTTGACTTCACTTTTATGTCAAACACTTCCACACTTCGTCTTTTGTGAAAACACTTCGATTTTGAGTGATTAAAGCTTTTTTTATTAATTAAGTAATCTCTTAATTTTTCACTGCATTTCACATCAAAAAGTCAAAAACATGGCATAACTGTTGGTGTAAGCGAATGCATAACTTTTACCTTCTCTAACAGAGCTTTGTTTGCATTTGATAATTTTAACGATAGTGGAAACTATATGTTGGATTAAATATTTCTTGCAAAAGAGCGCGCTGTGAATGTTGTTGAAATGTAAGTACTGAAATTTATGTTTTCAGCATGTGGGTGGAAGGAAGCAGGGTGGCATAAAAAGATTTGCATTTAATTCCGTTCAGATTGCTTATTAATAGTTTTTTTTAAGGTATTTTTCAAAAGATATAGAAAATGACGGAAAAATACGAATGTGGACCATGTCATTATTTTGAAGCAGAGTGCCGCAGCACACAATGATATACATTAAGGTGCCTTGAAAAAAAGTTTCATTTGTACCCATCCTAAAATGAACCTTGATGTATTTTATGATGATTCCTAAAATATTTTGGCTATGCCGAAATCCGTCAGTGAGCTAAACCATTTTGCAAAAACCTCCAAAAATCATGTTTTCCGTATATATATATTAACTAGTGTAATAGTTGTAAGCAAATAATTTGATGCCATTTGTATTGTCAAATTGTAAGCAACAAATTTGACAAATTGTCGCCACCCAACGCAACAAAGTGATCGATTTATGCATAGAAACTCATACGCCATTTCATTAATTTTTCTCTTAACGAGCGCCAGCGTTTTCCAGCACGAATAAGTCGTGTTTAAAAAATGTGTATTAATTTTTGCCTTCATGAAAAACTGACAACAACGAATGTTGCTGAATGATACGAACATTTTAAAGCCAACACATGTTTGAGATGAAATCACATCGAACCGTTGAGATCGATTTTAGTTTGTTTATGAATAATTTATGAAGGATGGTCGAGAGCATGACAACTCGGCCACACACAAAAATGAAATGAAAATAAAATTGTGTGTTTTTTGCTTCAAACGGTGTTTATTTTCATTTTCGTTGGAGTATTTTGTTTCATGAGTGAAATTTTCTGAACCCTGTGTCATATGCGGAAGCAATTAATACAATATATTAAATATTTATAATATTAAGTACATACATATGTCAAAAATATGTCTCATACTTGCACAATTTAAAGATCAACATTTTTTTTATTTTAAAATTTCTTTAAAAATATTTAACTTACTGCCCATTTCAAAGAAATTGTACCATAACATGTTGAATAAATCCACTTTGAAGGCCAATCCCCAGCAGGCGTAAAGAAAATCATTGGAACGTGCCCAGTAACCGCGTGATAGATCAGGTATATAGGGCTTGCGGCCACTTTCGTAAGAGCTCTCGTACACCATGGTCCCAGTTGATGTAAAAAGTATTCAATACAATTAATAAATATATTAAAAACGTCCTCGTTTGGTTAACTATAACGATAATGAACTGGAAACTCTTTCCATAGTTATCACAAAGTAATAAATTCAAAAGTCTTAGTCTTACTTATTACAAAAATATTTTCGGCATTGAATGAGATCACAAACAAGCAATTCGGAAGACTGTCTAAATGATTATA
Source organism: Tetanocera ferruginea (assembly GCA_958299015.1). Taxonomy (NCBI): domain Eukaryota; kingdom Metazoa; phylum Arthropoda; class Insecta; order Diptera; family Sciomyzidae; genus Tetanocera; species Tetanocera ferruginea. Next base: position 135,405,170 of record OY282641.1, read on the forward strand.
CTTTTATATACTTTAAAAAGTTTTAAATGAGCAAATTCTAGAAACGCACTCGTCGAGTTTGTGTACGTTATAATTAGTGAAAGAGCCACTAGAAGACTAACAACAACTTATGAAATGATTTTAATAAAATGATTGTTATTTTGCTATAAGTAAGGCTTTGCTTGGGTTTATGTTGTGTGCTTTTTCTATGTTTTTGATAATTCTCAATTTGTAAGAAGAGATAATAACAAATTAGAACATTTTCTATCTCACAGATGTAAGAATTTTGAGTTACTCCCAAAAGAGAAAAGAAACTTATATAATTTTCTCAATTAATTAATCAAATTTTAGAGAAATATATACGAAAAAGTGTTAATAGACTTCTGCAAAATTATCATAAATTTTGAAAGACAGCTGCTCTGTCGCTTATCAGTGAGAATCAGTAAATTTTTTAAGTGCGTTTTTAGCGGTCTCCACTAAATTTAATAAAATCCTGAAATAGTTTCTACTCATTTTTATGATAACTTCAATGTAATTTTTTGTCGAATTCATTTGTTATATTTTTCCGAAGAAAGAGCGGAACAGAATGGTAACGTTGTGCTATTCGATCATAAATTTTAATTGTATGTCTTGGAGGTCAATTAATAACCATTTGTTCTAAATGACAATTTGACTCCTATACTTCAAACATGGATTTGGACAATGCTGATTTTATACAAGTGACCATGCCAATAAGAGCACTTTTAGTAGTCCAATAAATCTATTTCTTCATGAACATATCACGACATAATTAGCGTTCCCCAGACTATAAAAGTAACTTCTTTAGTCTCATTAAGTAAAAAAAATAATTAATTCTTACAGCCTCTCAAACGACTATAACGACTACATATATTTTTAGAGTTTCGACCGCTTATATGGTCAAAACTCGCACTGTGCGGCGGTAATTATATTGATTCAAATTTGCTTTTATATAAATTGATTTTTGCTTAAATATAAATTGATTATATGTATTTTTGTTTTTATTATTTAGTTTACTCAAATTTGCTAAAATCATCTAAGAAATTTACCGGCTAAGAAGCGAAATAAACTTATTGAGAAATCTTGATCCGACAGACCAATAAACGCACTGAAATCGATTCTTAAGTAACGAAAAGAGATAATTAATGTCATGAAAATACTGTACTACTGAGGAGAACGCTCTATGCACAGAGAGTGATAAGAAAATTCTTGAAAAATTTGTTTATATGTGAGAATAAAACGGTGATGAAAGAGCGCGAAAGGAAAACATTTCTTTGATATTATCATTTTTGTACTTTAATGGCTAATAAACAAAACAAATAAGAAGAGAAATCAATAATATCAGTTTTTTAATTAGAATAATAATGATATAAAAAATAACAACCACACGAGGGGAAAGTTGTACAAATTTTATAATTTGTAAGATAAGGTAAGGTAAGGTAAGGTAAGGTAAGCCAAGGCAAGGTAAGTTAAAGTAAGCTAGGGTAAGGTAAGGTAAGGTAAGGCAATGTAAGTTACGGTAAGGTATGATAAGGCAATGTAAGAAAGACAAGTTCAGGTAAGGTAAGGTATGATAAGGCAATGAAAGAAAGACAAGTTCAGGTAAGGTAAGGAAGGGCAAGGTAAGTTACGGTAAGGTATGATAAGGCAATGTAAGGTAAGGAAGGGCAAGGTAAGGTAGGGTAAAGTAAGGTAGTGTAAGGTAAGGTATGGTAAGATTAGATAATATAAGAAAATATAAGTAAGTATGAAAGTAAGACAAAATAAGATACGATAAGACAAGATAAGATGAGATGAGAAATAATTACATAAGATAAGATAAGACAATATAAAATAAGATATGATAATATAAGACAAGATAAGAGGATTATGTGAGAGCTATGATTTGAGTTGAGATGATATGAGACATCTTTGGCGACGTCTACCGTCACCTGCTCCTATATCGACGTGCATTAAAAACATTAGAAAAATATTAAATTCCAATATTCCATATTCTGTTATTAGATTATTTGATAGAAATTTTTAATCATTTTTCATTTTTGTTGTTTTTTTAAATGTACATAGAACATTAGAGTTTATTAATCATCCGCAGCACTGACTTCATGCAATTGATGCGTTCTGTCCATGTTGCCCATAATGTCTTCATAACGCTGACGTTCTTCCGGATCTACAGGATACCAATCTGTCGGACGGCAACAACGTTTCAAGCGCACTCTAAATGTACCAGATGTTTGGAATATGTTAAACACTGCATAGGCGGGCAGAAAAATCCACGGAATACCAATGAGAAAGATAGCTATAACAAACATCACAACTGATCCATAATAGTGTTCAAAAGAGGCAGATACGAAGCCCATCAACTAAGATATAAAATAAAAAAATCTTTCTGTAGCAATCACATGCAATGTTAAGCAATTAAGGACATACCAAACTGAGGAGCATTCCCAAGGGTGCTATAAAACGTAGTATGTAAATTCTCCAGGTGGCAAAACGTTGACAAAGCATGAACTCAATATCACGTTGAAAACGCACACGTCCATAAATCCAGAGTACAATCAGCATGAGAAACAAATTTATAATGGTCTGAACAAACATGGCATCATTGGGCAATGCTGCCAAGTAGAACAAACCATGCTGTATTGGAATAGAAAATAATATGAATTATGAAATATTTTGACATTTTCTAGAAAAACATTTTAATCATTACGTTGGAGCAGAAATAGAGAGAGCAAGAAGCCAATAAACCGATGAGACCGAATGTGACCTCTTCTCTATGCGCACGTAAGAATTCAAATTCATCGAATACGGCGGTAAGTAAAGAAAACAGTTGTATAACCTGATTTGAAGAAATAAATAAAGTAAATAATTAAATAAACAGTAATCAACGACTACAACCAAAATCAGCGTGCCACTCAAGACCAGCAAGCTGAAGAATAATATGCACCACATATTTGCTAGCTCAATTTCTGACAAAGCACTACCGCTGGACAAATGCAGTACCCAGTGCACATCAGTATAGGTGAGATAATTCTTTAGAGTTTGGTACAAAGGACTTAAGTCAGAAAATGTAGTTTTGAGTAAATTGAAATTTAAGATTGTTTTATTAATTGCAAATCAGGGTGAAATACTTTTTAATAAGCAATGATGCAAAATTAACATATTAATAAAGATAAATACTTTCACTAAAAAAATTGGAGGATTAATTTTCTATTCACCAAGTTTCCGATGACTTAAGTCCTTTTGCCCAAACATTTTTTATAAATTTCGAAAAGCAAAAAGACTTAAGTCAGGAAATAAAACAAAGATCAAGTAAAAAAACAAATTATAATATAATTTTATTATTCATCTAAGAATTTTCAGCAACGTAACATAAGAGATAAAAATATATATTGAAATTGCTGCATCATAATCAACTTCTGAATCCTCTTAATCTGGATCTATATCCTCATTGTTTTCAGTAACTAAATTTATATAAATTCATGGAATATTGGTAACTCGGAAATGATAATATATGAGCTCGGACTATATTAATTACCTCTTCAGACTTTTTGTGCGCGGGTATTTTTTACCTCGTCTATTATCCGTCGTTATACCTGAGGTGCATTTTATTTTTTTAAAGCGTTCGATATAAATTTCTCTTTTTCATCTAAAGTACTTCGGAAGCACCCGTTACATACAGCCACTCCTTCCCCATTTACTGCTAAAAAGTACTCGTATGAAACCGTCCCTTTTTTCAGACTCCCAACTTTCCTTTTCCGAGAAACATGTGTATCCTTCGTATGAATATGGCTTGCAATAAAGGAAACACTTTTTGCATACGTCCCTAGCGACCAGTACTCGTCAAAAATTATTTGTCTTATCTCATCCTTGAGAAACGCGCTGCATTTCTTCCTATTCGGTTTTAAGATTTGTAGCTCCCTTGCTCTGTAGTAATGTAGCTTTACCCATTTTGCATTTTTGATGTTCTCTCTGTCCTAGAACGCTTACACCACTTTTTTGACATTTGCTGATGGCATAGATAAAGATGTCTCCACACTACTTGCGCTGACGCTTCCACTATGACTATTGCTGCATTTAGGAATGAAGTCCTTATCATTTATGCTGTCATCAGAGTCAATATTAAAATTGTGCGTTGTGGGTGACGAAACGTATTCTACAGCGGACTCATTTTTTGCTAAGAAATATTAATTGTATTCTTTTGTGAATATTTCCACAAAACTGAATGGCTGTTCAAATCTCCGAATTCTGATGACTAGAAAATATTGCTGACATTTATTGACACTTCAGAGAAAATCTGCTTTTAAAACGCCATTGTGATCTACCAAATGCATTCCAATGCAACAAAAATGTATTTTGAAACATGTATTGTTGTGGACTTAAATATTTTTAGCTAAAAAATTTTTTCAAATGCGTTGCGCAAAAAGACTTAAGTCTTTTGTACCAAACACATAATGAAATTTCATGACTTAATTCCTTTGGACCAACCAATTAAAATGGGGTGCAGTTATAATACACCCAAGTTGTTGACAGCAATCGAAAGAGGAAAAATTATTGATTAGAACCCAATCAAAAACCCAAAATCCAATTTTTTGACTTAAGTCCTTTGTACCAAACTCTTAAGAATTGTCGTTAGTGATGTCTAGAAATCGAAATAAATACTACGTAAGACTTAAAATTATCTCTTGACCTACGAACAAAGTATCGGTCCAGCAAGAAACTCTTAAATCCAAAAAGAACTAGAAACACCAGCTGTCCAAGTGATATAAACCAACTAAAACGCATAATATTCGTCTTGAACCTATTGTAACTGGCGAGGCAAATAATATTTCCCCCACCAGCACCGAAAGAGGCTAAAGTGAAGATTGGGATATTGGTTATAATCGAGCGCATGTCTATATTATGCGGTGTAAAGTAATCACGTAGTGCCTTCCTCACATCTGTCAAAAACAGAAAACGTGTCAAGCAAATCAATAACAAGGCCATCAACAACCAAACGATGTAACGTATGAATTTTCCCATCTTAAAAGAAGAAATTTTAAAATAATTATATTAAGGTGAACTGAAGAACTTGCCAATGCGGTACTGGTTATTTTGTAAAAAATTAACGCAACGCATGACCAGATTATAAGAATGCACAATACCAGCTGCCATGGTAAAGAAAATGGCAATTCTGCATTAACCGCAAAGCTGTAGTCTTTAAAAAGTGACCTAAAATTAATTAAAATATTAAAGCAAGAAAATAAAAGGATATCAAATAAATTAAACCGTTAAGAGTTGATGGTTTGTTGGGTATACTGTACCTAAAAAACACTACCGAAGGAACAACATAAGTATTATAGTCGTGGCCGTATGTAATTTCCGAAGAAACGGTAGTGGTGTCTAATGGGTGTGAACTGTTGGTAGTAGTGGTGGTGTATGTGTAATTCATAGTGGTATTTGTGCAAAGCTGCAAAATTTGAAAACGTTTAAATTTAAGAAAAAAAATTTGATATATGAAAAAATACAACCCACATTTATTTCCCCATGGCTGGGTACATCTTTGGACCATTCCTCAAATCGCTTACAGCTCCATGGCAGCGTAGGACGCATGGAGTGAAATAAGTAGAATAATGGTATGGCTGCATAAACACTGTAGTATGTAAGAATTGAGAAGTTAACCGCTAAGCTTATGTAACCCATGCCTAGATATAGTCGGGAATGTGAATCTTGATGGTATGAAAGTTGAAAATTGAAAGTTTACCTTTGAATAACGGTGATATGCGCAATGCTGATACAAAGCCACTGCTTGAAAACTGTCCCAAAAAAGATTGGATAAGCAGAATTGGCACCACGTATAACGCCGTACAGATCAAATACGGTAAAATGGATAAAACTATAACAATAAAAATAATTCAAAATGTAATGTAGCCATAAGTGATATAATATACATTTCAATAACTGGGAATATACCAGACTTAAACCATTTGTAATACCGCTAGCATATAAAAGATAAGTTGCTGACCACAAATGAGGATGCAAGTCCAAACTCATCTTTATACCCCCACGCGTACTGCGTAAGGGGTATATTAATTTTGTCACGACGTGTGTAACACCCAAAAGCAGGCATGGTAGGTATGGAAAAGTATATATATTCTTGCTCAGCACCACCACCTGAGTTGATTTAGCCATGTCCGTCTGTCTGTCCGTCTGTCCGTCTGTCCGTCTGTCGACACGATTACAGCCGTAATTTTTAAGCTATCGTAATGAAATTCGATATTTAAGCTTTTTTTAAAAAAACTAAGGTCAAGTTCGAGAATGGGCTAAATCGGATGAAAACCACGCCTACCTCCCATACAACCCCAAAATTGAAAACTCTACAAAGAAGCTAATATTAAAGCTACAATACTGAAATTTGGTATATGTGTATTTTATGTCAAAACTGAGATGTTTTAGAAAAATGGGCATAATCCACCCACTAACACGCCCACCTCCCATACAACCCCAAAATTGAAAAAATCTATAAAGAGGCTCATATTAAAGTAACAAGACGGAAACTCGGTATTTGTGTATTCAATGTCAAAACTGAGGTGTGTTTGAAAAATGGGCGTCATCCACCCACTAACACGCCCACCTCCCATACAACCCCAAAATTGTAAAATCTATATAGAGGCTAATATTAAAGTTACAAGACAGAAACTCGGTATTTGTGTATTCTATGTCGAAACTGAGGTATGTTAGAAAAATGGGCGTCATACACAATCTAACACGCCCACCTCCCATACAACCCCAAAATTTAAAACTTTTTAAAAAAGCTTATATTTAAGCTGCAGGAAAACAATTTGATATGTATGTATTTTAGACACATAAAAATAATAAAATCTCTCAAAATCTCATACAAAAAGCTCTCCAATTTAAGATTCTTCCACCCTTAAGAATCGGCTGTGGGGGTATTTTAACTTCGGCCAAGTCGAAGATATACCTTACTAGTTATTTTAGGAAATGTTTAGAATGACGAATTAAAATCGAATGTTCTTCCAGAACTGGTTGACTTATGGCCGTTATAAAAGCCAAAGAAGGATCGTCACCCCACTTGAATATTTTTTAGTCATAAATAGTGAAGTATGTCTTGAGTTTTTCAAGAAGTATATGTTAAGTATCACAATTTCAGAAGTTAAGAAAAAAAAGTTTTTAATAACGTGAAGTTAAAAACGTCTGAGCTATTGCTTGTTGAAAAAATGCTTCAAAGATGTTTAAATGAATAAAAAGTATAAGCCTAGAACAGAGAAGGGTACAATTTCAATTCACAAGCACACGTGTTTGGAAACACAATGCTGCTTGCGCGACATCGACACACGTTCTCTATAAGCTACTTCGTGTGGCTTACGGTCGTGTGCATTCGGCTGTTGCTTTGTTTTTATTTTGGCAGCAAATCAAGCAAGTTGCTTTTCATCATTTTCATCGCAGTTTTTTAAAATAAAGCGAGAAAATACGTAAAATTGATATTCGTTTTTCTCTGCTTTACACACAACCAAAGAATGTGATATTATGTATGTGCTCATCACTGGCCTAAAATATAATATTGATGTTTTTATAATTACTACTAAATTTTACAAATATTCTGCATGGTGCGGTCTTTATGACCGCCAGTCTGTATGTAATTTGTAGAAGCAATAAATTTAATTTCTAAAATTTTTATAATTTTTAATACATATTTCTTGTGTCAAAAAAAATGTCAACAAAAGTTTAATATGTGTACAAAACTTGGAGGTCAATGTTTTTTATTGACTTTAAAAATATTTTACTTACTGCCCATGTCTAAGAAATAGTACCATGATATATTAAAGACATCCATTTTAAAGGCCATTCCCCAGCAGGCGTAAAGAAAATCATTGGAACGTGCCCAGTAACCGCGTGTAAGATCAGGTATATAGAGCTTGCGGCCATTTTCGTTAGAGCTTTCGTACAACATGGTCTCAGTGTGTGCAAAAAGTTTCACAACAAAATTAAAAATATATTTAAAATTTGTGAACTATAACAATAATTGAACTTGATTTACTTTTCATAGTGATTACAAAGTAATACATTTAAAAGTTACAGCACTTATCATAAATTATTATTAAGATACAATTTTTCGCATTGAATGAGATCATAAACAAGCAACTCATAAGAACGATTATAGTTAATCTGAATTTATTCTTTTTAATTTAATGAGCAAATCCGAGAAATGCTCTCTTGCACAGCTGAATGTATGTATGTACGTTTGAGTTAGTGGAAGAGCCACCAGAAGACTAACTAAAAACTACTAAATTTATGAGTTTAATAGAAAGAACTTTGCTATGCGTTGGGCTTTGCTTTGATTTATGTGGTGCGCCCTTCCTATGCTTTTGATAATTCTCGAATTAATAATGAGCTTATAAGAAATGAGAGTATTTCAGAGAAAGAAATAAAAATAAAAACGAAATAAATATGCTAACAGCATGTTGCAAAATTGTGATATAATTTTGAGATAGAGCGAGTCGTGCTCGATCTGTTGCTTATCAGAGAGAATTAGTTCATATTTTTTTCAATCGGCCATTAATATTTGTTGAAATATTACCATAAATATTAAAATCTAGAAATAGTTTTTAATTAAATGTTTATATGATGACTTCAACAATTTTTAATATTTTTGGGATAAAAAACTAGATAATGCAATGATCATTTCATATTAAAGTGTAATGAAAGTTGGTCTTACCATCTCAGATTTGGCTTAACATTTTTTCTTGGATTTTTTTTCTTGAATGATTAAGAAACCAAATCTGAAGTAATCAATTTCTACATAATTTTTCGCGGCCAAAATAGGGTCTGTTTTGAGACAACGTAGCTCTGTCATTCTAAATCCGATTTTCGGAAAAAGGATATCAATGGAGGGTATCATTCGGAGATGGTAAGCGCAACTTTTATTTCACCTTATATAAAATGGGCGATAAGAATTACAAATTTTTGTTGAAAGATCCAATCGAGATCCCAATATAAGTCAAGAGTTCGAAAACGTTCACTCACTTGCCATTATGAACGTTCTTAGATAAGACAAGATATGATAATATAAGATATGATAAGACAAGGTAAGATAAAATATATTATGATATGGTAACAAAAGCTTGCATCTCATAATAGGGTAATAAAAGAAATACAAATATCAAAACGGGAAAAAAATGAAATGAGATGCACTGAAAATAACAAAATAAATTATTATTATCATCAAATGACAATTTTCATCTCAAACTTATAAAACATTGTAACCGTTGTATTTTTAGAATTTCTAAGCTTTGTCACTTATAAAAAGGTTACAAAAAATTGTTTAAGTTTACTGAACGTCCTCGGCACTGACTTCGTTCAACTGATGCGTTATGTCCATGTTGCCCATAGTGTCTTCATAACGCTGACGTTCTTCCGGATCTACAGGATACCAATCCGTTGGACGACAACAACGTTTCAAGCGCATTCGAAGTGTGCCAGATGTTTGGAATATGTTAAACACTGCATAGCCGGGCACAAAAATCCACGGAATACCAATGAGAAAGATAGCTATAATTAACATCACAACTGATCCATAATAGTGTTCCATATAGGCAGCGAAAAAGCCCATTAACTACAAGAAAATAATAAAGATTTTTCTTAAGCCACCACATGCAAAGTTAAGCAATTTTGCACGTACTAAAGTGAGTAGCATGGCCAACGGTGCTATAAAACGTAGTATGTAAATTCTCCAGGTGGCAAAACGTTGACCCAGCATGAACTCAATATCACGTTGAAAACGCTCTCGTCCATAAATCCAGAGTACAATCAGCATGAGTAACAAATTTAGCATGGTCTGAGTAAACATGGCATCATTTGGCAATGCTGCCAAGTAGAACAAGCCATGCTATATTGTTATAAGAAACCAAACATTATTTAGATACATTTTTATATTTTCTAGAACCACATTTTCAGTCTTACGTTAGAGCAAAAATATATAGAACAAATAGCCAAGAAGGAAATGAGCCCAAATGTGACCTCTTCTCTGTGCGCACGTAAGAACTCAAATTCATCGAATAAGGCGGTAAGTAAAGAAAAGAGCTGTATAACCTGGTTTGAAGAAATAAATTAAGTAAAGAATTAAAGTAACAGTATTCACCGAAACCTACCATTATCAGCGTGGCACTCAAGACCAGCAAGCTGAAGAATAACATGCACCACATATTCGCTAGCTCAATATCTGCCAAAGCACTACCGCTGGATAAATACAACACCCAGTGCTGGTGAGTATACGTTACGTAATTGTCGTTAGTGATATCTAGAAATCTAAATAAATAATGTGGAAGTCTTAAAAATATGTCTTGACCTACGAACAAAGTGTCGGTCCAGCAAAAAACACGTAAATCCAAAAAGCACTAGAAACACCAGCTGTCCCAGTGATATAAACCAGCTAAAACGCATAATATTCGTCTTGAACTTGTTGTAGCTGGCAAGACAAACAATATTTCCCCAACCAGTACCAAGAGAGGCTAAAGTGAAAATTGGAATACTGGTTAAACTCGAGGGAATATCTATGTTATGCGGTGCAAAGTATGCATGCAACACCTTCCTTGCATCAGTCAGAAATATAAAACGTGTCAAACAAATTAGCAGCAATGCCATCAGCAACCAAACGGTGTAACGTATTAATTTTCCCATCTAAAAGAACAAAATTCTCATTTGAAATCGGTATAGACAGTTGAAGTGAAAAACTTACCAATTCTGTACTGGTTATTTTGTAGAAAATGAACGCAACGCACAACCAGACTAAAATCATGCACAATACCAGCTGCCATGGCAGTGAAAATGACAATTTTGAATAAATCTCAAAGTTGTAGTCATTGAAAAGTGATCTAAAATTAAATAGAAAATTATTGAAGCAAGAAGTTGAAAATGTATCAAATAAATTAAACCTTTGACAGAAAATGGTTTGCTGGTATACTGTACCTAAAAAATGCTACCGAAGGAACTTCATAAGCATTGTAATCGTGACTGTATGTTATATCCGAAGAATCGGTAGTGTCTAGTAGATGTAAAATGCTGATAGTTGTGGTGGTGTATGTGTAACCCATGCTGGTGTTTGTGCAAAGCTGCAAAATATTCGAAAATTTATGAGTTATTTGATATATAATATGATATAAAAAATAGAATCCACATTTATTTCTCCATCGCTGGGTATATCTTTGGACCACTTTTCAAATGCCTTACAGCTCCATGGAAGCGTAGGGCGCATCGAGTGAAATAAGTAGAATAGTGGTATGGCTGCATAAACGCTGTAGTACGTGAGTATTGAGAAGTTAACCGCTAAGCTAATATAACCCATGCCTAGATGAAAATGTGACTCTTGATGATGTGAACGATTAAAAAACGAAAGCTTACCTTTAAATAACGGTGAAAAGCGCAATGCTGATATAAAGCCACTGCTTGAAAATTGCCCCAGAAAAGACTGAATCAGCAGAATTGGCACCACGTATAACGCCATGCAGATCGAATACGGTATAAGGGATAGAACTTTGAAAACGAAATCAATTTCAAATTTCATAAAATAACCAGCGATATAATACAATTTTCAATCAGTGAATATAATATTATGGACACAGAATAAAATCACTATATTTTATCATTTAATCGAGTGCGGAAATGGTTTCCGGACTAAAAACTGGGAAATTTTAATAATATATCCAAAATCGAAATTTCTTCAATAATATAATTTTTTCCTTTTTAATTCTGTATTCACTTGGTATTTTTATTAATTTATAACTTTGGCTTTAAATTTCAAATTAAATGCTTAACATTTCAAAGATATTTTTTACATTCATTCTTACAAGAATGATGAATTCTTTTATATTGAAAATAACAAAAATGCATAGAGAGACAGAGAATTAATGTTTATATCCTTTAGAAATTTATTTCTTATCATTCAAACTGCTAAATCTAACTTAATATTTTATTGCTTTCCTTGTTTTAGACGATGTCGAATTTGAGTTCATCAGTGAGTGGGCGTTTATGAAGTGTTTAGATAATCAGCATTATTTTTTGCACTCAATAGAGGTTAATGTGATATGCAAAAGCAATAAAACTAATTTATTAAAAACATCAACACAACTTGGAGGTCCATAATTTGTTTTTTAATTTTCTTTAAAAATATTTTACTTACTGCCCATTTCAAAGAAATAGTACCATGACATGTTGAAGACATCCATTTTGAAGGCCAATCCCCAGCAGGCGTAAAGAAAATCATTGGAACCCGCCCAGTAACCTCGTGTTAGATCAGGTATAAAAGGCTTGCGGCCACTTTCGTAAGAGCTTTCGTACACCATGCTCCCAGGCGTAAAAAGTATTCACAACAGAACTAAAAATATATATGCAACTTTCTCTTCTGGCTAACTATAACGATAATGAACTTGAAACACTTTCCATAGTTATCACAATGTAATACATTCAAAATAGTTAGCAGTTATCACAAGGTATTACAACGATACAATATTTATAGACACGCTTTTCGCAACAATGTATGAATGATAATTTATCTAAATTAATTTCTTAAATTTTAATGAGCAAATCCTAGAATTCACTCTTGTATAGCCAAAGAGCCACCAGAAGACTGACAATAACTACTGTCATGAGTTAAATTGAAAGCATTTAGCTATAAGTTAGAGTTTGTTTTGATTAGTGTTGTGTGCTTTTTCTATGTTTTTGATTATTTTTAAATTTAAAACGAGATAATAAGAAATCAGAGTATTTTCTATCTCACAGATGTGCGAATTTTTATGTAATCCTAAAAGAGAAAAGCCAATAGAATACTGTAAAATTGTCATATTATTTTGTGAAAGAGTACGGTATACTCGATATGTTGTTTTTTTTTAATTGGTAATGATCAGTTAAATTTTATTTTTTTAGCGGTCTATAATATATATTTAAATATTTCCCTATATGTATTTTAAAATATGGAAATAATTTTTAATTATATATATGATGACTTCAACAATATTTCATGATGTTCCATGGTATTCGGGACTTAACTCAATAATACGGGATTTTCAAATTTTTGAGGCAAGATCCAATCCAGATACCAATATAAGTCAAGAGTTCGAAAACAATCACTCACTTCCCTTTGTGAGCGTTCTAACAAGGAAAAGTCCCCAGGTGACAGTCTCCGATTGGAATGATTTTCGGATATGTAATAGAAGACAAAAATTTAAGGGTCAACGTATTTTTTATACGTGGTCAATCGATGGTTAAGGGTTTCAAACTCGCGTTCAAAAATCAGCGAAAATTTCTTTTTTTTGGTTTAATGTCGTTATTTTCCATGGAAACATTTACAAATTTGGTACCAAACGAAGGCTCTAACTAAACCACACACGATGGCATCAATTTTTCATAAGAAAATTGTGTTGTAATTTTGTTGTTGTAATTTTAAGTAATGTTTAGTCGATATCAAAGAAGCATGTTGACACATTTATTTCATTTTAATTTATGTTGGATTTAAGGCAATTTGCAAACTTACCTTTTTTTTGTTATTTAAATTTTTCTACTGCTTATAATAAAATTTTTGTTTTATTGAATTGCATTTATTTACTTTAGAGAAAAAATTTTATTACATTAAAAGTACCCAATATGGGTATCAAAAGTTTCATTTTTTATGGCCTATTCTCATGTTTAAATATTTTACGGGAAAAGTTGACATTTCATAGGACTTCCATACAAAATGTGTGCTTTTTTCTTGTTAGTCTCATCGCACCGGTAAACAGTAGTTTTAATCATCCGAAGTACCAAATATGAACACTTTTACGATATGCAAAAGAAATGGAATGCATTTTGTCATATTTCTTTAAAAAAAATTTTTTTTGATTTTTAGCAGGAAAAATCTTCTTCTAATTTCAAAACCTCAACTTTGTGAATAAATAACTTATCAGATATAAAAATATTTTTTTTTATTTAAATTTTATAATAAAAAACATTAATTTTAAAATAAGTCCACGTCCTTCAAAGAGCTTTTCGGCTTAATAATTAATAAAAAATTACATTGAGTGGTACTTTTTTAAAGATCAATCAAATATATAATGTTTTTTTTTAAAAAAACCATATCAAAACGAATTTAAACCGAAAAGCTAGCGTTTAAAAACTGCGAAAACTTGTCACTTTCTTTGGTGCTGCTTAATTAAACTTATGCTTCAAAAAATTTTGCAGTCGCAGTCAAAGCAAAAGCAAAAATCAATCGCTGATAGAATGCAAAGCACTTCAGTAGTTGACAGTTTAGATCGATGTGTTGGAATGTGGTGCGACTTACTACCATGTTTGTCTGCTCTCTAAGAGCAGCCTTGTCTTTTCCATCGCATCTCCTGGTGATATCAGCCTTTATTTTTTCGAGGGCTTCCGCCAGTTGGACAGCGGCACCTTCCCTATAAAGGGTCTGGACATTCCTGGTGCATATCCGTAAATCATTGTCCGTTTTTCGTTTGCGATGGTCGTCAACGTAGTAGGGGTTCATATCCAAGGCTGATTTGGTTTTCATTGGGAAATTAGTAATGTGGTTGGGACTCAAACCCTACGCACATTCGATTTTTAAGATCTTGTAGAGACCCCTCAAGTTTTGAGTCTAGAGGAGACAGGGAGTTTTAGACATGGAGTTTTTGAGGCGGTTCCGACTGTCCTTGACAGTGCCAGTTGCGGGTTATGTGGTTTTTTCGATCAAGACGCAGTGCGTCTCCACCACTACGCCCTTCCACATCCTAGCTGTTCATCCGCTACTTGTCCGGGACCGCAAAAAAGCTGCTAACCTCTATAGCATTCTCACAGCGGAATAACGAATCAAGAATCTTTAGCTAACAAATTTATTCTGTTGAATTGAAAAGTACAAAAATGCATAGAGAAAGAGAGAGAGAGAGAGAGAGAGTATTATTATTGCCTTCTTTAGGAATTTCTTTCTTATCGTCCAAACTGCTAAGTATAACTAAATTTTATTGGTTTTTATTGTTTTTAAGTATGTCGAATTTGAGTTTGTCTACGAGTGGGCGTCTATGAAGTGTTCAGTTAATCGCCAATTTTTTTTTATTAATTTTTTTTGCACTCAATGCTAAAAGTTGATGTGGTATGTAGAAGTAATTAACACAGTTTCTAAAATATTTATAATTTAATGTGCATAAATATGTCAAAAATATGTCTCTCGTAGATACAAAACTTGGAGGTCAACATTGTTTTCGTTTGATATTGCTCTGAAAATATTTTACTTGCTGCCCATTTCAAAGAAATAGTACCAGGACATGTTGAAGATATCCATTTTGAAGGCCATACCCCAGCAAGCGTTAAGAAAATCATTGGGACGTGCCCAGTAATCGCGTGTTAGATCAGGTATAAAGGGCTTGCAGCCACTTTCGTAAGAGCTTTCGTACACCATGGTCACAGTAGGTGTTAAAAAAGTGCTTAAAACAATAAAAAACTATACTTAAGATTTCCTCTTCATGTTTACTACATTTAACGACAATGAACTTGAAACACTTCCGACAAATATCACACAGTAATACATTCAAATGTTTTCGCATTTATCACAAAATATAGTTTCGTCATTGAATGAGATCACAAACAAGCAGATCCGAAAACTATCTGAATAATTACTTTTAATCTAAATTAAATTTGAAAAAGCTTTTAATGAACAAATCCTAGAAATGCACTCGTGAACAGCTGAATTTGTATCCGTTGTAATTATTGTCGGAGTGACCACAAGACTTACAACATCTAATGAAATGCATTAAATAGAAAAAAAAATTCGTTTTAAGTAAGGCCTTGCTTTTTATATGTTTGTTTTTTCTCAAATTTGTTATGAGATAATAAGAACATTTTCTCACTAAAAGTTGCTTGAATTTAGAAGTAATCCCTTAAGAGAAAAGAAAAATTAATAATTTACTCAATTAATTAATACGAACATTTTAAGTGAAATAAATGAGAAAATGTGCTCATTGATAGAATATTGCAAAGTTGTCAAATATACATACATATATGTAATTTTGAAAAACATTGAGGCATGCTTGATCAGTTGTTTATAGATAAGAATCAAACAAAATTTTCAAGTGCATTTTTAGCGATCTTTAATTAAATTCTTAATATCATCGAAACATTTTTCAATCAGCTTTCTGATAACTTCAGTAATAGTTCTCTTTTTTGTAATACTGTAACGACATTTGAGAAATATATTAGGTGCTGAGTACGACTAGGTATCAGTGCGGATATTTCGCGGCACTGAATTCTGTAAGCCAATCTGTTGAGAGTTGATTTAGAAAATCCATGACTGCTCGTCATGGGGCAAGTAGAATTAAACATTTGACTAATCTATTATAAACATTTGACTAATGTAACAACATTTATTGCAGGAAGGTATTGAAAAAATAACCTTGATAATGTGGGATTTCAAAGTTTTTTTGATGTACAAAAAAGTTTTAAAGGATTTTTTACGCTTTATTGTGAAAATGTGTTACAAATTCATATATCAAAGTATTGGCAATCGCAAGCCACTACTTTCCTCATCTTTTTGACAATTTTCAGATACCATATCGAAAAAACGATGCGTCTTTTGATACAATCCACGAGTCGATCCAATTTTGGAATTCATCAAAATAACAAAAGTGCCTATTCTCAAGGGCATGGGTCATCAATCAAAACAATTAGTTTTCGGAAGGGTCATATTACTAAAAAAACCATAGTACATGTATGATGAATCAATTAGCAAAAAAGGTCCAAGCGAAGTTATTAACATTTTACACCATTTAATCGACAACATCTTGAGTGAATGTGAATAAACAAATAAATAAACGCTCTCGTCCGGTACATGCTCTTTGTAGAGCACAAAAATATCTGTGTCTGCCATGCGAACGCACTTTTGGTGTCATTGAAAAGAAAAAAAGGCAAGTTGAACGTCTTTATTTATCCAAAGGTTAGCGAAACTTAGTATCTCAGTGATCAATACCGAGATATTTGATTTTAAGGCCAGCTTGGGTCCATTCTACAATAAAACTGTGACCAGCAAAGAAAAGAAAAAATGGACCATTTCAAAATGTCGAAGATTTTCTTATGTCAAGGAAGGACATATTACTTCTATAGCAGCTTCCATTAATCATCATGGACCAATAACGTCTTACAAAATTGAAATAAAAGCAAAAGTGCATGTTACCCTTTCAAACCAAATTGTAAGGATGTCTTTTATACATCGAAGTATGGTTGCATCAGCGGATATACACTTTTATAATAGCTTTGAGTCGCAGCATTATCTACAAGATATTCAATATATGATGATGACAACGAGGCTCTGAATCAATTTTCACCAAAAACGGTGTTAAAACCGGTCAATTCCAAAACTTTTTATTAGTTTTCTTAATGAAAAAAGTTAATATTTTTAGATTAGAAGATTTTTTTTTAATTCACTTCGAGCGTCAGTTGGCGACAGAATTCGATGATCATTAGGCCGGATCATTCTTGTATGGATAAAAAAAATGTCAACCGGTCGGGCCTCAAAAGTAAGAGGAATTCATTACAATGATTTCTGCATAATTGTTTTTCAAATAGGAGAAAATCCGCCAAAGCAAGATTCTCCTGAAGGTCCTTTTTGATAAAAAAAAGATGGTTTTTTCTTGTAACTTTTTATTTTTCATAGGACACATACCCACATCTGCTAAAATATTTAATTTTTACTCATACCAACATGTTGACATAAAAAAGTTCTTAAAATTTTATTTCTTTATAACTCTTATTGACCACCAAAAATTTAATTTGTAGCTATTTTTAAAAAGACATTTTCTTAAGACCCCTGTAAAAGACAAATTTCTTATTAGATTAACGTGGAATTGTTATTGTTGGAAAGGTATTCACCATAAGAATTTGCAAACATTAAAACCCCCCCTAAAATAAAACTGAGATGTAAACTTTCAAACCGCCGATACTCGCAGTTTTTTTTTTTTTTTTTCTTCTCTACCAGAATCCACTGTCAGAACCTTGTTATTTTTTTTGTGTTGAACAGTGTTATTGACATCAGCTAAATTTAAAGAACGTTGCTATAAGTTAGTCTTTGCTTTGATTTATGTTGTGTGCTTTTTCTATATATTTGATTTTTTTTTAAATTTATAACGATATAATAAGAAACAAGAGTATTTTCTATCTCACAGTTGTGTGAATTTTTATTTGATCCCAACAAAGAAAAGCTAATAGAATACTGCAAAATTGTCATATAATTTTGGAAAAAAACGAGACATGCTGGATCAGTATATTGTTTTTTAACGGCCAGCTATATTGTTTTTTAACGGCCTATAATAGATTTTTAAATATTACCCTATTTCTATATTAAAATATGGAAATAGTTTTAAGTTATATGTATGACAACTTCAACCATATTTCATGTTTTTCCAATGAATTGATAAAAAATTCGATAATACAGGATTAAACAATTTTTGAGGAAAGATCCAATCGAGACACCAATGTAAGTCAAGTGTTCAAAAACATTCACTCACCTTTATGAGTGTTTTAAGATAAGATATGATATGACAAGATATGATAAGATAAGATATGATAAAATAAGATAAGGTAAGATAAGATAAGATATGATTAGATAAGATATAAGACAAGAAAAGAAAAGATAAGATATGATATGATAACATGAGATAAGATCTCAGAATGAAATTAAAATAATAAAATGAAATAAGATGAAATGCGAAGAATTGAAAATAATTAAAGAAATTATTCCACAATTCTCAAGTCATAATTATCACATTTCTTAGCCGTTGTATTTTAAAAACTTCTAAATATAGTCATTTATAAAAAGTGTACAAATAATAATTTAAATTTACTGAACGTCATCGGCACTGACTTCGTTCAACTGATGCGTTATGTCCATGTTGCCCATATCATCTTCATAACGCTGACGATCTTCCGGATCCACAGGATACCAATCTGTTGGACGGCAGCAGCGTTTGAAGCGCATTCCAAGTGTACCAGATGTTTGTAATATGTTAAAAACTGCATAGCCAGGCACAAATATCCACGGAATACCAATGAGAAATATTGCCACAACAAACATAACAAATGATCCAAAATAGTGCTCCATAAAGGCAGCGAGGAAGCACACCAACTACGAGAAAAAAACAAAAAAAAAAAAAATAAAGATCTTTTCTTAAACCAACTACTGATCTACATACCAAAGTGAGCAACATGCCCAGCGGTGCTATAAAACGTAGTATGTATATTCTCCAGGTGGCAAAACGTTGACCCAGCATGAACTCAATATCACGTTGAAAACGCACACGTCCATAAATCCAGAGAACAATCAGCATTAGTAACAAATTAAGAATGGTCTGAGTAAACATGGCATCATTGGGCAATGCTGCCAAGTATAACAAACCATGCTATGTTTATTGAAATGGAAAATATCAACTATAATGAGATATTTTTATATAATTTAAAACGAAATATTCTATCTTACGTTGGAGCAGAAATAAAGAGAGCAAAAAGTCAATATTCCGATGAGCCCGAATGTGACCTTTTCTCTATGCGCACGTAGAAATTCAAATTCATCGAATAAGGCGGTAAGTAAAGAAAACAGTTGTATAACCTTTTCAGACAAAATAAATTATAGAAATTAGAAAAAACAGTACAGTAATCACCGAATCATACCAAAATCAGTGTGGCACTCAAGACCAGCAAGCTGAAGAATAATATGCACCACATATTCGCTAGCTCAATTTCTGACAAAACACTACCACTGGACAAATACAACACCCAGTGGCTATGAGTATAGGTTATGTAATTTTCATGAGTCATATCTAGAAATCGAAATAAATACTATGTAAGAATTTAAGGTAATTTCTTGACCTACGAATAAAGTGTTGATCTAGCAAGAAACACGTTAATCCGAACAGCACCAGGAACAACAGCTGTCCCAGCGATATAAACCAGCTAAAACGCATAATATTCGTCTTGAACTTATTATAACTGGCGAGGCAAATAATACTTCCCCAGCCAGCACCAAAAGAAGCTAATGTAAAACTCGGAATACTTCTAATGATCGGGCGAATGCTTATGTGACGCGGCACAAAGTATTCATGTAGCGCCATCCTCGCATCGGTCAGAAACATAAAACGTATCAAACAAATCAGCAATAAGGACATCAACAACCAGACGGTGTAACGTATTAATTTTCCCATCTAAAGGGTAGAAATTCTAAATTCAATTCATTGTATAGAGAGGAAGTGAAGAAAACTTGCCATTTCGGTATTGGTTGTTTTATAAAAAATGAATGCCACGCACGACCAGACTAGAATCATGCACAATACCAGCTGCCATGGCATAGAAAATGCGCCTCTTTCATGAAACACAAAGTTGTAGTTAGTAAAAATTGATCTAAATAAAAGCAGGAAAATGAAAGGATATTATATAAATGAAGCCTTTAAGAGTTGATGGTTTTTTATTATGCTGTACCTAAAAAATGCCACCGAAGGCACCTCATAAGCATTGTAGTCGTGGTCGTATGTAATCTCCGAAGAATCGGTAGTGTTGTCTAGTAGGTGTGGACTGGTGGTAGTTGTGGTGGTGTATGTGTTACCCATGCTGGTGTTTGTGCAAAGCTGCAAAATTTGAAATAAATTTAAAAAAAAAAACTATATATATGATAAGAAAAGTATATGTGGAACCCACATTTATTTCCCCATCGCTGGGTACATCTTTGGACCACTCCTCAAATGCCTTACAGCTCCATGGTAGCATAGGACGCATTGAGTGAAATAAGTAGAATAATGGTATGGCTGCATAAACACTGTAGTATGTAAGTATTGAGAAGTTAACCGCTAAGCTTATGTAACCCATGCCTAGAAATAAAGTCGAGAATCTGAACTTTGATGGTATGAAAGTTAAAAAACGAAAACTTACCTTTGAATAACGGTGATATGCGCAATGCTGATATAAAGCCACTGCTTGAAAACTGTCCCAGAAAAGATTGGATAAACAGAATTGGCACCACGTACAAGGCCATGCAGATGAAATGCGGTATAAGGGACACAACTTGAAAAATAAATTTAAGAAATATAAATGTTAAATGCAATATGTTAGAAGTTTTAATATGATTGATGTGGTAGAATGGAAAAAATGTATTCTTTAAAATGAAGGCTCCAGTATTTGTGAAGTTTCAGAAAGACTTGTAGCTAGTGAAAAATGTCTGGATGGGATATTTAGTGCATCTGATTTCATTTAAACTTTGCCTGTTAAGGAGAGCAAATATCAGTGATCCAGCAAATATAAGTCCGTGCGAAACCAGGAATTTGCCCTGATGTCACTGATTTAAACTTAAGCTCTACTTTTAAGAGATGTAATTTAGTACTTTTGATATAATTATAAATTTTTAAGAGGAAGTTCTATGAAATAAACTATTGCAGAATAATTACAGAGGAAGATATAAACAATTACACAGTTCTATGCATTTATGAAGAAGAGTATTTGAAAAGCTATTTCAAAGCAAAAATGATAAGATGCTGCACCGAACGCTAAGTTAGTGCAATCAATAAAATCAAATTTTTCATAAAACAGAAGTTGTTCGCTGAACATTTTTCCGAGCGGAATAACGAATTCAGAATCTTTACCAAAAAGATTTATTTTGTTGTATTAAAAAGTCCAAAAATGCATAGAGAAAGAGAGAGAGAGAGAGAGAGAGAACATTATTATTGCCTTCTTTAGGAATTTCTTATCGTCCAAACTGCTATATATGAATAAATATTTTTAGTTTTAATTGTTCTTAATTACGTCGAATTTGCGTTGTCTACGAGTGGGCGTCATGAAGTGTTTAGATAATCGTCAATTTTTTTTATTAAATTTTTTTTGCACACAATGCTCAAAGTTAATGTTATATGCAAAAGTAATTAATACAGTTTTGTAAAATATTTATAATTTTATATGCATACATATGTCAAAAATATGTCTCTCGTAGATACAAAACTTAGAGGTCAACATTGTTTTTGTTTGATATTGCTCTGAAAAAATTTTACTTACTGCCCATTTCAAAAAAATAGTACCAGGACATGTTGAAAACATCCATTTTGAAGGCCATACCCCAGCAGGCGTAAAGAAAATCATTGGGACGTGCCCAGTAACCGCGTGTTAGATCAGGTACATAGGGCTTGCGGCCACTTTCGTAAGAGCTTTCGTACACCATGGTCACGGAAGGTGTTTAAAAAGTGACTAAATCTCTTCTTGTTTGCTACTTATGATGATAGTGAACTTGAAACACTTCCGACAATTATCACAGAGTAATACGTTCAAAAGTTTTCGCATTTATCACAAAGTATATTTTCGTCATTGAATGAGATCACAAACAAGCAGTTCCGAAAACTGTCTGAATAATTACTTTTAATCTAAATTATATTTGAAAAAGCTTTTAATGAACAAATCCAAGAAATGCACTCGAGTAGGTACAAATGAATTTGTATACGTTGTAATTAATGTCAGAGTCACCGCAAGACTAACAACATCTAATGAAATGCATTAAATAGAAACAAATTTCGTTTTAAGTAAGGCCTTGCTTTGATTTATATATTTGATTATTCTCAAATTTGTAATGAGATAATAGGAACATTTTCTTACTCAAAGATGCTTGAACTTTGAGTTAATCTTGAGAGACAAGAAAACTAAATAATTTACTCAATTAATTAATACGAAAATATTTAGTGAAATAAATGAGAAAATTTACTCATTGATAGAATATTGCAAAGTTGTCAGATGTACATACATATATGAAATTTTTAAATACAGTGAGGCATGCTCGATCTATTGTTTATCGATAAGAATCAGTAAAATTTTATAAAGTGCATTTTTAGCGGTAATTTTTCAATCAGTTTTCTGATTACTTCTCTAATAGTTTTTTTATAATACTGTAACGATATTTATTGCAGGAAGGTATTGAAAAAATAACCTCGATAATACAGGATTTCAAAGTTTTATTGACGAACCAAATAGTTTTAAAAGTTTTTTCAATTTTGACACTTAATTGTCAAAAATGTGTAACAAGTTAATTTTTTCTAGTATTGGTCATCGCTAACCACTACTTTTTCCCATCTTTTCGGCAATTTTCGAATGCCATCTCGAAATATGATGGGTCTTGACGAATCGATCCAATTTTGGAGTTCTTCAAAAGAGCAACAGTGCCTCTTCTCAACTGCATGGATCATCGACCAAAACAAATAGAAGTCGAACGGGGAAATGCCACTATGAAAGATAAAAAAAGTCAAAACAAAGTAAACAGCTTTTTGCGGCCATTTATCGACAACTTTTTGAGGAACTGTCTTACTAAATTATACTTATTTTTCGATAATTGCAGAGGTCAAAATAAAAACAACACTTTCGTTCAGTTCTTACATGGTCTTGTAAAGCACACAACTATCTGTGTCATTTAAAATCACTTACCAGAAACGGGAATCACTTACCATTGAAAAGCAAAACAAGCGAGTTGCAAAACTTAGTAGGTAAAACTTAATAGCAAAGTGTTCCAAAAAATTTAATATCATACACTCAGAAAAAAACACATCTTTCTCCGGTAAAAAATTTCTCTATTTTCGAGAAAAGCAATTTTCTCTTTTTCAAATAAAATTTTCTTCAATTAAAATAAAATTTCACATTTTTCACTTCAAGGAAATGCAAATATTTCAATGTCTCTAATAATGATAAGTATTTTTTAAGAACAAAAAAATGCTCATTTCTAGAGAAAAATTTATTGAAAATGAAAAATGTTTCTTATATTTTGATAAAAAATTCACTATGATAAGTATTTTCTTCAATAAAAGCAAATATTTTCTCAAAAATAAAAAGCATATTACTCCAAAAACTATATATTTTTATATATTTAATTTTTTCATAGAAGCTTTTTATCATTTTTAGGATAGCATTTAGAAAAAAGCATTCTCTGGAGCAAAGTCTATACCATTTTTCTCTTAATATGATGCCTTTTTTATCATATTCCCAGAAACTTTTTACTGAGTGTACCAATAACGCGATATTTGATTTTAAGGCCAACTTGGGTCTATTCTACAAAAACACTGTGACCAATAAAGAAAAGATATAATAAACCATTTCAAAGTATTGAAGATTTTCAATTTCAATGAAGGAAATATTACTTCTACAGCAGCTTTCATTAATCATCATGTGTCAAAAACGACTTAGGAAACTGAAATAGAAGCAAATGTGCAAGGTCAACCAAAAA
Source organism: Tetanocera ferruginea (assembly GCA_958299015.1). Classification (NCBI taxonomy): domain Eukaryota; kingdom Metazoa; phylum Arthropoda; class Insecta; order Diptera; family Sciomyzidae; genus Tetanocera; species Tetanocera ferruginea. Next base: position 135,429,402 of record OY282641.1, read on the forward strand.
TAGTATGAGGATGCCATTTCTATGTCTAAGTATATTGCACCACTTTTATAATAGCCTTCAGTCCCAGCAGTAGTGTTGCCAGATTTTTTCCAGTGCTACGGCACAAATGCCAAATTTTTATGAAAAAAAACGCAGTTTTTCAAAACTTTACGGATCAAATGAATAAATTGAAAAAACTCGCAAAATACTTATAATAATAAAAAAAATATTAATCAAAGCAACAAATTTTAAGAAGATGTGGAGCATCTAGTCGAAATTTTATTTTTGCAGTTTTTGGAATTAATTTTTTCCTTTCGTACTAGGCAACGCGTCTTTTCAATGTTTTATTTTATAAAGCCATTATTTTTATTTTCTGTTTCAAAAATCTTTGAAATGGTCTCAGAAAGGATATATTTTCATCTTAATACTACCCATTTTGCGTTTTCCCCCACAAAAGTACGATAACTATCTGGTGCAAATTTACCCTTGAAAGGTCGATTTCTACGATCAACATTTTGAAGGTGTAATCTTCTCATTTTCAAGCGAATCGTTTTAATTTTAAACTTTTATTCATTCAAGATTCATTCATTCATTCATTCAATTAATTCATTCAAGATTCTTCATAACCTGACTATTTTAGTTCCATTCCATTTTACGGTATTATGGGCATTTGATACCAACTCTGGGAAGAAAGGACAAAGTATACAAATAAGTTATACTATTTTTAAAAATTTTCTGAACCCTTTTTTATAGCCAATTTGTCAAATCTCAAATCTTACGTATGATCAAATCAAATTTGTTCAAAGCATTAGGTATGATTTGCGTCGAATTGAGCAAATATTTGGTCTTATATTTTTGGGCTATCTTTATATTTATTTCAGCTGAGAAATCGATTGTTAAGTCATTTTTTAATTTGAAGTGATTTGGTAGGTATATATTTTATATCAAAACAAAGATGATTTTGAAAAATGCATGTCATCCGCCCACGAACACGCCTATCATTGATACAACCCAAAAAATTGAAAACTCCATAAATTGGCTTATGCTTAACCTACAGAGTTAAAATTTGGTATGTATGTTTTTATACCAAAACTAAGATGTATTCAAACATTGGCTGTTATCCGTCCACGAACATGCCCATCTCTCATAAAACCCATTCCTGGCATTAACCTGGCATCCTGTGGCATTAACATCAGAGCCACAGGAATAAAACTTGGTATGTGTAAATTTTTCATCATAATTGAAATGCATATAAAATATGGGCTTTATCCTCTAGAGAGGACATGCCCATTTTCAATACTATTATTGTATTTTGAAAAAGTAGGTTTAGGGTATTTCAGAGTTGATGCTATAATTCGATACCCATGACATAGAGACCTTCCACCACATTCAGAACAATCAATTCGTCAATTCCAAGTTCAAAAATGCAAAATCCGCACATGCGACCCGGTCTTTATAATGTCATTATAATTCTTAGTGCCAAAATTTATATTAAATTAAGCTGTATGCATTTTATTTTCTTCTCACTTCTTCTTAATATATGAAAAATCACGTGTCACAATGCTGGTGCAAGCTATTCTTCGAATTCATCCAATTGATTTCAATGAAATTTTTTAAATGACAAGTTGGTTTAGCTTGAAAGATAGGGTTGGAGCCGATAGGTAGCGTTGCTGAATAAATAGGCTAGAAATAACACCGCAGCAAATCTTATAACCAATACAAAAAAAAAGGCAGTACCAGACTCGAGCAGTGCCCGGTTAGATAAGCTATTATTAAATAATTTACATTTATTTATAAAGTTGGTAAAAAATTTACTACAACAATTTGCCTACAGGGTGTCAATTTCAAAGAACATCATCGCCACCGACTTCGTTCAGCTGATGTGTTATATCCATGTTACCCATAGCTTCTTCATAACGCTGCCGATCTTCTGGATCGACAGGATACCAATCAGTGGGCCGAGAACAGCGCACGAAACGTTTACTGAATGTTCCAGATGCTCTAAAAAGACTAAACGCAGCATAACCGGGTACGAAGAACCAAGGAATGCCAATGAGAAATATCGCTAGAACGCCAACAGTTATAGAGGATAAATAATGCTCATAGTAAGCAATCATTAAGCCCATAAACTGGAAAATGAAATAAAAGACAAAATTTACAACGACGATAGCATTACATTAAGTTCTTATTTGGGCTTACCATGGTGAGCACCAGCGCAAGTGGAGCTATAAAACGCAGCACATATACTCGCCAGGTGGCAAAACGTTCACCCAGCATAAACTCTATATCACGCTGGAAACGCACACGTCCATATATCCAGAGCACTACCAGCAAGAGTAACAAATTTAAGACGGTTTGTGTGAAAAGAGCATCGGCGGGTAATGCCGTAAAGTAGGTCAAACCATGCTATAACAAACGCAGTTAAGCAATAAAATTAGTAAAAAGTATTTAAAAATTTGTTACAAAATATATGCCATACATACGTTTGAGCAGAAGTAAAGGGAGCACAGAGCCAATAGACCGATAAGTCCAAAGGTGACCTCTTGTCTGCGTTCACGTAAGAATTCAAATTCATCGAATATAGAAGTTAGTAGAGAAAACAGTTGAATCACCTAAAAAGAATAAGAAAACCGATAATAAGAAAATTCAGAATGTACCGAAACCACGTCTTACTATAATCAATATAGAACTCAAGACAAGTAAGCTAAAAAATAGCAAGGACCACATATTTGCCAATTCCATAGTAGCCAGAGCGCTAGCGCTGGATAAGTAAAGCACCCAGTGTTCCATAGTAAATGCAAAATAGTTGTTATTGGTAACCACTAAAAACAAAACGTACTCAAACATACTTTCCAAAATACATTTTATAATCAGACTTACTCACAAAGTGTCGATCCAGCAAGAATGTTGTCAAGCCAAACATTATCAAGAGCAACAAATGCCCAAAAGATATAAACCAGCTATAGCGCATTATATTCGTTTTGAACTTATTAAAGCTGGCAAGAGAGACAATGTTACCCCAACCTGTGCCAAAGGAGGCTAAAGTAAAAACTGGAATACTGGTTAAGCCCATGCCAACATGTAAGTGACGTGGTATAAAGAACTCTGTTAGGGATTTCTTGGCATCCGTCAGAAATATTAAACGTGATAAGCAAATCAGCATTAGCGCCAACAACAACCAAACGGTATAACGTATTAATTTTCCCATCTAAAACGAAAAAAAAATTTAACTTGTATCAGTATCTGTACCGAAAAGGGAAAAAATGGAAAAAACTAACCAATTCTGTATTGGTGATTTTGTAAAAAATTAACGCTATTCCCGACCAAACAAGAAACATGCACAATACCAACTGCCAGGACATATAAAAATCGTCACTTTCACTAATGGCAAAGTTATAGTTAAAAAGCGATCTAAATATTTAAAAAAAAATAACATCAAATTAAGAAATTAATATGTTGGTATGTAGCGGTATTGTTTTGTATGAGTCAGAACTGTTATGGTTCTTTGATCATTAGACCTGAAAACTGCACCTAAAGAAATCCACCGAAGGAATTTGATATGTTTGATACATATGGTCGTAAGATTCTTCACTCGAATTCATATCGTTGGAACTCATAGTGGTTGTAACAGTGCTTTCCATAGTGGTATTAGTGCAAAGCTGCAAATAGTTAAAAATTTGTAAAACATTTTAATAACTTTATTGAAAAACCAGTCACCCACATTAATTTCGCCATTACTGGGCACTTCCTTGGCCCATTCCTTAAAAGCCTCGCAGCTCCATGGCAATGTTGGTCGCAAAGAGTGCAAAAAATAGAGTAACGGTATGGCCGCATAAACACTAAAGTACGTGAGTATCGAGAAGTTAACCGCTATGCTAATATAGCCCATACCTAGTTCAAAAGCATAGTTAATAGACTTGAACTTGACTATGAAAAAAAAAAAGAAATTCACAGAATGTTTAGACTTACCTTTAAATAAGGGTGATATTCGAAAGGCCGATACGTAGCCACTGCTTGAGAACTGTCCCAAAAAGGATTGTATTAGAATAATTGGAACCACATAAATCACCATGCAGATCAAATACGGTACTATAGAGAAAACTAAGAGAAACAAATTTGAATTAATGATAATAGAATTGATTGTTTTTAAAATACCATTTTAAAAAGGTCATTAGTCTGAAGATACATACATTTTTTTAAACACAATTTTATAAAGTACTTTAACCTATAGATATAAGCATAATTTTTTTAATTTGAAATTTTTTGAAAAAACAAAAAACATTTTTTTTACTAAAAGGGACCTTCAGGAGAATGAAAATTGCTTCCGCGGTTTTCCTCCAATTTGAAAAAAAAGTATGCAGAAATAATTTAAAGAGTTTCTCTAAATTTTGAGACACCGAATGGCGGAATCTACATTTTGATTCATTTCTAACTTTCAAAACCAGACAAGTCCAAATTTGAATTTGAAAATTCTTAGTATTTTTTTGCACTGTGAGACTTTTTTAGCATAATATATATTTTCTTGTAAAGCATAATTTCATATAATTGGTTTGTTTATTTTATAAAAAATGTCTAACAAAATTAAGACGTTTTTTTCAATTTCCCAACAATTCCATCTGTGTGACTTATCTGGTTTTGGATGTAAACTCCTCACATATACTTCAATACTTGCTCTTTCAAATTAACCGTCAAAATCGTTATATACCTTTAATTTAATAATATACCTTTTTAGTTATATAACTTTAAGATCAACTTTATCTTTAAACAATTAAAGTATTGTATAAGGTACGTAAAAGTATTAAAAATTACTCTAAGATTTCTCTTAATATAGAAATACAGTCCATAAATTGCCTTCCTTGGCTAACAAATAAATTAATTTCTGCTTGAATTTAAAAAATTTTTTTACAGCAATCATAACAGAGTTTCCATATGTCCAATATTTAGTCCTATATTTCACCTGACGTCCAATATTTTGTATGATATTTGAAATGTTCCGCAAGGACACGATTTGACCCGTTCTTTAAACAAAACCTTTATATTATTAAGAAAACATGAAAATATGAATGCAAAAGGTGTTCCAATAGTAATTTTGGTACTTTGAAACACCGAAAATGTCAACTCTGAGCGGTACCCCGCACTATGCTGGAGGACTTTTTTGCGCAGGACGTCGAAGCTCAGCGTCTGGACGTTATGTGGTTTCAACAGGACGGCACTACATCACACACAACTCGCCTCAATTTGGACTTTTACCACCGCAAAGTTCCGAACAGTGTAATTTCTCCTCGCGGTGATGTGATATTTGAATTTTTCTGTGGGCTTAAACGAAGCATAAAGTCTATGTGAATTATCCGGAGACGATTTCAGACTTGAAACTCAATATAAAATCGGTGAATCGGGCCATTCAGGAGATCATACTGCAAAATATCATCAAGATATGGCTGAAAGAGTGAATTATTTGCGGAAAAGTTGAGGTGAAATCCGTGGAATAATTTTCCACACAAAATCTTATTGTGTGACTTTTCGATCGAAATAAAATACTTAAAAAAATTCGGAGTATATTTTCGCTTTCCTTGATATCGAAGGAGTTTTCCCCAATTCGCCATATGAGTCCACTAGAAGAGCTCTTAACAACCTTAATATGCCATTAGTCATAAACGGGTGAGTTATGACAACTACTATGAAGTAGTTCACTTAGTATCCAGACCTGCTTGTATAATACTTCCTTCAAAGCAACTACAACCAGAGAATGACCCCAAGAAGGCATCCCATCACCTGTGCTTTGGTCTTTAGTTATAGATAGTTTCCTAGTTTTACTCAAAGAAACTGAAGTACATGTGGTAGGGTATGTCGATGATGTAGCACTCATCATACGAGGGAGCTTTGAAAATACAGTGTCTCACATTCTACAAGCAGCACTGAACACGATACCCAGACATGGTTTTTAAACGAATGGTTTTTAAACGAAGGCCTCTCTGTAAGCTCAAAAAAGACAATTGTACCTTTTACAAGATGGCAGTTGTTTAATCATACTTGCCCGGAACTTTTTGGGGTGAAAGTAGATTTCTCCAACTCAGAAAAATATCTTGGGGTGGTCCTGGACAGTAAACTGTCCTGGAACCTTCACATATCCCGTATTATTAACAGATCCATAGTCCTTTTGTGATTCTGTAGAAGAATTCATAGTAAGAACTGGGGCACAAGCCCTAAGCCGATGTACAATCTCTAAATGTTGATTGTAAGACCTACACTTTCATAAACATATGAAGTATGATGGTTTAAAACCCTCAAGAGGGATCAACCATCAAGTGGTTAGAATCAGTTCAAAGATCTGCATTGATATGTATGACAAATGTTTTATCAGATCCTTTCTTTATCAGGCTTTATCAGGCACATCCCAAGAGCGGCCCTTAACGTCATCTTAGGGCTTACAACAATTGACATACAAATCTGGGTAACATTGTCCCCAACCATATCTTCAAGGGACACCTGTCTTTCATTATAACCCTAATATGGACCTCAGATGTTACGATTTTTCATACGACTTTGACAAGTCGAAGAAAGACATATAAGAGAAATCACAAGTTGTACACAGAGGTCGCATGAGCATCAAAATAGTTTGATTCATCTCAAATTGAAGTAAAAGTCTGACTGTGTGAAGGTAAATCGTACTACTTCACACTTGTTTTTATTGTTTATTTGCCTGGTTCAATTTTTGTCAATTTCAATAGAATGGCTGAAAAAAAGGTATTTCTTGATTTTTTCGAGACATTTTAAAACCTTCGTCAGTTTTGGGATCGAAATGCAGAGCAGATAAAATTAAGATTGTGCATTCATTTTGTTCTTTACTGTCTACAAACTGTACGCATACGAGTACTGAAGTCGGAAGAAAAGTAGTCTGAAAATTTCATCGTAGTAATCCTACCCAGACATTACTGGAAACACATGAAAGTAACACCATCCAAAACGACCTTGTGAGGTAAGCGTAAATCCACAAAGTTTCATGATTCTACGGTAACTCCTTCCATTTTTTTCTTCCACACTGTGCACCGCAGAGTCAGAGCAGTTTTAGCTCTTCGTAAATCATATCTATCTTTTTTATTTAGGCAAGAAGCCCTAATGTCAGAACTGTCTTAGCTCGCCGTAAATCATATCTTTCTCGCCAACAGCATTCGATTAACTCTCACTAACTATCACTCTCACTAACAGTAGAAAACTGAAAATTACGTTCAACGAGTACATTGCCTATATTTATGTTTAATAGTATAATATTGTTTGTTGAAAAGAAGTATCCGGATGTAAATATGTCAAAATTTTATTTAAATGGGTTCACACTGGATCTAAATATGATTTTTATTTTCTAATAATTGTTTTCATTATTTTATTTTTAAAATTTGAATTGACCAAAAGGGCAATGTTTTCTTTTTTGAGCATAGCCTAAGTTCGCAATTCTGAATATTACTCAACACAGTTCATAATAATTATTTTACTTGTTTTTAATTTTTAAACTTAAATTTAAAATAATTTTTCCAATTCATTTTTATAAAGTTTTATTGTCGAAATTTTACTCTGAGACGAAAATAATTGATAGCGCCTTACGTAACTGTAATTATCTTTTTTTAAATTTTACTTACTGCCCATTTCGAAGAAGTAATACCATGACATGGAGAAGATCTCCATTTTGAAGGCCATACCCCAGCAGGCGTAGAGGAAATCATTTGGAGAAGCCCAAAAGCCACGCTTAGGATCAGGCAAAAAATGGTCTTTGACCACTTTCGTAAGAGCTTTCGTACACCATTGTCACACAATATACACAAAAGAGGGTAGAAAATGAAAACTTTTATATATAAAAATTAATATAATCAACTAAAAGATGATTATATATAGTATATTTCAATCATTTATATAAGTTTATGAGATCACTATCAAATGTTTTATTAATCAATTCTAGTTGTTTTTAAAAAAACTATTAACAAAAAAACGCAAACTAAATCAAACCGAAAATTGCACTAAATCACAGCCAAATTTTCGAGCGTTCTAATTAGAAGAAGAGCCACCGGAAGACTAACAACAACTGATTAAACAAGTTGTAAGTAATCAGCGGTTAGGCGGTTAGAATTTTAAACATGAAACGGCGCTCTAAGCTAGTTTTTTTTTTGATTTATAACGTGATCATATATTTTCGAAACATTAGGGAATTTTCTCTCAGGTTTTGCCAAAGAAACTATACATTTTTCCAAGAAGACTGATTAAGTTCTATAAAGACTTAATCAAAGACTTAAAAGGTTCTCTAAAGTATTTTTACAGTTACCTGGAAAATAAATGAGTGTAAGTAAGGCTTAGTAAGGTAACAACTAGTGGCTGGTAATGAATATATCATAATAAACTTCGAGAGAGAGAGTGGAAGAGAGAGAGAGAACGTAGAATAATGTTTGCAACGAAAATATTTGTTTATCTGCGAAAATCAGAAAAATATAAAAAATAACTGAATTAATTACAGCACGACAAAAAGTCTATAGTTATCATTATGAATGCTACGATGATAACAACTACACGTCCTTGGTACCCTACATGCACACATGACGAACTAACGATTAGAGACTAACATGGTGTGGTTAATGTAGTTGTGTTTTTTTAAGTTAGAGTAAGAGTTAGAGTAAGAGTTAGAATTAGAATTAGAGTTAGAGTTAGAGTTAGAGTTAGAGTTAGAGTTAGAGTTAGAGTTAGAGTTAGAGTTAGAGTTAGAGTTAGAGTTAGAGTTAGAGTTAGAGTTAGAGATAGAGTAAGAGTTAGAGTTAGAGTTAGAGTTAGAGTTAGAGTTAGAGTTAGAGTTAGAGTTAGAGTTAGAGTTAGAGTTAGAGTTAGAGTTAGAGTTAGAGTTAGAGTTAGAGTTAGAGTTAGAGTTAGAGTTAGAGTTAGAGTTAGAGTTAGAGTTAGAGTTAGAGTTAGAGTTAGAGTTAGAGTTAGAGTTAGAGTTAGAGTTAGAGTTAGAGTTAGAGTTAGAGTTAGAGTTAGAGTTAGAGTTAGAGTTAGAGTTAGAGTTAGAGTTAGAGTTAGAGTTAGAGTTAGAGTTAGAGTTAGAGTTAGAGTTAGAGTTAGAGTTAGAGTTAGAGTTAGAGTTAGAGTTAGAGTTAGAGTTAGAGTTAGAGTTAGAGTTAGAGTTAGAGTTAGAGTTAGAGTTAGAGTTAGAGTTAGAGTTAGAGTTAGAGTTAGAGTTAGAGTTAGAGTTAGAGTTAGAGTTAGAGTTAGAGTTAGAGTTAGAGTTAGAGTTAGAGTTAGAGTTAGAGTTAGAGTTAGAGTTAGAGTTAGAGTTAGAGTTAGAGTTAGAGTTAGAGTTAGAGTTAGAGTAAGAGTTAGAGTTAGAGTTAGAGTTAGAGTTAGAGTTAGAGTAAGAGTTAGAGTTAGAATTAGAATTACAGTTAGAGTTAGAGTTAGAGTTAGAGTTAGAGTTAGAGTTAGAGTTAGAGTTAGAGTTAGAGTTAGAGTTAGAGTTAGAGTTAGAGTTAGAGTTAGAGTTAGAGTTAGAGTTAGAGTTAGAGTTAGAGTTAGAGTTAGAGTTAGAATTAGAGTTCGAGTTAGAGTTAGAGTTAGAGTTAGAGTTAGAGTTAGAATTAGAGTTAGAGTTAGAGTTAGAGTTAGAGTTAGAGTTAGAGTTAGAGTTAGAGTTAGAGTTAGAGTTAGAGTTAGAGTTAGAGTTAGAGTTAGAGTTAGAGTTAGAGTTAGAGTTAGAGTTAGAGTTAGAGTTAGAGTTAGAGTTAGAGTTAGAGTTAGAGTTAGAGTTAGAGTTAGAGTTAGAGTTAGAGTTAGAGTTAGAGTTAGAGTTAGAGTTAGAGTTAGAGTTAGAGTTAGAGTTAGAGTTAGAGTTAGAGTTAGAGTTAGAGTTAGAGTTAGAGTTAGAGTTAGAGTTAGAGTTAGAGTTAGAGTTAGAGTTAGAGTTAGAGTTAGAGTTAGAGTTAGAGTTAGAGTTAGAGTTAGAGTTAGAGTTAGAGTTAGAGTTAGAGTTAGAGTTAGAGTTAGAGTTAGAGTTAGAGTTAGAGTTAGAGTTAGAGTTAGAGTTAGAGTTAGAGTTAGAGTTAGAGTTAGAGTTAGAGTTAGAGTTAGAGTTAGAGTTAGAGTTAGAGTTAGAGTTAGAGTTAGAGTTAGAGTTAGAGTTAGAGTTAGAGTTAGAGTTAGAGTTAGAGTTAGAGTTAGAGTTAGAGTTAGAGTTAGAGTTAGAGTTAGAGTTAGAGTTAGAGTTAGAGTTAGAGTTAGAGTTAGAGTTAGAGTTAGAGTTAGAGTTAGAGTTAGAGTTAGAGTTAGAGTTAGAGTTAGAGTTAGAGTTAGAGTTAGAGTTAGAGTTAGAGTTAGAGTTAGAGTTAGAGTTAGAGTTAGAGTTAGAGTTAGAGTTAGAGTTAGAGTTAGAGTTAGAGTTAGAGTTAGAGTAGAGTTAGAGTTAGAGTTAGAGTTAGAGTTAGAGTTAGAGTAAGAGTTAGAGTTAGAATTAGAATTACAGTTAGAGTTAGAGTTAGAGTTAGAGTTAGAGTTAGAGTTAGAGTTAGAGTTAGAGTTAGAGTTAGAGTTAGAGTTAGAGTTAGAGTTAGAGTTAGAGTTAGAATTAGAGTTCGAGTTAGAGTTAGAGTTAGAGTTAGAGTTAGAGTTAGAATTAGAGTTAGAGTTAGAGTTAGAGTTAGAGTTAGAGTTAGAGTTAGAGTTAGAGTTAGAGTTAGAGTTAGAGTTAGAGTTAGAGTTAGAGTTAGAGTTAGAGTTAGAGTTAGAGTTAGAGTTAGAGTTAGAGTTAGAGTTAGAGTTAGAGTTAGAGTTAGAGTTAGAGTTAGAGTTAGAGTTAGAGTTAGAGTTAGAGTTAGAGTTAGAGTTAGAGTTAGAGTTAGAGTTAGAGTTAGAGTTAGAGTTAGAGTTAGAGTTAGAGTTAGAGTTAGAGTTAGAATTAGAGTTAGAGTTAGAGTTAGAGTTAGAGTTAGAGTTAGAGTTAGAGTTAGAGTTAGAGTTAGAGTTAGAGTTAGAGTTAGAGTTAGAGTAAGAGTTAGAGTTTGAAGTTTGAGTTTGAGTTTGAGTTTGAGTTTGAGTTGAGTTTGAGTTTGAGTTGAGTTTGAGTTTGAGTTTGAGTTAGAGTTAGAGTTGAACTGGGACAACAGTTAATTGAACCCTTAAAAATGGGACAACGTTTTGAAAAGTTTGTGAAAGAGCTTAATTTTGATGCCGCTACACGAAGAGAAATTTGAGCTGAAAACAATCCCCAAATCAATTTATTTGGGAGTGATTCTGATCTTAGACCATAATCAAGCCCCTAATGTGATTGTTGTAAAAAAAATAACACGCTCATTGGTGCCCAATTTATGACATTTTGTTATTGATTTAAAAAAACAAATATATGCTTATTTGTGTCCAATGCATGTCATTTATGGACTTTGAATAAAAAAAGTTGACATGCTCTCATATCTCGAAACCGAAAAAATTTTCAAGCCCAACTTCTGGCATAAACTGCGTCCGCAAATAGCATGTTTTCAGAGGTTTTGAGCTATATTGAGCTTTTTCATTTACGAATGCTTTGAGCTTGAATTTAGCCCATTTTTTTTCTCTGCGTGTAGAGTTTTGAGATATCATAAATAGCCATCGTGTCTAGTAGGTATCTAGCAAGTTGATGTTTAAGTTGAAATTAGAGATGGAGTCGGAGTTGTTAAGGTTGGACTTGGAGTTAGAATTGGCATTGCAGTGTAAGTTAGAGTTGGAGCTAGAGCTGAAGTTGAAGTTATATTTGTAGTTAGAGTTGAATAAAGTTCGAGTTGGAGTTTGAGTTGAAGTTGAACGTGAAATTGAAGTTGAAGTTGAAGTTGAAATTGAAGTTTAAGTCGAAGTTTAAGTTGATATTAATGTTTAAGTTAAATTTGAAATTGAAGTTGAAGTTGAATTCGTACAAGACTTAATTACATCACTTGGAATTTACTTTATGTTAATTTGAACTTGACGTTGGATCGGGCCTAACTTAAGCTTCACTTGGAATTAAATCGATCTTGACTTGTGCTGTCTTGAACTTGATTTTGATTTGACTAGTGATTAGTTTTTCAAGGGTCTTCTCCAAGAAATGTCGTATCGTAAATATCTAGCGATGCGATATCTTTTGATGCCTTGAACTTCGATTTGACTAGTGATTTTTTTTCTCAAGGGTCTTCCCAAGACATGTTCTATTGTATATATCTGGCGATGCGATATCTTGTGACGCCTTGAACTTGACTTTGATTTACTAGTGATTTGTTTCTCAAGGTCTTTTCCAAGACATGTCGTACCATAAGTATTAGAAGTTAGATTTTGTCGGTCTGAATGCGTACTGATAAGTGATGACTTGCACTTCATTTAGAATTATACATGACTTGGAGTTGACTTGAGCTTGAGCCGCACTTGACGTAGACTGAACTGAATTTGGGTGCTTACTTAAAGTTTATTGGTCAAGACGTCAACTTCATGTGAACTTAACTTGGACAGGCTCTTGATTTTTAATTGACTTGACAACGAGCATATCTTAAAAGGGACTTGAGCTCGTCTTTGACTTGTACTTCATGCACTTTAGGTTTATTTTAACTTGACTTGAACTCGACCTTTTTTTGGCATGGGTTTATCTTTATGTCTGGTACTTGGAGTTGACTAAAACTTGACATGACTTTAATTTGAACTAACTAGGATTTGATTTCAACATGGCTAGATGTGGAATTAGACTTGATTTGAACTTTGATTGAAATCGTGTGATGTAATGCGATATGCAATATGACTTAGAATCGACTCATTGCTTTAACTTTCTGATGTGATGTGATGTAGTGCCACGTCATGTCATTGCGTTATATTATATCATGTCATGATGTTATCTGATACAACCTGTTGTGATGTGATGTGATTTGGTGCGGTGTGAGGTGATGTGATATTAAAAGTAGTTGTAATATATCTGCATATGATACGGTGTGATGTAATGCAATATGTTAAATGACTTAGAATTGACTCATTTTGTATTTATATTATTTAAATTCATGATGTGATCTGATGCCTCCTGATGTGATGTGTTGTATGAATGTCTTGTATATTAGAACGGACTTATTTTGCATTTAACTTTATAATGAACTGTAAATTCACGTCATGTCATGCCATTACAACGTGTTGTGTTATATTATATCAAGTCATGATGTCATCTGATATTACCTGTTGTGATGTGTTGTGATTTGATGCGATATGAATGTAATACGGTTTGATGTTTTGAGATCTTTCTTATGTGATGTGTTGTAATGTCATGTCATGTCATTATATCAAAAAAAAAAATAGAAAAAAAAAAAACAAATTGGCCATTTCAGCCCTTGAAAGGACTTTGACCGAGCTTCTTATGATCAATTGTGTTGTGTGTGTTATTAAATGATTGCACACAATTGACCGAGAACTGGACCTACATGTTTTATGCCGACTCCGAACGGCTAAAGTTCATGTTCTCAAGAAGCTTTACATGGCATTATTTACTCTCTGAGGTTTGCCATTGTCTGCAGAGAGGTGGTGACCGATCAGAAAAATTTTTTATTGAAAAAACTTTTGGCCGCGGCTGGGAATCGAACACGGGCTCCGAGCATGCTAAGCCACACACTTAACCTGCATGCCACGGTCAGCATTGTCAATTTATCATGTTGTGTTATATTATATAATGTCATGAGATACATTGATGTAGTGTGTTGTGATTTGATGAGATATTGTGTTTTTATGTTATATGATGCTTTGATATATCTGAAAGTGATATGGTGTGATGTACGATATTTAATACGACATAGAATTGACTCGTTTTTTATTGTACTTTGTGATGTGATGTAATGTGATATGATTGTAAGCCATGTCAAATCAGTATATAATGTTATGTTATATTATAAAATGCCATAATGTTATCTTATGTCACCAGATGTGATGTGTTGTCTAAATGTGGTATGGTGTGATGTTATGCAATATAAAATATGACTAAGAATTGACTAAATCTGTATTTATCTTCCTAATGTAATGTGATATGATCTGATGTAATGTCATTATTCCATGTGAAATCTGATGTGATGTGTTATGACTTGATTTGATATGATATGTTGTGATGTTACATTTTATAATGTTTTGATATATCTGAATATGATATGAAGTGGTGTTATGCTATATTTAATACGACTTAGAATTGACTCATTTTTTATTTTCTTTCGGATATGATGCGATGTTAAGTGATGTAATATAATAAGATTTGATACAATTTGATGTCATGATGTGTTGTCTAAATGTGATATGGTGTGATGTAATGCGATATAAAAAATGACTAATAATTGACTTATATTGTATATAACTTCCTGATGTGATGTGATGTGATGAAATATCATGTCATTATATCATGTTGTAATGACATATCATAATTATCTAATTTAATTATGTGATCTGATGTATTGTGTTATGATTTGTTGTGATATGATACGTTCTGATGTTACATTTTATGATGTTTTGATATATCTGAATGTGATATGATGTGGTATTATGCTACATATAATATGACTTAGAATTGACTTATTCTTTATTTTACTTTCGGATAAGTTGTGATGTTAAGTGATGTGATATAATGTGATTTGATATAATGTCATGTCATATTATTACACTCTGTTATATCGTGTGACATAATATTGATGTGATGTAATGTCATTTAATATGATAATATATGCGATATTGCTTAGAATGGACATATTTTTTATTAAAATTTCTAATGAGATATGGTATGATGTAATGTCATTCCATATCATTATATCACGGCATGTTATATTAAATTATGTCACAATTTAATTTGAAATCATCTAATGTGATGTGAATTGATTTGATCCGACGTGATGTCGTGTGATGTATTATGATGTCAAGTAAGTGATCTGATATGGTATAATAAGATGATATGATGTGATGTAATGTAATATGATGTTAATAATGTGATCTGATATAGTATGAGGTTGATATGATGTGATTTCCTAAATGTGATGTCGTGTTATGTGGTGAGATAGTTGTATTGTTATTTGATGTTTAGATATGATTTCTGAATTGAAAATGGTGTGATGAGGTGTGATCTGATGTGATGTGATACAATTTTATATAATGTGATGTGCAGTGTTGTGAGGTGATGTTATATGATGTGATGTGAATAAATTTTATGTAATGTGACGTGATGTTATTGTGATATGATGTGATGTAATGTTACTACATATGATGTGCTTTGATTGAATATGATTTTATGTTGAAATGTTATGAATGTAATGTTATGTAAGTGATATGATGCGTTGCTATGTAAAGTTATGTCACGAGATATCATGTCTTATCGTGAAAAGTAATTTAATATCATGGCATGTCATATCATATCATGCCATGTAATTTCATATCATGTCATTTCAAGTAATTCAAGTCATGTTTGTGCCATAATGTCATATCGTGTCATGTGATGTGATATCCGGAATGTCATGGGATGTGATATGATTGAACTCAACATCATGAAGTTATTGCAGACAATTTTGAATTGTATCAACAACAACACATAAGTAGCGCAAACAACTGTCAGCTATGCCAACCACAATAAATCATTGTCATGGAATACAATTGTTTTTTTTTTTTGCTTGTTTTTTGTATAAATCATGCAAATAATCTGTGGAAGCATGTGTATAAGAGACCAAATATAAAAAAAAAGTAAAAAATAAAAACACTGCGCTCCATCACTATCATTTAAATTATTCAAAATTAAATTTAATTACACTTTAAACTAAATTGAGCAGAAAAAAAATGTTTGTTTATTTTTTTTACGTCTGAATAATTTTATTGTGCGAGAGTGAGAGCTATACGGAGTAATAATGAGAAGAAGTTTTCGACCGAATTGCAATTGAATTAAATAAGCAATGATATTGATAAGCAGTAAAATATGCACAGATTTTTAGGTTCAGAGGTTATCAGTTGAATTCAGTTTATAGGTAGCAATTATTTGTAATAATTGATAAGTGTTGGTTTTGAAAAATATAACTAATATAATATAGAAAAGAGTCAGTAAAATTTTTCAATCGAAATTTTATAATCTGGAAAGTATATTTTGAAGTCGTAGAGAACAGAGATGTGTTGGAAAAGTAGGTTAATGCTAAAATAGTTCAAGTTTATGAATATATTTGAAATAAGTCTAAAATAAAATTATTTATTTAGATTTTATTTTCATAATTTCATAGTTCAATAGATTTAACAAAATATCTGCTAATATATTTTGAGTATTCTAAATTATCACACAATTTTAAAATATACATATAAAATAATTTTATATATATATAGGTATGTATATAAATATTATAATCACCTCACACGCATGCAAAACTAAAATTAACTTGCATTGAAAAAATGCAAAAAAAATATGTAGGTATATATTTTAGCAAAAAACCTTTTATATAATAACTTATATCAACTATATGTTGGAACAGCAAAAACTACGCTTGTTCACTTATTGCTGCTCTCAATCAATGACCAGCATTTCTGAAGTACCCATTACTTCCTCATAAAATCGACGACTATCCGCATCAACCGGATGCCAGTCATGAGGAGCAAAGCACTGTTTCAGCCGTTGTCGCAGCGTACCTGTGGTTTGGCACATTTTGTGTATCATATAAGCAGGTGCCACAAAAAAAACTGCACTCTGACTGATAATGACCATTACCGATGGCGGTTCATCTTGCTCCAGAAAGAATAATATTTGAAACTAAAATAGAAGATAGATATGAAACTTTAATAGTTGAATTCAAAATTAGGGGCGTTTTGCTTTAATGACATATAAAATTGCTATTTTGCTGTGGCACTTACAATGTTAAACACAAGAAAAACTGGCGTCACAAATCTTATCAAAAATATTTTAAAATTTGATATTGTTTTGCCCAGCATAAATTGTAGATCGCATTGAAAACGTTCACGCCCATAAATCCAAGTTGTCATCACCAGCAAAACCATTGAGATGGAAACATGAGAGAATATCACTATTGTGGGCAGCACATGCAGGTGTTCGAAGCCTTTCTGTGAAAATAGAAAAAAAATTTATAAAGTGTTTATAGAAAAAATATTAGGGGCAGTTATTATGTTCTTAAAATTCATAACTATGAAATTTTTTGAGAGAAAAAACATGAGGCTGGAATGCGGTAGTGCGAGAAAATTGAGATGCATGGCGACAGAAATGATACTCGAAAATTTTTCGAAAAGATAAGACGCCTTGCCGATGTATTTAAGACCGGAGCCTCTTTCTGCAAGGATGAAAATGGGAATCAAGTAACAGATATCCAGAGAACACTGATGTTGTGAAGGGAACACTTCTCGAAAAACTTCTAAGTAGCGACGTTGACAACAATCTCTCCAATACAGATGATCTCCTGGAAACCAGAATTATGTATGATAGCATTAAAGTTCTGCTGCCCTACTATTAAAAGGTTTTAACAGCTTTAGCTCAGCGATTTTTCATAAAACATACATTTTGTAAAAGTAACTGAATGGTAGCGGATAGACTTCAAAAACAGCAGGAGCTGGTCTTCCATTTAACCTCCTAGGGAATACCTCTGAGGAGTTGTGAACGTGTTTCGATATTTTTCTTAATTTTTTGTATATTTTGTAGGGGAACCTTTTGAATGGCAGCAAATTGGCAGAAGAGGTATATAAATTTTTTGAAAAAAATTTTAAGGAAATAATTAAAAATGAGGTGGTCGTACATTTGACCCATCAAATGGTCAACTAGACACAGTTAAAAGGACTTTTCAAAAACATGCTTTTTGTAGTGGGGACTCAGAGGCAGAGACATAAGTAGTTGCTAGGTGTGTTTGGAAGAAATGTACTGAATGAAAAGCAATAAGACTTGGTAATACATTGGAACATTCAAGGAGCCATTCAAAGGAGATGAAATTGTGAGCTATGTTTTGACATTTTGCTTAATTTGCAGTATCTCCATATGGGGAACCTACAGAAGGTGGCAGATAGACTTTGGCCGAGCTTCTTATGATCAATTGTGTTGTGTGTGTTATTAAATGTTTGCACACAATTAACCGAGAACTGGACCTACATCTTTTATGCCGACTCCGAACGGCTAAAGTTCATGTTCTCAAGAAGCTTTACATGGCATTATTTACTCTCTGAGGTTTGCCATTGTCTGCAGAGAGGTGGTGACCGATCAGAAAAATGTTGTTATTGAAAAAACTTTTCGCTGCGACTGGGGATCGAACTCGGGCTCCGAGCGTGCTAAGCCACACACTTAACCTGCACGCCACGGTCACCACTAAAGAAAAGTGTAGTGAAATAAAAATTATTATAAGATGGTTATACATTTGAACCATCTTATGGTTACCCCGATAAAGTTAGTTATTTTTCAAAAAAACACGCATTTTTCAGTGGGGACTCAGAAAGGTAACAAGAGCAGTTCTTACATTTTACCCCTTAGGAAGTACCTCTGAGAAGATATGAATTATGAATTGATAATTTTCTTCATTTTGGTATTTTTTGCAGGTGGACCTCCATTAAGATGGCAGATAGATAGAAGAGGTACATAAGCTTTTGAAAAAATGTGAGATAAAAAATAACATTGTCAAACATTTGGCCCATCTACATGCATTTTGTTGGTGGATCTCAGAAAAGTAACAAATAGGGTCTAGGTATGTTCGGAAGAAATGTTGGGGTGAAAAAATTATGCGAGTTGTCACACATTTGATCCTTCTAAAGGAAATCCAGGTAAGCTTTAGACCAGATTTAGAAATTTTTGTCAATTTTTTGGCAACTCTATAAGGAGGGCAGATAAGGGACAGTAAAGTTAAACAAAAAATTTGAAAAAAGTCAATATAAGGTTACCCAACCGATAAATTACGCAACACATTCACAATGAATTTTTTTTATATGAAAGTTGGGTGGATGCAGAAGCGACTGAAATACAGGTAGGGGCTGGGTTAGTTCTGGAATTAAATATTTGCGGTGAAAAAATAGGACTTGGCAATACATTTTAACCCACTAGGAGTCATCTTAGGGATCTATGAATTATTTTTCTTAAGTTTTTACCCAACTATCCATCTAAGAGGCCGATGGGGCTACAGTAACCCCTCGATCAGAACCAATATTATACCATACCCATTATACACATACTAAAATGGGTTTCTAAAATATTTCTATATCTATTTATGTGGATATATCTATTATCTGTGAATATATCTATTTTTGTGAAAATCAATAACCAAAATCTTAGAAAACAAAAGTTTTACTGAGAAATATTAAGTTTTTGTAGTATTTTTTCATATTTTGCATATCATGGTCTAGAACATGTACAATGTGTTAACCTCTAAAAAGCTTAAGATCTTAAAAATAATATTAAATTAAAAACATAAAGCTCCTGGAACAAAATATGAAAAAAAATATTTGATCTGGGAAAACGACAATATTTGCTGAGCGTGAAATTGTTTGTTCAAATCTCCCCCAAAAATTAACAGATGCATAATTTAAAAACTTTGAAAACCTTGGATGATTACAAATGATCTGGTATCCGTGGATTCTATGCAAAATCTGCGGAGGCTGAACTACAAGCCGTCGGACGGATCAAAAGTTGCAGTAAGTGAACGGCCACTAGATATAGAGGCTAACCGCTTTGAAACGAGTTTAAGGCGAGTTACAGCCGCCTTAAAAACTCCATGTCCAAAACTCCCTGTATCTTCTAAAAAATAGAATGTGCGTAAGGTTTCGGTTTCAAAATATGTTCCATGTAGGTGTCGGTTTGTACACCACATTATTCAGAATGTTTTAAGGGGGTACATGACATTGGCCGTTTTTTGAAATCGACTTTTTTGTAAATATTGTATTTTAGTAAGTATTCTTAAGATTCTAAGAAAATGCACCAAAAAGTAAATCAAAAGTTATAGCCGGATTAGTGAGAGCGCATTTTTAGTTTTCGCCTTTTTTCTCTATGTTCACAAACTTTGAACGCGTTTATCTCGAAACCATGTTTTTCGTACTGGTTGCGGCACTAGCGGGTTAATTTTTTGACGAAATTTTTTTTTTTTTTATTTTGTTAAACTTGATTCGCTATCGTATGACACGAGCTTGTTTTTTGAATTTTTTTTTTCGATTTTTTATGAATTTTTAATTAAAGTCAATATTTTTTCCGAAAAAACACACTTTCAACATCACCAAAAATTGAAAAAAATTTTAAAAAAGCTCCTGTCATATAATAACCAATTTAGTAAAGATTTAAATAAGTCATTTTTTTCCAGATCGGACAATTTTTGTGACTCCCAGCGCTGCAACCATGAGGTCCCGTTTTTTTCTCTACCCAGCTTGGAGATCTATGCAACCAATATTGGAGTGAAAAATAAATTTTTTTGAATTTTGTTTTCTTGTAATTTGTTCAATTCTCTACAGAAAAATCTTTGTTTTTGACTGAGTTATGAATTTTAAAGAAAGGTCTGTTTTCTCTGCCGCGAATGTTATGTCCCTCCTTAAATCGTAAAAAGACTTATTTAAAACAAAAATCTTAAGCATGTCAGCAGCAAGGATGAAGTAGGGCTGTTTCCTACTTAAATGACAAAAAATGTTGCTTTCTTTCAATCCTTTCCTTTCAAGTTTGTGATGAAAAAAGTCTTCATGAATTTTATTTACTTTAACGCGATTGAAACTAAAAAAACAAACAAAAAATCCACCTAAAATTTCCAACGAAAAATGTTTTCGTTACATATTAAAACATCAAGTTTCGGTAAAACTTCGCTTGTAGTTCACTTCCCTTTGATATTCGGAACATAAAAAATTTCAATTCAAAAATAAGTTTCTTAAATAACAGAAATATTTAAATGAGTAATATTTGTGCTGCCCAAAAATATGCAATTAAAATTATTATCAACAACTAAAACCTCTACAAACCTGTGTGCAAAAATAAACAGAAGACAACATAAGCAGCAAAACCATTGAAACAGTGATGATAGACTTTCTAGAGCGCAGCTTTTCGAATTCGTCAAAAAGGGTTGTCAAGATGGACATCATTTGAATGATCTGTAGATAGAGAGAGAGAGAGTAGCAATAATTAGTTATAAAACCCCATTTAAAATATTATAAACTTAAAAAAATTACTCACCACAGCGCACAGTTCGGCCAAGAAAAGCATGGAGAAGAAAATAAAACTCCAAAAATTCGGAAAACTTGTAAAACTACCAAAAAGATAGGCAAAACAGAGATAAAGGAACTGCATATAGTGCTCCTCCTCGACATGATAGTGAAACATGCCAACGTGATCTAAAATTAAAAAAATTTATAAGAACTCTAGGAATAAAATGGCACAAAAAGTGAGACAAGACAAACCCTCAAAATGATCCAAGGCAATGCGTCCACAAATCATGGCCATTATGGCCAAAACAATATGCGTTATGCTGACCCAGTAGGTAAGGCGTTCGCTATCACGACGAAAAGTATTGTGACTGGCAAGGATCAGCACGTTGCCCCAGCCAGGTCCCAACAACCAGCTAGACATCATAATGGCGGCTCTTACACCAGCGCCAATAGCTTCCTGGCTATGCGCTAGGGTGGGTTCAAAATAGCTCAGCAGTGTTTGCCAGCCAATTTGTGCATCCAGCAAAAGATGCACAAATATGACAAAAAACAACACCAGCATTGCGATGCAGGCATAGCGAAAAAATTTGCCAATCTAGATGGGAGTAGTAGTTTGTTAGAGGGAAGATGTTATTTTTTTTTCTCTCCTGATTCTTACAAATGAGACATGTTTGAGAAGAATGCCCATTGTGGAAATCCAAACGGCAACCATGCCGCAGAGCACTGGCCAGGAGAGGTAGAATTGGCTTTTATGGTCATCGGCGGAACGTATCACTGAGCTAAAATTAAGAAAAGAAGAGAAATCAAATAAAAAAAAATGTTTAAATTAAAGAAACTCACTGAAAAAACTCCACCGTTGCGTGAGGATACAGAAATTCATCCTGCAATTGAATTTAAAAAACATTTTGAGGAAACGAGTAAGAAAGAAAATATCTGTCATGATTTTAACAATTATTTTTAATATATTAACAAAGTTTTTTCTGCGTTATTCTGGTGATTGACAATTGTCAATTTATTAACAAGCGTCAAAACTCCTCATTCAGAAATTAAATTGAAAGTTCATTATGTGACAAAAATTGTCAACATCAACAAAGATATTCATAAAAAAAAGGTAGACAATTGACAATTGCCAATCAGCAGAATAAGTCTGTTATTATATTTTGCTAAAATGCTACCTCTTCATCGTACATGGAGTGCGTTGAACAGTTTGGTGTATTCCATACATTATCACAGCTCATCCAAGGTATCACAGAGTGCAGCGAGTTGGCAGCATAGATCAGCGGTACGCCGGCTATAACGCCATAGTAGGTAAGTGAGGCGAAATTTAACAATAGAATGGAATAACCAATGCCTATAAAAATAAATCAAAATTAATATGAAATATTTTCTATCAGGTTTAAATAACAAAACTAACCTTTAAAGATTGGTGACACACGAAATGCCGATATTGCACCTGAGGTCGAAAATTGTCCCAGAAATGTTTGTATTATAAAAATTGGAATGGCGTAAAGTAGAACGGCGATCAAATAGGCAGGCAAAAAATACACTTTATGAAAAAATAAAACAAAATCTCAAATATAATAAACAGCTATACATATATTTATATATATATATATATACATGAATGTCTGATTGTATATGTTTATGCATAAGTTAAATATTACAACCCAAGTAGATAAAGCAATAAAGTGAGCAATTAAAAAACTGATTACGCACAGCGAATTCGTCATAAATTACTGACCGATAACCTTTTTTTTTCTTTTTCATAATATTGAAATAAATTATTTTACTTGCTAGTCTAGATTTGTTTGTATAACACACAAAGAGTCAAGACTTAGATGAGTGAAGAACTATAATTAAATCAGCATTCTATGCAAAAAAAAAAGGGAAAAACAAAATCATAAAATTATACTTTCAGGTCATAGCAGATAGCAGCAAAAAAACAAAAATGTCACTTGATTAAAGTTTTAGAAATCAAGAGATACAGACAGAGACTCAGATATGGATAAAAAAAACAAAAAACAACAAAATATAAAATACAAAATTTAAAATTCAAAAAAGAAAAATATATACAAAAATCAAAATCAAAATCAAAATCAATATCA